>KZ505773.1:14712-78202 GCA_002844005.1 Limosa lapponica baueri | reverse complement strand
CCTGGAAATGCTTTTCTGATAGTTGCTAAACTAAATAAAAGCTTGTTTTAAAGCTGCTAATTGAATGTCAGTAGAATGCAGATAAAAGTCCATGACTAATTCTCATGTCATATACACATATATGCCATACTTGTGTGGAGTGATTGTTGTTTATTTTTTTTAATCCTTTTTATTTTCCTAAAGCATGGCAGAATATAAATAGAGTAAGTTACAATGGTTTTCGTTCTTCCTCACTTTTTTTTCTTGCTGTACACACAGGAAAAAAATATTTTGCAGACATTTTGAAATTAGTTGATCAGCAGAACTGAAACTAAGTTCACAGGAAGAAAAAAGAATGGGTAATTTCACCTGTAGCCTGTGTAGAAATACTAATACTGTCACCAGGTACGTGAGTTTATAGTAATTTAAATTACAAGAGTGTAGCCAGGCATTGAATTGCATAATATAATCTGATAAACTGAAAGGAACTAAACTGCTTTTTCTTCCATTTTTTTTGTAAAACATCATTGCCAGATAATGTCACATTTGCCCAAGGGCAGAATGAAGTTACTGTGACTGCATTTTCTGAAAGCATGGCAGTATTACAACTGTGTGTCTGTTTTCTGGAAGTACGCAAGATGCTGGCTGAATTCTTACCAGACCACTGTTAGAAGAAGAAACAGTGACCAGCATGGTCGTGCCCAGGAGATAGGGACTGAGGATCACACTGCTGTTGCTCTGAAGGTGAATGGTCATGTGCTACAAAACACAGCACAAGTGCTTTTTGGTTGTGAGGTTGATCATGTCACTCTTGAGCAGACCACAGCTTTTTGGTGCTCCCTTGGGCACAGCGTTCAAACCCTGCTCAGCAGTTGCTTGTGGTGGTGGTGACCCCTATAGAATGTCCATGTCCCAAGTGTGTTGTCTGTGTTATCCCTCCAACCTGCCATAAACCAGGCTCTAGTACATACAGTGGTTGTTCTGGAGGTACCGGCTGTCTCTGTGACTTGCAAATGCATGTATGCATATGACTATCTAAAATAGTCAAGGAGAGACATGAAAGAGACCATCAAGCTGAGTTTTCTTGGTGGTGGCAGCTGCTGTTTTTTTCATTTAGTGGCACTGTGCATTAATTCCCCACCATTGCCTTTTGGTTTTGTTGGTTTGGTTTTTGTTGGTTTGGTTTTTGGATTTGTTTTGTTTTGTTGTTTTTTTTTAAATTTAGCATGATGAACAGCTGAGCAGGCCCGGATTTTCCTCTATTTGATTTAGGAAAGAATTCTGGCTAGATTGCAAGCTGCCTCACTATGGATATAGCTCCTCTAGAGTACGTATTTTACAATCAAGTACTGCTGGAACAAATGCAGTTCGCACTGTAAAATGAAGGAGGGACAGACACTGTCTGTTTGCTTAAAGCTACAGATGTTTGTGTTAATTTGTGCCTTATCCTTATATGTCATGTGTACAGCATATGAACATGTAAAATACATTCAACTTTTTTCACTCTTTCTGGTTATGTTCATAGCCTAATTGTGAGTGTACCTTAGATTGGCTACTTTTATGATGCTTGGAGCAGAAAATGCCAGTCCTTATTTCTAGGTTTTCATCATTCCCTGGCTTTTTGGAATAAAATAAAATTTAAAAATGCCTCTGATTACCAAAATAGAGGCTGGAGTTGCTGTGGCATTGTGTTCTTTGATGTTATCCTACCATAGCAGCTGCAGGCTCACATTGTTCATACTTGAGAGGTATCCTAATTTCCCATCTTCAGATGATGCTTAAATAAAAGCATGGTGAAAGTCAATTGCTCAAACTCTTGTTTGGCCTGCTCTACACATCTGCTGCTGGTCACCCAAAATACTGTTGCTGCCGGAATATTTCTGACTTCTGTTACTTGGAAGCTGACGGGTCTTTTCTGATACCATGAGGCTTCTGCTGAGGTGGTTCTGTCAGCTCTGATCTTGATGGGGCCACCCAGCTACAGTTGCAGCACAGCAAAACTGGTTTTGTTTTAGCGCTCTTGTTCTGCCATCTGGACTGTCACTGACACCCAAAAGATGCATGTACACATATGTGTATTGTGATGACTGCAGTGTTTGCATGGTACCACCTGTTTGTGAAGAATTTAATCCATAGGGGCTGGTCCTGCACTGAAGATTTCTTTTTCAGTCTAAATAAACAAGATTCTCATGTTTGAGGCTGTGTTCTGCTTCCCTGCAGTGTAAGAGATGAATTTCTCCTGATGAGAAACTTGTGCTCTTCATTTTAACTGAATCCAAGCAATTAAAAATATTTCCCCAGGGAAGCAAAGGATGAAGAGAACAGGAGAGGATATGAAAATACTTTTTAAAAAAATTATTTCTAGGTCAGTTAATTTTCAGAATGCTGAAGCCAAAGAACACTGTGTACCCGTAACTTTATGAATCAGGTAACGGCTGTGGTAAGGACAGCCTCTGAAAATAACTATGTTCTGTGCTGCTTAGTCTTTAATTGTTATCAGTGTATGTGTGCATATGTGAAACTGTTACTGCGACACATACTGTTTTCTACGTATTTAGAGAAATATAAAGGCAGTGTAAGTATGTTGAAATTTAGATGTAGATTGCTTAAATGACCAAGCATTTTTCAGCTGTTCTTTTTATCCTTCATTACTCTAATGCTTGGTTTGTAAATTACTCATTTCATCTGAAGCACGCAAAGATGCAGTGTATTGTTCCTCACATGCATAAAATGCTAGAAAGAAGACTGCTGATACTAGATGATAATATAGTTAAGATCTTGCCCTTCAAAGATATCAACTTCACTAGGACAACTGGCAGTGTAAAGGTACTCCTGCGTAAGTCTTTATATGGTTAAGTTTGGATTTTATCCACCATTTATGAATCCATTGGATGTGGGTTATTTCAAAACAGAAGAAAATGTCAGCACAGACTCAGATCATTGTTGCTACTTGCAGCTTCCTTCTCTCCCTGTTCATTTTGTTCTTCCACTATATCAACTCTTAACTAACCTCAAGGCTGTTCAAGTACCTTCCTTTACCTGTTGTGCTCTTGCATTGTTTTTTCTGCTCCATTGATTTGAATGACTAATACTCAGCACCTCCTACATGCTTTTCTCCATGTGCCTCTGAATACTCCAAATGAATTATTTTTTTTTTTTTACTAATTGCAAACTATTAAGAGAGAACTCTTACAGACTTCAACCTTATTTTTTAGATTTGATGTGACATCCTAAAGAATTACAGATGCAACTGTAATGTGACTTTGACAGCAGATTTTCATTTCTGCATCTTTTCTTCCATTCAATGTCAGGACTCCATAGTCTGTACATAAACTAGCCACCTGTCCCGTTCATGCTATTCTTCCAGCTTTGCCAGTCAATTGTATTCATGGCACCTTCCTGCCAGATGTCAGCCTGATAAAGATGCATAAAATCTAATTTAATCAATGTAACTGGAACTTTGGAAATACTAATATGTGCAGGGTATCCTGGTTTGCAAAAAGAATCTGTGGCTGTCCCAATAGAAAATATTAAAAAGTTGTGGCCATATGACAGACATATTTGAATCAAGACAAATCCATTCCATATTGGGCTGTTTTTTTCCTGGCTCCAAACAAGTGCTGAATAATTTTCTCCAGAGATTCCACCTTGCTGGAGCATGTTTTTTCTGATTGTCTAGTGCAGTTTCTTGATTGTGCTTTTAGATGATGCCCCGATTGCCTGTGTAATGCATGCTGCCCTGGCATGGTGGCGACCAGCTGGCTGTGTGCTGGAGCAGGCTGGGATTCCTCTTTTTCTTCTAAGTGCTCCGCCAGTTGCTACACTGGAAGCTCACTTCCGTCTCCTTCCTGTGATCATTTCTTGCACCTTGGTCATCTCTCCCATTCTGAAAATCTTTGTATTATGTTCTCTAATGCAAGCACTAAGTTCATTGAATGCTTTCTTGAAGGTGTTTTATGAAGAACCTGTGAAACGTGGTGTTGCAGTCATGCAAATGGTGGAGAGAAGGTGTTGGTGCAGTGCTTAACAGGGCAAATCGAAGATCTAGGAATTTACAATGGGGCAAAAGTCATCAGTCTCTGCCAGGGCACGTGGCGAGCCATCTCCCCATACTACAAAAGCAGGACCTCACTGGGAAGTGCCAGCAAATTCAAAGTCAAGCCACAAGAATTTTCATTTGTGTTGGTGTGCTTCCCCCCACCCCCTATCTCTCTGTTTACTGAGAAGTGAACCTTCAGGGGTTTTAGCCACATGAAAGTAACCTAGAAAAAGTATTTTTCGGTACTACTTTGGTGCTGTAAAACCTTCTGTAACAAATCAGTTCCACTTCTCCAGGAACTTCCCTGTGGTTTGTAAGTGTTAGAAACTGCTGGAGGTTGAGAACTTGCTGTTGCAGGCCCTGCTCTGCACTTAAGCAGAACTGGGTGCTCAGATTTACTGCCAAGAAGAATCTGTTGCCTCCTGAGCCTGGAACACCTCTGCTTAGGAGGCGAGGGAGATTCTGAGCTGCAGCACAGTCTGTGGTGGAGCTCCTGTGTTAGAGGCAGAGCTGCCTTTTCCCTGATTCCTGGGAAGGTCAGAACGTCCTGCTGTGTGTTCAGCATCTCCAGGAACGCTATTTTGGGCAAATAGCAGTGCTATGTGTTTGACAAGATTCCTTGTTTTCTTGCAAAGAGCCATTTTCTTCCCCTTGCCTCATGGAGGAGGGTTTGTGCTCCCAGGTTCATTGCTGTCTACTGAAGTTTGAACTTAGTCATCGCCCTGCCCTACACGGACCAAACAACAGCAGCCGTAGCATTAGCAGAGCATCTAGAGGAGGCCAGTTATCTCACTGGCAGCTGCACATAAAACCTGCTTCTCTTCCTCTCTCCCGTCACCTTGCAACAGGACCATTGCCCAGCACTAGACAAAACCCTGAGTGAAACTTGCAGGGCACCACTAACCCTCCTTGCACACAAAGTTTTGAGTCTATGAATTTGGGGGAAAACCCTGCCACTAGACCACAGATTTGGTTTGTTTTGCCACTTTCACATGGTAGTTTTGTGGTTTCCCAGTCTGGGGATTGGGGATAGAGGAGGTATTACTGCTGATTGCTCTGACAGGAAAGTGATAACTGACAATTATGAGGGGAAGCATAATGAGGATGAAGCCCCTGCTAAAAAGCAGGAACTGGATGTGTGAGCGGAGAGGATGATGTTTGGGATTTACTTGGGGAGAAGGGCAATCAGGTAGCAGAGCTGGTCGTGCTGAGTTCAGCCATTAGTAGTAAACTGGTTGTTTTAACTGGAGGAACATTAGTGCTAATAAAGTATCTGCCTTGAAAACTGGGTGTTGTTTTTGAAGATTCCTCATCATGCACACTGAAGTGCTGTTTTGGTCTCTCAGCCCCCAGGCCCTCTGCAGGACTGAAGCCAGCTTGTGTTCAGTGAGGGCTCATGCTCGGGCGTTAGGAAAGTCCTTTTCTTCAGCTCTGCGGTGTGGAAGAAACAGCAGCCTGAGCCAGAGCAGCCCCCTGTACACCAGGGAAAGCAGCATGGGGTTCCCAGCAGTGCCCCCCAACAGTGAGTGCCTGCTGACTGCTCCAGCTGGCAGGCACTGCAGAGGAGGAGAGGCATCTTCCCACCTTCCCAGCCTGTTGAATTTAGAAGCTCTAGCTTGCTTTGCTTTCCTCCTCCCCAATTCCCTCTTTTCCAGTGTTTTTTGTGTGCTTTCTGTATGAAGTCATGCTTAACCCCTCATCCTGCCCACATACTCTGTTGACAAGACTTAATTGCTTTTTGTACTTGCAGGTAACACCCTCCTGTATTCTAAATGCCTGGCTTCTATGCTTGTTGCAATGGCTGTTCTTGCGTTTGGGAAAATAAAGGATTTGCTTTTCATGTAAAAATAGCCTTATTATTTCCATACGCGAGTAGCACTCGGGGCAGGCATATTTCCAGGTCAGCCTGGAGATGGGGTTGGATAGTGAAACCCTCTGTTCCAAAAATGGGCTGGAACCGGCAACAGTTCTTGGTGTGCTGAGCAAAGCTAACTGGCTTGGAGAGAAGTGGGATCCCTTTTTTGGGTGCACGTGCAACACGCTGGTATTCTTCTGCTGTGGAGGGGAGCCAAGCATTGACATAATGAGCACTTTACTCTGTTAAGTAGTTACATTAGTTTTGCAGTTTTCTCATAATCATGTTCTTTTGGTAATTGTGGGCATGGGTTTTGAATAAAAGATTACTAAGGAAAGTTTCTTAGGGCATAGTCTGTAACTACGAGTACTTAGGAGTATCTGAGTAGAGGGATGTTTGCAGGAGCAGTCAGTATTATTCCACGAGATTGTGCTCTGTTGGGTACTGAGTAAATAAACAGTAAATGTGCAAATCTTGGGTAATATTGCTCTATGCTTGTTTAGATAGTCCAGCTGTACTTTGGATTTTGTTCTCTATGGTAGCTGTCTTGTGAGTCTTCTGGCTCATTGCCATGTATTTCTAGATTTATATGAACATGATGTGGATCTTTTTCATCTTCGTATTTTGCTAGTTCATATTTCTACTTCGGGCATATTTTAGAGGTTTCTTTAAGGCTTAAAAACTAGTCAGCTTGAATTTTCCCTTTATCTTCACAAAAGTCACTACAGAAGTAAGAAAAAAGCACAGAAGGGGAATTACAGGGAGCATTAAAAATGTTCCTTCAGAGCAGAAAAGCAGATTTAACATGAATTAAAAACTCAGCTCTGTTTCAAAGTTGCAAAAGTCTTTTATTCACCAGAGAACTGTTAAAGCTAGTCATTTTTGGCATAGTATCGGTCAGGGAAGCGTGACAAAGTGCAGTGGAATGCACTGAGCTGCGATCCAGCTTGTAGTGGTATATGACTTTAGTGTATGGAGCATTGCAGGAAGCGCTGGGGTGGGTGGGAAGGCCTTTTCATTTCATCAGCTACTGAGTAACAGTGTTCTTCCTCAGACCCCACCTGCAACAACAGAGGGTCCCTTGGATGCTGGGGTCAGAAGTCAAAATGTGAAGAGCCTACACAGTCTGAGTTTCTGGTAGAACTTGGCTCTGTTCTCTGAGCACTGCTGTGCAGAATGCAGTGAGATTAGAAGGTTGGGAAGAATAGTATGTTTGGGATTGCAGGTCAACTGTGCATATCTTGACTGGGACCGTATCCCCAGCTCCAGTGTGCTGGAAGATGAAGATTCTTAGGCTGAAATTCTGTCCTTATTGAAGTCAGCAGTAAAATTCCTATTGATTTCATCAGCCCAGAGCTTACTGTTTATTTTGAGCAGTAGAAGAGTCCTCCTGTTCCACCAGTACATGCACATGCTAAGTCCATTTACTTAGACTTGGGTTTTGGCACAGATTTTGGCCTTAAATGGAAATCTGTTCGAATCCATTTAATATCGGTATCTTGGATTTCAGATTACATGGATGGTTAAACCCAGCTATATGTGATAATTAATAACCGGTTGAGATATTCCTGTAATTTGAAGCGTACTTGGTATTTTCCTTCTTTCTTCTTTAAATTATGATGTTGGTGTCCCCAGAGTTTTCCAAGTGTTTGTAATGGCATTATAAGAAAATGTGATGGTACCTTTCCTGGCAGAACAGGATCTTTGGTCCATGACCTGCGTGTTAGAAATTGGGAAAAGCTTGTTGTGGTACGGATCGTGTTACTAGTGTAAATTGCTAACGGGAGTTTTACTGTTCACCTTGGGTTTCACATTTGCATTGCTCCATTACAGCCACTGTTACATTGGCATTGTGGTAAAGCTGTGTGGTGCAACATCCCTGCAAAAAAATGAGGTCTCTACCCAGAAGACATTACAACCTGAATTGATGTTCCTAGGGCAGGGATGTAGGAAGGTTGCAGCACAAAGAAGATGAAAGAATAGTGATACTTAGTATTTTTATTGTTCACATAAGTATCTCTGTCATTCTCGCTGTCTGCTTGCTTAATCAAGCTTCAAGAGGAGAGTTTGAGGTTGTATTGAAAATGTGGGTAAATGTTCAGAGCAGGAGTAAATGAGTAGTCAGCTGATGGGATGTCCCAGCCCATATGCTTCAGGTTAGAAAGAATGCAGAATTTACTTGGCAGATAGATCACTTAGATGGGAGCGTTGTAATATTCATCAAAAGTTCATTTGGCATTTAGGATATAGATCCTATTTAAGATGTAACCTGTCAGATTATTACAGGTTAGGGTACTTCTACTCTAGATTCTTAGCTCTACCTTTTTGCAGAGACAAGCTGAAAGTTGAAAACTGACTACTAAAATTGATATACCAGAATCATTATAGTAATTCAAGTAATGAGCTGCATGTGGAACTGCTATGACTATATTATCCTTTTCTTTGCATGGCAGTACTTCACATAGTTCCAACACCTCAGATACTTCATGTTGTGGAACAGAAATCCTACAAATTCCAGTTGTGGAAAAAAAATTGCCTAATTCAGGTTTTCATGCATAATTATATATGGGTGTATATATACACATACTTCTAAGCTTTCTTATCACGGGTCTCTGTGGTTAGTCTCTGAAGGTGATGGCAGATATTGGAAAGCTTGATTAAAAATAATTAATCATAATGTCAGCAATTTTAAGAGCTAATGTATGCCTTGGAGAAAAGGAATAGACAGTTGCAGTGCTTGTTACAGGAAGTGAATGTTGACCTTGGAAGCAGAGTGTCTTCTTGAACCCTGCTGTTCAGGAATCATCGCATCTGTAATTCTGCATCTCACAGCATTATCCAAGGCAGTGTGTACAGACGGGAGCCCAAGTAAGATGCACACACAGTAGAAGTGAGGAAAGAATGTTTCTCTGGAGGTGTAGAAATTACTCCAGGACGACCTCTTGGAGCTTACTGGTGTAGTGTGAACTTGATCATCAAAATACAGGGACCATCTCCATGTATCATTACCATGGAGGTTTAGCTTTGTTTTGAGCTTGGCATACTCAAAGATTAGGAACACAGATCTTCTCATGGACCTGCAGGGCGGTGTGATGCAATGACATCTGTTTAACAGTACTTGGCAACACGCACACAGGTTAGAAACCAGTAGGAGTACTGTCTCCACCCAATTCTCATAGGGAAAATTTAGGAAGTTGGAACTTGATTGCCTAACCAGACATATATCCTCACCTTTGGCAACTTTGTCAAACAGGTGCATATAAACTATATTTTTTTACTTCATCTAGTAACGGAGACGTTCACCAGTGCATTACTGCACGTTGCCGAGTCTTAGGTTCTGAGACTCTGTATTATGAAGCCTCCCTTCCATGGCATGTAGCATTGTACTTTTTACTCCTAGTGTTATCCTGTCAAACCACGGGCCAGGTTTCATTCTGCATCTGAAATATTCAAGAAGAATTTTGCCCAGCGTGATTTTGCTGCAGACCTCACTTTTAAGAATGTATTTTTTCAAGGAAGAAAAGTAACTACTTGTCTCCCCTTGCACCCTTAAGATGTCAGAAGAAACACTGCTGTCTTTGAATAGTATTCATGCAACTGAGCATGTGCTGTAATAATAATAATACAGCCTGAAAAAGAGTTGCCAGTTGTTCTTCTGTCAAGTGACATGGGTTGAGAACACTGGAAAACAGCAGTCTCCTAAAAGTCTGAGTATAGGCATGAAGGAGGAAGGTGAGGAACATTTGATCCAGTGCCAGGATTACTGGGAACTACTAAGCAAATGTGTCAATGCTGAGTGACTTGATCAAGGGAAGGGTTTCTTTATCTGCTTGAGCCTTCTCAAGCTTCCTCCTCAGACTTCAGCTGTGGAGGAAGGATGCGTGGAATCATGTCCTCTGCTCCGCTTTCCTCCCTCTCCTTTGTTTCAGTCTAATCAAGTTCAGAGTTCTTTGGAGTTCAAAATTTCCTAAGAAATAATAGTTGCTGTGGAATAGGTCCAATGTCTTCTGGAGTCAGTGTTACAGGGTTTTTATTGGCTTGATACAGTGAGATTTTTTTTTTCTTCCTCCTGTGGTTTAAAATTACTTGTCTAACATTGATTTATAGCCTGTCATGTAAGACTGTTTCCCCTTGGCTATATCTTTTTAAGATGATCAAATGTATTTCTGAAAAATGTCCTGTTGTTGCCTTGAAATATTAGGTGATAACTGCACAAGTAAGAGAGGGATTAGCTTGTTAAACTTAATATGACACCAACACACAAAATACTGCAATTAAAAACTTTCTTAAGGCACCATAGAGAAAAAAAAAAGAAAAACCTTGTGGTCTGAGATATCACAAGCATATTCCCTTCACCTGGGAGGTTTGTAAGTTGGTGTGAAGGGAGAAGAGGGGCTCCTGGGCTGAGAGCAGCTTTTGGTGGTGCTGCCAGAGCTGCCGTCTTCCCGCTGGTTCCTCCCTGTTTCATTCCCGCAAGCTGTGCCACCACAGTGTTTGCGGAGCTGAGCAGTGACTGATCAGGGAACTGATCCAGGTTAAAAATAACATGTTAGGGATGGTGGGAGGGACACCAGCACAATTGAGGGTACGGCAGGGGGACACAGAAGGGAGCAGAGAAGTTGAGAGTGGTGGCAGCTGCCTTGGCTGTCAACCACCATCAGAGGAAATGCCGAGAGAAAGCTCAGCCTGCACTCACGTGCTCTCCTTTTTCCAGCTGTGCTCCAGAGAGGGCCATCTGCTCCGTGCTGTCTCTTCTTACTCCTCCTGTCAACCAGGTCTTACTGCCTCAGCTGAGCTGCTGCTGAAGTTAACCCGAGCTCACTTGGCTCAAAATGAGCTGAATTATCTTCAACAGCTAAGTCACAGGCCTGGGCTAACCCAGGTGCCTCTGGCAGCAAGCGGACTGCAGTGTGGTCAGGCAGGAGGGAAGCAGGTGATACCTTCGGCAGAGGGAGCAGTGACAGGCAGCCAGGGACAAGGTGGAGGTAGTTTTCAGCTGACACACAGCTGGAAGATAATATATGAATGCTAAGTTATGAATGCTGAAAGTAGTGTTATGGTTGGTTTTTGTATTGCTGCAGCTGATTTCACTGGTGGCTAATGGCAGGTTTCTGAGGAGATACTAATGTTCAGGAGATGGCATTGAGGAGGATTTTGCAAGAGGATTTATTTTCTTACAACAACCTAAAACACATATCACAGGCTTTGCACGTAAATGGAGCGGAGCAAGAAAGATGTTTCTTCAGTACTGTGTGTCTCGACTATTAAAGTGTGCTGCTTGGCCAGTAGCCAACAGGAATATCGTCAAGGTGAACTGAGTAAAGATACTGCTAAGGAAATGCCAGATTAAAAAAAGGACAATTTAAGAAAGGTATTGTGGAAACCTAGAAATAAATGGTTTTATATTTTCAAAAGATACTTTTGAAAATAGTTATGCAGTAAAAGCAAAGCTGGATGACTGTATTCCTTTCAGTTTTGCTCTGTTCAGTATTACCTTATATTTCTCCCCCTGCTTTTCTATGTTGAACTGGACTTGGGTGTCTGCTTACGAGGTTCCTCTAGGACATCAATCAAAGCATGTGTAACCAAATGCCCTTTTATTTATTATTTATTTTTTTATATTTACACTTCTCTATTCTCACTGAGCACAGAAAAGGAGCAGTCGTGTGAAGCATTACCATGGAGCACAAGCAGTCTTTCATTTTCTTCCCACTTCTGGTAGTTTTGGGCACCCCAGTGTGCGTTTCTCCCTCCCCCCAGTAACTCCCAACTGAGGAAGATGCAGCTGCTCTCTTGGGGGAATTGTTTACCTCTCCGTGGAATCTTGTCCCGGTCAGCTATGTGCTAAGAATGTGAATAATTTTGCTGCGGCTGCTTTACATGTAAAAAACCTGACCTTAAGATATTTTATCCAGCTGGGTTTTTTTCTTTATCTTTTTCTTTTTTGCCTCTAGCACTGGTAGAGTTGAGAGTTTTATCTTGCAACTGCAGAGAGCTGCAGTGACTAGCAGTTGTATAAAGCATTTAGTACAAAGAGGTGTTTTTGTAGTCTTAAAAATCATTAAGTGGCAGTCAGTGGTGTTTAGTAATTCTTACTTTTGGACCTGTAGTTATATATGTGTATTTGATAGAGTTAATGAAACTAAACACTGTGTGGAGACTTCTGGAAAATGTCTAATGAGATCCCTAGTGCTGCAGAGTTTGAGTATATTGCATTACAAGGTTGAGCATGTTGACTTTAAAATGTTAAAAGCTGAATGCCTTTTTTATATTTTTTGAATGAGAATTTTAAAAAAGCATTACAATTGATACATAAAATTCAAAAATGCCAACAAATTTTTAAAAAGTATTATTGTATGTAAAAGTTCTACATCTTCCTACTCTTTGAATAATAAATATGCCAAGTTGTCTTGCCCAGCACCCTTGCAATCTGCGTGTGTGTGTGTATGTGTCTGTACTGAAAAAATCTCGAGATAAAACCCAGATGTTTATTCAGTCACGTGAGACGTGCTGCATTAGACTATGAGGCAGAGAGAGATGTAGCCTTCATCATTTGTCTCACAGTGGAGCTGTAATTCTTGGATACACGTTTTTTCTTTTTGACTGTGCATCACTGCTTGATGTCAGTTGGGGTCCCATTGTGGTGGAAACCCTCAAAGGACAGAACAGTTCAGTGGTAATGCATTCCAGCCAGATATCCTGGAGGCTTTATAGTTCTATTAAAGTACTCCCCAGAGAAAAATTAAGGGGAACAAAACTCTCCTAAACTTCTAAAAGCCATACCAGGAATACACTTCAACCTTGTTTGGAAAATTATGTTAGTGTTTGACCTTGAATATGAACAAGTGACTTCATTTACTGTCTTCACTTGAATTTTTCTTGTCTTGGAGAATAGGTTTTAAAACAACACTTGAAAGTACTAGTGGTTTAAAACTAGAAAAAAACAATCAACCAACATACAAAGTTACAAGAGAAGGACGTGAGAGTAGTATCACTTTTTAAATGTTAAAATCTCATGAAATAGAAGAAAACTTGTAATGCCTTAAGTAGGCAGCACTCCGTAAAAATGACAGAGGCACCATTAACAGAAATAGATGCGAAATTCAATTTGTAGAGTTGGATACGGAGAAATGCAATAAGCAGTACTAACGCATTGCAGATTTGCAGCACTGTGTGACTTTCTGGGGAACAGCTGACTTTGGCAGCGCAAAAAGCTCTTCCAGTCTTTGACACAATTCTTTTCTGTGCTTTGGGGCTTTATTCCTGGACAACAAACCTCGTAACTCATCTTGCTGAATCTGAATACCCAGTTTCCAAGTCTCTTGTATTCAGTTTGGCTAAGAAATCATTTGCAAGCTCTGTGAATATTTGTAAAAATCCTCTTTTACACATAACTCAATATGTATGTATCTTTGTAGTAGAAGGAAGAGCAATGGGAAACACCCATCTTAGTGTCTGTGGCCACTGAAAAGAAATGTGCCTTGATACAAAAATAGAATTATTGTAAATGTAATGCCAGCCAAACGCATTTTTGGCTAACGCGCGAGCAATAAAATTAGCAAACACATCACTTGCTGCTAATGAAGAGGAATAAGCTCATCATGAAACCTTCACTGAACTGCTATTCTATCCAGCTTGATTTACTTGCCCTGATAGAGTAAGAAACTGCTGTCTCAGAGAAAAAAGGATGGGGAGGGTGTTGGGATGTGGGCACTAGTAGGAAGGAATCGTGCTAGCATTCTGACAGCTCAGTATGTGCAAAGCAGGTCTGGAGGAGAACAGGGATGGTCTGCTGCTCTTGCAGCAGATGTACCCTGGTCACTAATATGTGTAAAATACTAAGACCGCAAAACATCCGACCTGAGAGAAAGAACGTGATTTCCAAGGGAATACCTTAAAGATTTTATATAGTTCTTTTTAAATGGCAGCTGGTCCTTGCACAGCAAGGTGTTGCTATTGCTGGAACTGCCATCTTAATATATTCAGTAATTTAAGATGCTTTATGTCAAGAGTAGGTTGTTTTTCGCTTTTGTTTTTTAAGATTGCATGCCTTGAGTATAGGGACGCTTACTTGGACCCTGGCAGTAGAGAGTAGCAGATGCTACTTTTTATTCATGACTGGATTTCACGTATGAGGATCCTGGTACACAACTGGAAATGAAGCGATCTATACTGGAGTGCCTTTCTTACAACAACAGTGATGTTCTGCATTGTGGTGCAACTTTCCCTCAAGGTTGGACCCAATTCTGCCTCAACTTCGAAGATGCCTTCTGTGCAAGGCTCTTTACTGTGTTCTATGTGTGTTGAGAGTTTGTGAGATTTCAGTGGAATCAATAAATTCCTGAAGGCAACTTGCTAAGATTTTTTTTCCCCAGGAACTTGTATTGCTTCTTTGCAGGGTGCTGCAGTGTTTATTAATATTCTCAAATTGGCCTTTAACACTTACATTGGCATTAATGTCAGCACTGTTGGCCAAATATGCATGTTTCATTAGGCTGAAAGAGAGAGTAAAGCAAAAGAGGAGTAAGGAGGAATTAGTCTGGCTAAAGTCTGCGCATTCTCTTGGTGGACAAACTTTCCGATTGCCTTGGTGAAGTGCGCAGCACCTCTCCTAATTATTTCGATATATCTTATGAAGAAGTGATAGGACAACGCATCCTGTTCTTCTTGTCTTGAAATTGAGTTTCTGTATTCATTATTGCTTTCTGGATGTAAATCATGCCAATTCAGAAGAAGGTTTCAAACCAAATGGTGACTGAGTATTTGAGGATTCTCACCCTGTGTGTGTCTTCCTTCCTACATATGAAGGCTGCAACACCTGATACTGGCTACTAATAGCTTTTGGCAAACGCTGCTACTCAGTGCTGCTGCTGAAAGGATTTGCTGCTCTTTGCATCAACTTGACTGCTTTACTGTTAGGATAAAGGAAGTAGAAGAAAGGGAGATGGGAGGTGTTGCATTCAAGACTTTAGCAATTTGAATCAAAATATAGAGGCTTGGTAACAGGCTTTCCACTGGCTTGGACTTCTATGCTGTGTAGAGAGCATTTGATTTGGAGTACCAGATGGGAGACTCTTGTTCTTTGAGTTACAGTTGTAAGCATCCAAGCTCAGTCAGTGTTGAGCTTGGTATGAAAAGGGGATGGTGTGTTTGGTAACACCTCTCGTTATTTAAAAAACGTCAACAGGAGCCTGGAAGGGGTTGTCAGTGAACATTATGGGAAGATGCTGCTGCTTCTTGGTTTGTGAGAACTCATTTCTTATACTTGAGGTTGTTTTCTAGTTGCCCTCTGTTTCCTTCAGAGTTCAAAAGCTGTTGTAGGATGTTATGTTACCTTTGTAATATTACAAATATTGTTGATTGTGCTGTGGCTTGCCTTGGATTGACAGGAGAGACTCGTAAGCCTCACTGGTTAATGCAAGACTGAGGCACTGTGTGACAGGTACAGGTCACCACAGTGGCTGCCAGTTAGGAGGGACAGGAGTGAACTGGAGCTGAGGCTGAACCTGCTACAGCCCATTTCCGGAGGGTGGGAAGTTCCCTATTCCTGTAACCAAAGTGGTGAGATTTCAGGGAAGTGAAAGAGCACCTTCAGAAAGGAGCTATGTACACAGTCGAACGTGTGTGCATGTGCATTCACATATGCATGAAGTAAGCAAAGCTCTTCCATGCTGCTCTGTAACATAAACCTACCAATGCAGTAATTTATAAATGCTGTTTACATAAGATGATTTGGCCTCAAAATAAGATTTCTGAGTTAGCACATAGTAGTGCTCCTGGTTTGAGTTCCTTCTGCTCCAGTGCTAAGGAAAGATTAGGAGAGATTTGTACAACTTTCTATCTATTGATGCATCCACCATGGGTCATTTGGTTAGACTGAACTCTAAATAGTTTAAATAGCTCTCCAATGAGCAGTCTTAAAAGAGTAATGAGGAACAGTTATGGTTGTATATACAGTTGTTTGTTCTGTTTTAAATTAGAAATCCTTTTCAGAATAGGATTCTTCTTGTGTGTTTGTGTAGGGCCCAGTGCACTGCAGAAGGCTTTGGGTGCCCTCACAGTAGAAGGGATTTTGTCCAGCAGGGAGATACCTTGAGGAGTGAAGATGTACAAATACACACTTTCCCCTCTCCTTTATTTTACCATTAATGCAAACCTGGCCTGTGAATTTTGGTATATAGATAGTTCTGGTGTCCTATGTGTGTTAAAACTGAGTGCAGTGTGCTCACTCCTTACACCTCTGTTCTGTTGTGGGATCTGAAGCAAAGTGTGTGTTTTCAAGAATGGGGACTCTCTGTACTCAGGGAGATAGTACTGTTGCCTGTTGCTGTGGGCCAAATTTGATTGCTAAATCAGGAGCCTGTGCTCCTTCAAAACTTGGGCAAAAGAGTATGTGCCTGCAGAAAGGGGCGTTAGAGCCTCTGAGGTAGGCAGCAAGTCACCGCATATCTTGGTTGCTCACAGTGTCACTCTCTTCGCCAAATACTTAGGGAAAATAGGTTTCTACCACCAGTTCTTCAGCCACAGATGTCCTTTTTCCAAGGCTGCGGGGGAAAGGGAGAACAGGCTCTCTGTCGGTCTTCCTCAGGTCTGTCCATTAAGCTGCCTCCCTGATGGGGCTCTCTGCACCCTGCTCCCCTTCGTCTCATGCCTGTGTCCTGCTTCCCAGCCTACTTGGGAGAAAGAGGGAAAGAAAAAGTGGTATTTGTGATGGCTTTTGGTTAGTTTCACTCCCTTTCTCTTACTGTTGTTAGTGCCACGGCCTCTCTTTCCTTGCCTGTTTGTAATTGTTCTTTCATGACACTAGAGCATCATGTGGAGTGCAGGTTTGTTGCCTGGGGTGGGACCTCTTCCAGCTTCCTGCAGGCCTTCCCCTTCCCAAATTCTTTCCAGAGTGCTTGACGTGCTTCCAGACATGCTATAATAAATGTATATATAAGTATATAAAATGAAATTCCTTGTGTTGTCTGACTGGTGACACAAGAGCCTTATTTCTTCATGAAAGAAGATGTCGTGTCTTTTTTAATACACACCTTTCAAAGGACTCACAGGCTTACTTGAAATTAGATTAATTTCAACAGAAGTGCATACACAGATGTGTACACATCATACAATACCTGCGTGCACATCTGTACATACACGCACATACTCTCTGGGACATAACAGGAGTTGTCTGATTGAGTGTTCTGATTGGATTTGAATATTGACATTGCATTGCCTGTATGTTTTTTCTTTAAACAGATTACATATCTTGAATAGTTCATCAGAGCTTCTTCAAGTGTTTACATAGGCACTCTTTGTCTGGAGATGCCTTGTTATAAATAAGCCCTTCATTTTACAAGGATTTGTTTGGAAATATGTTGAGCAGCCATGCTTGGTTTATTTCCAAATGTCTTAACTTTGGGACCTTAGATTGGCTTATAGTCTGAAGTTTGTATCTCTCCTTTTCATGCGAAGAGCCGTATTTGAGCAGCTCATGGAACACAAGGACTGTAGCGTAAAATGTCAGGCATCTTCTGTGAAACACCCATGGCCAAACACAGTGTGTCTTACAAGGAGCTGTGGTGGGGGAATGTTCTATATGAGTTCAGTTAAAAGAATTTTAAAAAGAACCAAAACCCAAAAAAAGAAATTATATGCTGCTATTTGATATAAATGGCATAGTGTTAAAAGTGTTTTGATGTAACTGGTGCCTTTTGAGACACCTGCTAAGGAGCTATGTCATATTTCCAGTTAGTGTTCTCAGCTCTTTTTTTTTTTTCCCTCTTGTACTTTCCAAGTTGGTGAAGGTGTTACAGTAGTTGTTCTCTAGAAGTACCCTGCTGCTAAGTCTATAGAGTATTTTTTTTCCCTCTTGGAAGAACTTAAATAGCTTTGATTAGTCATGACCTTAAGGAAAAGCAGCTGGGAAAAAACAGTACAGAAGTGTGATGATGGCCCTTTTGAGTTTTTTGTGATACTTGTGAAAGGATTTGTATTAGCTCTAGCGCTAGTTACTAGTTTACTAGCTAGCCAGTAAAATACAAAAACTAATGTGATAAATTCCAAATGTTGGTTTCATTTGTCTGGTTCATTCAGAATCATGGAATCATTTAGGTTGGAAGGAACCTTTAAGACTGAGTCCAACCTTCAACCTAACACTGCCAAAAACCATCACTAAACCACATCCCTCAGCACCACGTCTGCCTGTCCTTGAAGTATCTCCAGGGGTGGCGATTCCACCACTTCCCTGGGCAGCCTGTTCCGATGTTTGATAACCCTTTTGTTTTGCTTTTTAATCATCCAGAGCTATTTTAAGTCTGAAAAGATACTGGAAATATTTTGAACAGCTATAATCTTGATCATTGGAAGATGCTTCTCAATCTCTAGTTACTTTGGTTTTAGTTTTGCCTCATTCCTTCCATAGCTACAGGAAGTGTGCCGTGTCCTGTGGCTTGGAGGATTAAGGTAATCTTATTTCAGCATCAGTTTGTGGTGGTCGTGATATGAGGGTTTTTATCCTGGGACCCAGGAGAGTTGATACTTTAGCCTTGCAACATCTTTTTGCCTACTACTCCAAGTTGAGTATATTGGGCTGGACTTAATTACCTTACTTTAATTTAACAATAAGTTGTCATACTGCCATAAACACATCAATATTAGGACCCCATTGTACTGGATGCTGCACAAACACAGAATAGTAAAGATGCCTACATTCTGTAGGTGACTGTCTAAATCAAGACTACAAGAGTTTGAAAGCAAGCAGAATGTTTGGTGGCATAGCAGCAAATGTCATGTTAGTTTTGTGGGTTTTTTTTCTTCTGATAGGATGTTTACCAGAGCATTGTATCATTTGCAAAATCCTCCCTCTATCTTTTAGGCCTACTCATTTTGTTAGTTCTTCAAATATCCCTTGGAAATGTTATATAAAAACCATCTGGTTAGAGTTATTCCTTACCTGTAATTCCCCATTCCTAATTTACAGTTCAGTTATTTTTTTCATATGTTGATGCAATTGCACTTAGTGAGTCTTACATTTCATCACCTATCCATATTGGTTTTCTGTCTCCCCCAACTTTATATACTACAGGGTGTCCCTCCTGCATACTTTTTCCATTAATAAGTAAAAAAAGAAAGGAATCACTCTGACAATGTAAAGTGGGAATGGACAGTCAGTGCAAAGCAGGGCTGGAGCATCTGACCAAAATAATAGATGACCTTAAAGGCTGGAGAGCTACCAGAACTGAAAATAACTTCAGGAGCACGACAGGTAGAAATGCTGCAAGCAAGGACTAAAAGCCAGGATTAAAGCCCCCAAACTCACCTCTGCTGAAATCAACAAAGAAAAGGAACAACTTTACTACAAGGATAACTTTTCCACCACTGTTCACGTGTCATCAAGAAAGCGTGTGCAGCTCTTACCAAACCATGTCCCACTCTGATCTTTCTTGATACAGGGTGTTACGGTTTGAGAAAACCCATAACAATCTATTGTTGTTTAGACAATTATTCTATCACCCGATGACCCCTCCCCACCCAGAAGGGGGAATCGGGGAACACAAAGAAACACAAGGGTTGAAATATAAATAGATTTAATAGACTAAGACTAAATAATTAATAATAATACTAAAGAACCAGTATTAGTCCTGATACTGATACAAGATATACAAGAGTCACACTCAGCCAATTCTATCAGCAGGAAGCTGTGCACTCCCAGCAGTGGACAGCAAATGGCGGACACTGCGAGCGCAATGGCTTCAGGAGGAAGGGAAGGCCTCAGGGCTCCGGCACCGGGGCAAGGAGTTGACTGGACCGCCGCCATCAAGGGAGAGAGAGCTACGCAGCAAACTTTTCTAATTTATGTTGAATGTGACGTTCATGGTATGAAATAATCCTGTTGGCCAGCCTGGGTCAAATGCCCAGGCCTTGCTCCTCCTTGTCCCTGCACCTGGCAAGGCTCGAAAACACTAAGACCTTGAATCCCACGGAGCCTGGCTGGCTATAAAGTAAATATTTTCACAAATTCAGACACTAGAGTCTTCTAAAAGTGCAATTTTCCCCAGCATTAGAAGAAAAGTTAGTCCTGTGTCTCTCAACCCAGGACACAGAGATACGCTACTACAGCCATAAAGAGAATGAAGAGCCTGTTTTACAAGAGAAAACAAAAATAATGTGGTTTGTTTAGCTCAGGAGGCCAAGCTGCAAGCATCCCTTAGGATGAAGGGGGCTCGCTTTCTGCAGCAGAGCTGCTGAAGTTAAGTCAATTGAAACTAACGGCGGAGGGAATGAACTGACCCTATGTAATTTAGGCTGAAAATGAGGGAGGTTTATCACCGCTAAAGCAGTATAGCTTTGGAGGAGCTTTATAACAGGAGCAGTGGGGGCAGAAAACTCTTAACTAGCCATGGGGTAGATCTCCATTAGTTTCTGAATGGGTTACATGGTTTATGAATGGACTTAAGTGATTCTGCAGCAAAAAAGTGGGCACTCGGAAGGTTTCTGCTAGTGCTCATTTCCTCCTGCTTTTTTGATACACTAAAACTGAACAATGCTAATGATTCTCAAGATAGTGTCTTAATTATGTGGCTAGAATTTTTTAATCAGGGTTATGGCTAGACATGGAATTTGTGGGCAAAATTAAACCACTGGTGTTAGCAACCTGAAAACAGGCAAAACAAAAGTAGAGTACAAAACTGGATGAAGCGTCCAACTAGAGAATAATTACAGATAGAGAATATTACAAAATAAAGTTTTGTGTTCTGTGGGCCTGCAGCAGTCTTGACAGAGCATATTGTACACATTGTTTCCTGAATTTCTTAGGATTTGCATGTTTAAAGTCATGAATGAAAATTCCTACAATGGTGGGCTATCGCAGAAAGGTTCGTAATCAATTCTGGATCATCTCTTCTGGCATGAGCTTTAGTTTTTTCCCTTCCGCAGGGAACCTGTATCTGTTTCCTGCATCTGTCGCCCATCCTTCTTTGTGAATGGAAAGCAAGTAATTAATTTTTGTTGTTGTTAGCAATTAATTACCCTTGCCAAATCTTGGAGGACCTATTGTCTCCTTCAGACACAATGTTCTTGGGAAAAAGTCTTGCTTATTGTAACCTCTTGTGCAATCTTCACTTGCATGATAAATACATCTTGGCAACTAGGAGCTTTCTGAATGAAAAATGTTGCTGGACAACGCTGTAGTACAGCAAGAACGCAAACCTCTGCCAATGCTGGTGGAGTACAGCCAGGCAGGAGGGTAAAACGGGGAAAGCCTTTCACATTGCCTACAGAGCACAGAGTGATATGAAGTCTGTATATGCACACATCCAAATATCTGTTTACCATCAAACAAGGATTTTCCCTGTTCAGCATCTGAGCTCAAAGGTGGCCTTCCTTCTAGCAAAATGGTGAAATCTCTTGGAAAGCTGCCTTCTACCAGCATGAGACTGGGGAAATAACAGCAAGCATGTTGATGGTGCAGCTGGTCATGGGTTTGGGTAGCCCACTGTAGGAACTAGCTGGAAAACATCCCCCTCCCCATTTTTCTCTGTGAACCCACAAGTCTGGGATTCTGCAGAGTTGCCTCAGTCTGCTTTGTGGTTCATGGCCTGACTTGGGTTTTCCATTAGATCTGTCCAGAACCACAGCTGACCACTGAAACCTCATTTTAATATTGCAGCTGTAACATTAATTACAAAATTATTAGCGTTAATTGTAAAAGCTCGTTTTCCCCTTGCAGCTTTTCACCGTTACTTTTTCTGGTTTATTTTTTCACCAACAGCTAGTGATGTGTGGAAGCAAAAAAGTGCATAAAAGCCCTGCACGGAGAGATGTTTGAATCCTCCGAAGGGAATACACAGAATGCAAAGAATGAGTTGGGGCCGGGACCGCTCTGTTCCCTTGTGGTTTATGTGCGCGCTGCCAGTGGCTTGTGTTTCTCCTCGCAGCCTGACAGCTGGCCCTGGGGTAAGCAGAACACAGCCAGCGGCCAGGTTTCTCAACCCGTACTGCGGCTGACAGCATTTGGCCTGGTGAAAAGGAAACACTCTGAAGCGGAGGGCTGATGCAGTGTACCTTGCAGTTAATGGAAATCTTTGTTGACCTCAGTGGGAGCTGGATTTGATCCTGTGCCTACTTGAATGTTTTGGTGTTGGATACGGCTCCAAGCGGATTTTTTTGTCATGTCTCATTTCTGATCTTTTTTCCCTTCTCTTTCTAAAATGTACTTACCTTAGAGTGGCATAAAATCAAGACAGCAGCTCTATCTGTGTCAATGTAGCTGTGCACTTCTGTCCTTGCCCAGTGTCTGTCCTCTTGTTTCCTCAGCCCTTCTACTGTCTGCAGTATCAGTTTGCAAGATTTGGCATTGATTTCTCTCCTTCTTCTTAAGCCATTCTGCTGCTTCTCACAAACACCCTCCATCTCACTCAAGCCTCTGCTCTCCAACAAGGGTAATTACTGACACCGTTTAATCCATCCTCTGCCCTTCTTCCCATCTTTCAAAACAGTCTTTATATTAATTTCCAGCAAATGCAGCCCAGGCTCTGGCCCCTGCTGCCAGTGGGGAGCCAGCTTCCCCTTCAGCCAGCTCCTGGAGGCCAGCCCTTTGCTGCCTCATCCCAGCCACACTCCCTTGCTCAGCAGAGCTCATCGCTGCGTTGCATATAGTAAGCAGAGGGCCACCATGGCTCATTAGCCAGCAGCAGCCACAGGAACAGAGCACCCCCTCTGTGAGCCTCAGCCACGCATCAGCTTGTCCCCCATCCCTAATGAAAAAGTGCTGGAGTGGAGCCCTCTTCATGTGGCTGGCAGAGAGGAGAGAGCTGTGGGCATGGAGGACAGTGATGGGAAAAACAATGCAGAGGAGGCCAAAGGCCAGCAATAGCAGTGCTGGAGCTGCTTGTTGCTCTCTGCTTTCAAGGAGTGCCCCCAGAGGGATTTGTGTCTGGGTGGAGAATTATGATTATATGTGGTCTGCCTCTGAGAAAAGCTCTCTCCGTTTGTATGTGGAATGTTTATTATTTTGTTGGTCGCTCTTCATTTGCTTGGAGATGATGCAAGGCTTTTGTGAACCAGCATCAGAAACGGGGACTGTTTGTGTCCCATGATAGCTATGGGGAAAGGGGCAAAGTTATGGGATGGTGCACAGGGGACTCGCAGGTGTTCTTTTGAACCACAAAAAAACTTACTTCATTTTTTCCAGCAGTAATGTAAATGCTAAGCAAACAGGGTGTGTAATGAGGAAACCCTTTGGGGGGTGGGAGCTGGCCTAATGAAAGATGAGAGATGGTGAGCTGGAGCACAGGGCTGCTGCTGCATTGGGGGCTGAGATTGCCAGCGACACACCTGCCAGTCCCAAGCTCTTGCTGGCCCTCTTAGGTTATCATACAGTCCACAGTATTGGAATTTTCTCCTCCCGTTATTCCCACTAAAGTTTAAATATGAATCCCCTAACATATCTGCTGAAGGTAGAACATGCAGCTTCAACTGCTTTTTATTAATCATTAAGATAATTGTTTACCAAGCATTTATTCTCTTGGTACTTCATTGGAGACAAAATCAAAAAACCCCCATGATCCAAGCCAGCCCAAATGTGTGTATGGAGCACATTTAATTTAGGAAACTTTAAGACTTGTGATCTAAGGCTAGATTCAGCTGGTGTAAATGGGCAGAGTGTGTTAGCAGCCCTGTGGAACTGGGCTGTAAAGCCCAGAGTCCCTGGATGATGAGAATGCTGAGCACTAGGATGTGAATTTGCTAATACTTTAGAAATGTATCCAGAAGAAAAAAGAAGAAATAAAGAGAGGAAAAAACATTGTGGGAAATTCTTTCCTTCATACATAATAGTTTTCTGTTGATTTAAAATTGCACTTAGTAATGTGTTGATGCCAGTGAAATATTTCAGCTATAGGAAACGTGAAACCAACTACTGCCTTTCTATGAATTATGAGTCATAAATTGTATGAAAAATATTCAAACTTGCTATAGCTATTCCCCAAGCAGAACCTCTGAGTAATGGAGAAAATGCTGCCATTTTGGGGGGAGTAGGAGGGGACTGAGCTAAGCGAAGCAAAATGCCAAGTGCCAGCATGTGGCTCTGTGCTAAGTGCGAATTAGTGTCGTCTGAGATGATCCTCCCTTGCTAAGTAAACAATTAGTGAGTAGGTTACATGTACTTGCAATTCAGTTGAGCAACGTTGCTCTTTGCTCCAGATGGTATGGAAAAGGGGATCTGTGTTGGGGCGACCTGACTGCTAGCCACTGCGCAGAACTGTCCTGTGAGAGAGCGGTGCACTTGCGCCAACACAGCTGTCACATCTGCAGTTGGTAAGCCAAGACAAGAAGGCACAAACTCCAGCTGATTCAGTGCTCAGTGGGAAGGTTGCGATGACAGAATTCCCCTAAAAATGGCAATGAAGTGGCAAGATAATAGGATACTGACATTTGCAGGCAAGTCCTTGATGGTGACATTAATTTCATTCAATTTTAGCCATCTAAGAGCTGGAAGTCCAGTTCAAATTAGTCCTCTAATCTTCTGTCACCAGTGGTCAGTTTATCGCCTGTTATATCTTTTTTATTAATTGCCTTTTGGAAGTAATCGTAGAAGGGTTCTCAGCAACTATTTTTGACTAGTATCTAACTCTTTGATCAGTGAAGTTCAGTGAGTTGAATTCAACGTTAAAGCTCTAGATTTCTGTTTCTCCATAATTTCAGGAAGGGCTGTGCAGCCTTGTGAATTTTTGTGAATTTTGCTTTGCAACCGGAGGCTAGAATCATTGTTGAAAGGTATTCTGTAACCCAGAGCTATAAGTAAAACTATAAACAAACTGCAGGAGAGTGTGGTTTGCTGGCTGTAAAGCAGGGGACGCTAACCATGGTTGTGTTAGAATAGTTTAACTAAAGTATTCATATTTGCCCCAATTTTAGTTTTCGGGTTGCATGTCTGGCACCCATATTAACTTCTCATTGATGGATGTGTGCCAAATAATATACAGCTAAAAAGACTGACAATGTGAAATGCAGTTCAGCATGCCTAGACACTTTCCAAGCAGATAGTGAATGATGTTCCAACTGTGCTGAAAACAGCAGTCTTTCTTCCCTATTGACTGTAGTGGGGCCAGGATTTGCTCAGCAGAAATCAACCCCTGCCTAATTAGCCTCTTGTTGCCTCTGTGAAAGCTTAAAGCTTTTGCTGCATTCAGGTGTGACTAAGAGACATGCTCTCAAATACCAAAAGCTAAATATTTAATTCTGTTTCATTCTATATCAAACTGTGCTGCTTTTCCCAGACCTGATTCAAAGTTTAAGGAATCTTAAAGTACGCATTTCAATTTTATGCTTCTTGAATTGCCAGAGTCTAGGTAGGTTGTGGGTTTTGTTACTTTCTTCTTTTAATTTTTGAGTTGCATATGGCATGCAAGTATTTTCAAAATATGAGTCCATTCGGCTTCAGGCAGCTGTGATCTGGTGTGAATTATAAAATGTTTCTATAAATGTAAGAGCATTTACTGCTTTCTAGCCTTCAGTACAGTGCTTGGGGTTTGCCTCAATGTGATTCAATTCTTGTTTGCTTTATACAGGAGATGGCTGTGCGAGCACTGAAGCAGACGGGTAGCAGAAGTATTGAAGCAGCTCTGGAGTATATCAGCAAGATGAGCTACTTGGATCCTAGAAATGAACAGATAGTACGTGTAATTAAGCAGACCTCACCGGGTAAGCATGCACTTTTTTTAAAATTGTGTTATTCTTTCTTGTAATAAGCTGTTTTTAAAAGTGGAGTCATTGCTGGGGAGAAGTAGTGGATTCAGTAGTACTCTTGTAGGAGACAGTGACGTGAACATGGCCCTGCAAGGTAAACTGGGCCGGAAGCTGGACACAACTAACCTGGACACAGCTTACCTGCTTTGCAAGAGCATATGCATAGTTCACCTTCTTAAACACAAAGCTATTTATCCTTCAGTGCAAATCATCTCAAGCTTACCGCAAAGCAAAAGCTTGCATAGAAGTTATTGCTGTGGAGTTGCGAGATAGCTTGCTTACTTCCCAGAAATTCATTCATATTCACATCCTTCTAAGTACACTGCAGAGGTATCTTGGGCAAGATAACAGAAGCTTTTCCTCTCGTCCCTGCTAGTCTACTTCAGTTCTGTTCCATGTAAATTAGCAAGTGGGAGGATTTGGGCCCTGCATATGCCTCATCAGCAAACATCAGACCACAGCTGACAAAAGGCCTTGCAAGAGTTGTTTCCATTCAGGTGTTAGCATTTAGAGCACTGCAGAATAGCTAGTTTAGATAGAGTTTGTTACTTTTATCTTCTTTCATTTTCAAAAATGGGCCAAGCAGACAAGTAACCATCCTCTGACTGGCTAAAACTGTGTAATCACACAGAGTTATACGCTGCTGAGGGGCTAGTGGACAAAGGATTGAGCGGATTGGAGAGCTATTGTCAGGGGCCTCTTTTGTTGAACGAGGAACTGCTCTTGTGACAGTGGCAACATTTAGATTTAAAAAGTCCTTGTCCATGTTGGCCTACTTGAAGCCAACAAATCCATTCGATCAATCTGATTACAGTAGTATAGACGTCTGAGTGTGGTCAGAAGTTGAGCTTACTGCGTGCAAGTGATTTCCACATGACAAATTTATCTTCTTGGCCACCTCAGCAGCACCTTCCTCCTTGCCTCGTGATCAAATTGAAAATCTGTGTTGGGAAGGGTGTTAGATTTGGGTTAGTTGATAGAAGGGCACGTCCAGAGGTGAGGAAAGCTGAGGAAGACAAAGCCCATTCAGTTTACAAAGAAAACCCTCAACAGGAAGGATTTCTTCAGTAAAGCCACTTCTTTCCTGGGAGACCCTGAGCATAGCCACATGTAGGGATGACAGAAAAGGAGAAGGATCTCATTTTCCAGGTAGTCACTCTCAGGAATGGAGCTTCAAATATGATGGAAAAGGGTGCATAGTTCTGCCCTTTGTATCAGTCTTAGGCTTCTGGAAAATGCTAAGAAAATACTTTTTGGAATGTTACCCTGCAGGATGACCACCTGACAAGACAAAGTAGTACTGGTCAGTATATTTGGAGAGCCCTGTCCTAGTACATGCATAAATGTGGCCTCAACTGAGCCTTAAGGAGAATGTAAAATAACTTCAACAGAATTACTGCACTGTTTTTTGCTTTTATAATATAAAGGCTTTATTCCTTAAAGAGAAAGAACACACCCAGTCCTAACGAGCATACATTTCCTCTGAAATGGTTGCAAAGTCTTTCCAGGCTAAGATTTAATTACTCAGTTTTCATTTGCATTTGGTTTTGCTTTCTTAACATTCCAATGCATGCAGCTGCTTTGAATACTTAACCTTTCAAGATGAAGATACTCCTTTACTTTTCGGCTACACAGAATGCAAAATTAAATATCATGCAATTAGTGCTTGCCTGCCTGAGGTGCCACAAAATTATACTGATTTTTTTGGTATGGTATTGTTGGTGCTAGGGCAGCATAGGTCTCCTCTATTTGATTAGGAAGCATGTAATGCTACGTGGGAACTCTTCATTTGCAGTTTGAGAAATTAAATCTTCTGATTTTGAATTCCATATATTGGTATATGGAAATAGATTTTCAAATTACTCATTTTTGTCCTGCTTTAACTTCAGTAGTAAAGTTAACAAGAGTTTCAGCATACTGGCAAGACTCAAATAAAACTTACCAGATATTACTGTGGGACAGAGAGCTATGTATAAAAACAGATGATCCCATGAGTATAGCTGATTAATCTTAAGAATACAGTCTGATCTAAAACCTTCACAGGCAGGAGATAATCATAACAGTTACCGTGTTAGGTAGAGGTGTGTGTGGGAAAAAAATCATCTGCAACTACCACATTTGGTATCTTCACAAATCCAAATGTTCCTCTGTCAGACCAGAACAGACTTACTGGTATGCAAATCTAGGAGGTGGACACCGTATCTCTCTTGACATCAGCAAGATTCCTTGCAAAGCTGAAGTTTGTGTCCCAAAGGAGGACAATTATTGCTGCTACTTTTCCTCATGGCCTCTGATAGGGAAAACAAAGTCAGTTTGCCCCAGAGGCTCAGCGTGGATCCTAGTGACAGAGATGACAAATGGGTTTTATGGCTGCCTCCCACCTCTAGGCCAGAGTAGCTACTTCTTAGGATGCTTTGGAATGCCACAGCCTCATCGCTGCATCTCACTGTGTCTCAACATATGAGCTATCAGGGAGTGCTGTTAGAAGTACAACCCTGGTAAGCATGGCCTTCTGGTGTCGTAGGAAAAAGAGCTGCCAATTACAGATTTCACTTTAAAGAACACTGATTATTTGTCCAACTTGATTCCATTTCAAAACAATGCATTGTTTATGAAAGTGTAATTTAGTATGGGGGCAGCCTCTTCGGTGTGGAGAGGTCATGCAGAGACGTGTACGTCCTTGTGTGTTTGTGTATAGTAGGGCTTGTGCGTATGGAGGTGAGGAGTCAACAGCTATGCTCAAGTGTGCTGCATCTGGCCCAGCTGGGACAAGCTGCAATACAAATAATTCCGAAAGCTTGCAGTCCAGCATCCAAGCCTGTTAGCGCAATGCAACTATTCTTGTGGACCTTGTGAAGTCAAGATTTTAAAAGAAAATTGTTCAGGCATATATGGGCCAAGTCCTGTGTTTTATGAAAGCTAAAGAACCAGAAGGGAAACAGAGAAAAATAGCAACAACAGTCTCCCCTTGTCTTTTTAGCATAGCCGGTGCTTTATACACCTGCAGTTTGTCCTCGGATCAAAGAACTGATGAAAAGTGCCATTGGCACTTCCAGTGTAGGAATGCTATTATCTTGTCTTTGCACATTCTTCAAGCTAAGAGTGACATATTGACACCCTGAAAGATTTGCCATCCAGGCAGATGGAAGATGAGTCATATGAGGGGATACTCTGTGTCCGACACATTGGAAAGAATGCAGGACAAACTGTCTGATGCCTTTGTTGCATATAAACAACAGGAAAGCAAGGATTTTTGGGGAGAACGATGGAACAGAGAGATGTAAACAGATCCCCAGCACGAGCAGTGAGCTCGTTGTGCCGAAGATGTGGACTGTGTGATGACTAGTAGCTTATAGTAATGTGGACTAAGTTGTATTGACAGTCCTTCTGGGAGCCTTTTTTCTCCCGTTGGTGCTGTACTTAACCCCCTGCTCTGTAGCTTCCTCCTGTCAGTGAGTAATGACTGGTAATAGTGGTCCAGCTTTAAAAACCAGGCTGTAGTGTAATCTGATGATTTCATAGTTAAGGAATTTGTGCTTCTATTTTCATTATTTGGTAGAACTCCCTGATGATTCCTGGCATGAGCAGTGTTGTGGGCCAGTAGCTTGTTATCAGTAGTAATACTTGGCACCTATAACTTTAAATGTTCAGAGTGCTTAATTTAGATTTTGGAAGGTGTTTTTATAACACATACTCCCTGCACTGTGTGTGCGTGTGTGTGTGTGTATGTCTGTATGTATAGATGGATGAGTAATGCAAAGTAATTGGTTCACCTGAATTGTTTCCTAACATTCTTGTGTGCTCTTTTTATAAAGGAAAGGGTATTGTGCCAAATAATGTAGCCCGCAGGCCAAGCTTTGAAGGATCAAACGAATCTTTTCCGTCCTACCATCAGATCAGTAATGCAGCCTATGAAGGGACAGGCTTTGGAGCCGAAGGTGCAAATATGCTTACTGAAGTTCCAAGGCCGTACATGGACTATTTAATCTCAACTTCACAGTCTACAGCTATGAATGCTCCTGTACAGCGACCCTCTGGAGTAGGCACTCATAACACACCAACAAGCCATCAGCAGAAAACGTACCCTGCAAATATTGAGTCTTCTGTGATTAATTATCCAGTGGCTAATCACAGCAGTCAAGCTTTGCAGCTGCAGGCGTCCCATGGCTCCAACAGCCAGCATTACAGCAGGCAGCACATGATGGTGCAGGGGGAACCTATGGGGTATGGTGTTCAGCGGAGTCCATCCTTCCAAAATAAGATGCAGCAGGAGGGAGGATACACCAATCTCCCAAATAAAGGGGCAGTTGTTCAGAATAATTCTGGTCATGCATTTCAGCAGGCACCAGCAAGCCTGTATATATCACATTCTCATCACAAACAGACGAGTCCTTCTTCTCATCAAATGCATGTGATATCCAGAGGTCCAGCCTTTGCTAATGATTTTTCAGACAGCCCACCACAAAATCTATTAACTCCGTCTAGAAATAGCCTAAACATGGACCTCTATGACATGAATAATCCTCAAGTTCAGCAGTGGCAAGCAGCAACACCGTCACGACGAGATTCTTTACAAAATCCAGGAATAGAAACATCTCCACGGCAACATGTATCCTTCAGACCCGATGCCACAGTGCCGAGCAGAACAAACTCCTTTAACAACCACCAGCAACAGCCACAAGTGACAGTGTCTATAAGACAGGTTCCTTCAGGAAAACCCGATCCTTCAATTACGTCTCCAAATACGATCACAGCAGTCACATCTGCTCATATTCTCCAGCCAGTGAAGAGCATGCGAGTGATGAGACCTGAGCCTCAGACTGCAGTGGGACCTTCCCATCCTGGCTGGTTACCTGCCCAGGCACCATCTGTGGATGGCTTGGAGATCATTGAGCAGCATGTGCCACCTGTTGGAGCAGCTAACGCCTATCAACTAGATGTGGATTACGGTAACCAGGAATTGCGGTGTCCGCCACCACCATATCCCAAGCATTTGTTACTTCCTGGTAGCTCTGAGCAGTTTGATATCAACTGCTTATGCATGGGTGTAGAGCAGACCCTTCGCGTAGTCCCCAGTTCAACGTGCAATAAGACTGAGGAGAACAGTGAGCGAAATGACAAAAGCAGCAAGAACACTAAAGCTGAAAAACCAAGCAAGGATAAAAAGCAGATTCAGACGTCTCCGGTGCCTGTGCGAAAAAATGGCAAAGATGAGGAAAAACGAGAATCACGAATAAAGAGCTACTCACCTTTTGCCTTCAAGTTCTACATGGAGCAACATGTAGAAAATGTCATAAAGACCTACCAGCAGAAAATTAACAGAAGATTACAATTGGAGCAAGAAATGGCTAAAGTAATTCTCCTTGGTTTGTTACAATAAAAGCTAATGGGGTTAAGTTGATTATTACTATTTTTAATCAGACAAAAAATGTATAAAGGCACACTCCACTGGAAGTAGTAGGTATCCAAGACCTCCTGATACCAGGCTATTTTTAGTTAGAAGCCTGGATGCAGGTCTGGGAGGCTATTTGAAAAACCCGAGATGTGAAATAATACATCTTCATACCAGAAAAGTAAAATGAAGTAAAATCCCCCATAGTAGGAAAGTATTAGGTTTGCTTAGGCAAGATCTCAGAAGCCAGGTTTGAGACTGAGATAACCTTGGCAATATTTTGGCAGCTTTTGCAAAACTCTGAAGTCAAAGGTTTTCTTTTTGGTCCAGTTCTTCTTCCCTGTTCCATGATAGTCACTCATTCACCAAAGCCATGGTTCAACTTGGCAAGGTATTCACTGGGCCATATTTTCAGATGAATATATAGTATTTGACTGGAAGTTGTCTGTTGAACACATGTAAGTAATAGTATCATGCAAGTAATCACATCTCAGACAGCTTGAGCTGATCTTGGGACCCTTGCTGGAACTTGTTCTAGAAGCAGGTCTCAGGTAGGTGCACTTTTTGACTGAGAGAGCTTCTTTCATGCCTAATTGTAGCTCTCAAACCTAAGCTGATTCACTGATAGGGCTGCTTAAAACAAAGCTGCCAAGTTCTGATGGGTTGCTCTGGCAGTTTTGTTTTTAATTCTTAAATGTGGAAGAGTTTTTTCCCAGGCATGACTAGAATATGACTAGTCTACTTTTGTATTTAAGGATAAACTCTAAGAAAAGCTATTATTAACGCATAATGGATAATAATTAACTACCCGATCTTCCCTAGCACAGTCAATTTCTGGAGTCAGTTAATTTGATGCTTACATTGCTCCAGAAAACTCAGCAGTTTGTTTGTTGAGGTTAAAATTAAACTAAAATGCTTCTAAAATCTCTCGAAAGGTCAGCATTTTAGTGACAGTTAATAGTTTCTCCTCACTGCAAGTACAGATTGTGTTGCATTGCTTGGATTTAGTGAATATTTTCCTGAGACTGAGACAGGGAATGATCTCTAGAGAAGTAAAACAGCTAATTGCGTTAGTTCTTCTCTTCTGACTTGTCAGCTTTCCCTCACTTCATAACTCAGAGATAATTCAGCTATAAACAAAAACAACTCCTTCCCCTAGCAACCTCATCACTGGCTGGAATAATATGCTATGAACTGAGGAGATTTTGGCTATCTTAATATCGCATTATTCTTGAATTAACCATGAACACAACACACTAATTATTTTACCTTAAAACAATAAACACTTCCTTTATTATGGATTGAGGTACTTGCCTTACATTTTAAAAACAGTATTACTTGTTTTGATTTGGCTGATGCGTTCAGTCTGAAAATTCATCCTACCTGTTCTGCAAGTTTCTGCAGACCTCCTCCATCCTTTATTCATCCAGATTTCATTTTTATACCATGGGGATCTCACTGCATAGTGTGGCTGCCCACATTCTACTTTAAAGACAAAGACTACAGATGTGAAATTAAATCAATCTAATTAGTGGCCCTGTGGCTGTGTGCTTGGGTGTCTAGCCTGCTAATCAGTCAGCTTCAGCTCCCTTCACCCTCCTCCCCATTGCCCCTTCCTACCAGGCACTAATCTTCCTTTCAGAGTGCTTCAGTTGATGCCAATTAATTCAGGATTCTGGAAACGGGGTATGCAGAAGGAAAAGGGCGTCCTGCAGAGGATGAGTTGTCAGAGGATCCTGGGGATCAGCCCAGGGGTTTTTGCTAGTGGAGGCCACCAGTGGCTTTCAGGAGAGGGACAAGCACTGATGCTAGCAGAGTTGGCAGTGTACAGGCTCTGTCTTGAAGAGTGAGGAAAGTCTGTTTGGATACTGCTGCTGCTCCCTTTCTCAGGAGGTCTCTCCCCACAGCCATGTGAAATGTTACTTGCAGTTACTTGGAGGCTCTCTGGGGACAGGAGGTGGACAGGCCAGCTTTTTTACAGCTTATGTGCAGAGGGGAAATAATACAGAGGGGAAATAGCACCAGGATCTGGACTGCAGTGGCTGGGGGGAGGCCAGAGCTGAGGGTTATATGCACGTATTTCAGGAGGGAAAAGGGAGAAGTTTATAGAACAGATGGTCAGGAGATCTACAGACTTAGAGAGCAGAGGCTGTATATGGCAAAGAAGAAAAACAGTTTCTAAAGAAGGTGGTTCCCAAGGCACTTGGGAATGTGTAGGTCAAAACTAGCTTCTTAATTACAACTCAAAAACTGACAGTTAAAGAGCACTCAAGGTAGGTTAATGTGAGTTGCCCTAGAGAACCATTAATGAGCAAAGTGGACTGTGGCATCTAGGTTTAGGTTTCCGTTTCCGTTAAAGTGTACTGCAGTGCGCATACGTATAGTGGCATGCAGTGGCAAAGTGCACATTTGAAAGGTGTAAACTAAATCCCGTGATCAGGTTTGTTATGTTGTATTCCCCTCTCTGACAGTATTGCCCCATGCCTCTCTGTTCAGTCAAATCATAAAGGCAGACCAAGCTGAGATAAGGCAAATTCAGGGAACAAGTTAGGGCACAGTGAATTTGCCGGTATTTCAGAAATACCTCAACAGGCAGACAGGACAGTATATCTCTCATGAATATGTCTTTTCTGGTTCTTGGTTAATGTTTCTGAGAAATGCGTCTTGGGAATGCTATTTTATTGTTCTCTTGCTGTGAATGTAACAGTACTAGCTGTTGTGGTTTGCTTTCTTTTGTAAAGGCTGGCCTTTGTGAAGCAGAACAGGAACAAATGAGGAAAATTCTCTACCAGAAGGAGTCCAACTACAACAGACTTAAAAGGGCCAAAATGGACAAATCTATGTTTGTGAAAATCAAGACTCTGGGTATCGGTGCATTTGGAGAGGTATGCCTGGCCTGCAAAGTAGATACCCATGCCCTGTATGCCATGAAGACTCTGCGAAAGAAAGATGTGCTAAACAGGAACCAGGTGGCTCATGTCAAAGCGGAGAGGGACATACTTGCTGAGGCAGACAATGAGTGGGTGGTTAAACTCTATTATTCCTTCCAAGATAAAGAGAACTTGTACTTTGTGATGGACTACATCCCTGGTGGGGATATGATGAGTCTACTGATTCGAATGGAAGTCTTTCCAGAGCGTCTGGCTAGATTTTATATTGCAGAGCTCACTTTGGCTATAGAGAGTGTGCACAAAATGGGATTTATTCATCGAGACATCAAGCCTGACAACATTCTGATAGACCTTGATGGACATATCAAACTGACTGACTTTGGACTGTGTACTGGATTCAGGTGGACTCACAATTCAAAATACTATCAGAAAGGTAGTGTTCTTAGGCTTTATTTGTGATGGTATTACATTATTTATTTTGAAACAAACAGGTACCTCTTGGCAGAAATGCCAGCTCAGAAAACAGAGGTGTGTACATTGACAAAGAGTCGATGATAATATGGTGCATCCATCTCTCGCTAACTGATTCAATTAGTTTGCTTCCAGTCCTTTGTTTCCAGTAGTGTTTAAATCCCTGTCAGTAATCTGGCTGACCGTTGCAGTAGCAGCAATTTTTCAATTTATACTTATTCGGAGGGTCTCTTTTGATGATGAAACACTTAATCACGGATTTAAAGTAGTCCATGCACCTCCTGTGTGTGCCATTGAGGAGTATTGGCGTCTGTTGGCCAAAAGGTCATAAACAATTGGTATAGCTAATCTAAATGTACTCTATTCTGTGTCTCCCATATGGGAGCACACTTCCTTTGCTGGTTATGGAAAACCAGTTGTGAAGGTGTGGGAAGTAGGAAATGCCTTGGATTTAAAGTTTAAATGCTGTTCTTCAGTGAGAGTAGAAGATGGCACAACTAGGTCTAGATAAATACTTTTCTCTTTGTGTGTTGTGTTTTATGACCATGAATGTAAACTTTCTCTCCCACTTGAAAGGGAGCCATATCAGACAAGACAGCATGGAGCCCAGTGATCTTTGGGATGATGTGTCCAATTGTAGATGTGGAGATAGGCTGAAGACATTGGAACAAAGAGCTAAGAAGCAGCATCAGAGATGTCTAGCCCACTCATTAGTTGGAACCCCTAATTATATTGCTCCTGAAGTCCTGCTTCGTAAAGGTACATAACCTTTATTTTTCTTCTGTTTAAGTGAACATCGATGCTTTGAAATAGGTTTTTGTTTGTTTGGGGGCTTGGGGGTTTTTTTTGCCTTAAATAAGCTTGCTGCTTTGGAAGATTGTTAATCTGGAGGCCAGAAACACTTAGTTCATATTAAGAACAGATTTCTCTACATGCTCCACTGTTTATCATCACTCTGCTGATGTTGATGGTGGTCATGCTTTGTGTGTCTGTGTATATCTATACTCTGAGGCCTTTGAATGAGACTGCTAATAAACGTGTCAGAGGATGTTGGCAGTGATGCTTTTAAAGTATAAAGCAGATCATCTGTACTCATGGAGTACAACTATGACCGCTAGCAAGTTTACATAGACCAGTGAGTAGCCAGCTGATGGTTCTGAATCACTGATTCAGACAGGACACTTAAATATGGATGATGTAAACTTGTAGAAACGTCCTCCAGATTCTCAGCCAGAATCTTGGGGAAACCCAACAAAAAGTCTTCCACAATTTATACTGGACACTCTGCATTTAAAAGCTTAGCTTGAGGAATTTAGACAGTGGCTATCTATGGTGGCTGTCCTTGGTGGCTATCCATGCAGAACAGACGTGGTCACTGTAGTAAGGAGTGTAGATGTTCAAAGTTGTCTGCAAGTCAGACCTTAACCCTGAGCTTTTTCAAGTTGAGAGATTTCACATTGGACCCTACATCATGTGATGACACAAATCTCCGTTGAAATAAGTGTTTAAATCCTCCATTCCTTTTTCGGAGATCTCAAGCATATTTGTCTTGTCACAAAAATTAAGTGATTGAAATTATTCCTCTGCTTGGAACTTGCTAAGAAATTCATCTGTGTCTTCTTTCTGCCTCTAGAGCCAGGCTGTGTCTTTCAGCAGCTTTCCAAACTCATGGTTTCACCTCTGCTGAACCTAGGTGGGACATCAGTCACTAAATCTTTTTGTTATTCTTTGAGGTCCAGTTTGTGCTGTGTAGTGATGTAGTTGTGGGACAGGGCATGAAAAAAAATTTCATTCTTTCTAAATATGTGATTTCACCACTCACTTCTTTGAGAATTAAATTTATCCAGAAAGATTCCCAGACAACAGGATTAGATCTTCACTGACAGCAGTAGAATTCAGGTCAGCAAGCAGAAATGACTTTATGATGAAGGTGGATTGGGCGTCCTTTGGTTCTAGGTCACAAATTGTCTGAGGCAGAAATCTCTGCTGTATGTTTTGATACTTCGTTGCAAGTAGCTCTGTACACATTCTCCTTGGTTGGTGGAGGACAACCTTTTGACTTGCCTTTCAGGATACACTCAGCTCTGTGACTGGTGGAGTGTTGGCGTGATCCTCTTTGAGATGTTAGTGGGACAGCCTCCTTTTCTGGCTCCTACACCCACAGAAACCCAACTGAAGGTAAGTTGAAGCAAAATTTCAGTCTGTGGTAGCAAAATTTTAACCTTTTCCCTTCCCTTCTCCTCCATGCGCAGACCTATCCCCTCTTGTCTTACTAGAAAAAGGAGCAGTGATTACAAAAGCTCTTCCCAATCAATGAAGATACTGAATATCAGACTAGAACTGCCTTGTCCAACTGCATAGATAGTTATTTAGTTTTATGAGTCTTCCCAGCACAAGTTCATCCATCTGAATTCCTTAGAGTGCCTATCAGATTTGAGTAAGCTGATATACCGGTGATAATTGCAGTTGGCAATGTAAGTGTTTCAAAGTCAAGCAGTGAGTAGGTTTTTATTAGAAAGGATGTATCTCATGACCGCTCTTCCTAGTTTATATTTTGGAGATGAAACGAAATAGTTCCTTGAAGTCATTCCGTGAAGTCATGTGTAAACTGAATATGTTCTCAAATGGGACTATGGGAGCATTCAGGAAGGAATTTGCCTTTTTTTAAATGGAATTACTCCTTTTATCTGCTATCCGACAATGTTTCTTGATGGATTAAAGTAACTATTAACAGCCGATGTAGTGTAATCACTGGGTTCTTGAGCCTCTAAAATTACTATACAGACTGTGAATTGACTAATTATGTGTATACTTCCATACAGCATACAGTTGACAATCAGAAAGATTTGGTTTCTGAGATCAGAAGTTGTTCAATACATTTCTTCCCTCCAGGTGATAAATTGGGAAAGCACCCTGCACATTCCCTCACAGATCAAGCTAAGCCCTGAGGCAACTGATCTCATCACAAAGCTCTGCTGCGCTGCTGAGGACAGGCTTGGAAGAAATGGAGCAGATGATATTAAGGCCCACTCTTTCTTTCACTCTATGGACTTCTCTACCGATATCCGTAGGCAGCCAGCTCCCTATGTTCCAAAGATCAGCCATCCAATGGACACTTCAAATTTTGACCCAGTTGAAGAAGAAGGTCCTTGGAACGATGCTAGCGGTGACAGCACCAGGACATGGGATCCCCTAGCCTCTTCCAATAGCAAACACACAGAACATGCTTTTTACGAGTTTACTTTCCGAAGGTTCTTCGATGACAACGGGTATCCATTCAGGTATCCCAAACCTTCTGGAATGGAAGTTGGCCAGTCTGAGAAATCTGATGCGGAAGACAAAGGTGTGGTGGATCAGACTGGAGCTTGTCAGCCTGTATATGTGTAAATTAGTGTATAGAGTACTCCAGATAAGACTAATCGCAAATCCAGTAGGGCCTTTAACTGATCCTTTAGGAGCTGATCCTGCAGTGCTTGTTCAGGTATAACTTCAGCTGCAGCTGGAGTCGTCCTGGGGAGTCAGGAGCTTGCAGGGCCAGATCCTGAAAATGGCACTCTTGAAAGTTCAGGTCAGTTTTACTGTAAATAACTTTGGTGATAATTACACTTGAAATCCTGGTCTTCACCAAAATCTGCAAGGCCAGCAGTCTGTCATTTCTAGGCCTATTTTTATTTGAGGTCAGCGTCCCCCTACTCAAATGAATATTTACAGACTTCTGCAGCTGTCAGCGTTATTTTTTAAATGAATAAAGAGCACTTATATTTTGTTTATAGCAGGGGTTTTTTTCCTACTAAATTATAGGGATTAACTTTGACAAATCATGCTGCTGTTCTTCTTTTCTACGTTTTTATTTTATCCATAGCACTTATTTCACATTTAGGAAGATGCATAAAGCTGAAGAACATGTGATGAAAGGTCTCTGTGCAATAATGTAAGAAAGAAAAAGGAAAAAAAGAAGAAAAAAGAAAAAAAAAAAACAAACCTGCTCTCTAATTTTCTAAATTTACTGATGCCATTGTATTCGCACCGTGATTTTTGTTTATTATATGTATTTTCCACATTTCAAAATTGTGACATAACCTTAAAGCTGCTTTATTTCCTTCTGCTTATTGGAGTGTAATAGAAAGTGTGAGCAAGTGACAATTTGGGTGTGATTTCATTGTCTAGTGTGTGAAGAATGTTGCATGAGCAGTGTTTTTCTATTTGAAACGGCCTTTTCTTGCCATTCACAGGCAGGTCCTGTGGATCCATTTTTACTAAGGGTCTAAAATTAGACCATTTTAAACTGTGTGTTGATAATGTATTGTGTGGGTGGTTTCCTCTTATGATTGTATCCAATATTAATTTTGTAAAACAGATTGCAAAGGTTATAACTGAATAGTGATTTTGTGGTCTGATGTAATAGATCATTTTAGTAAATGTATCATCAGCACACACGTTTCCCCACAAAGGATCGATAGCGAGACCATTATTATAAAGCTGATTTGTGGCAACAGTCTACATGGGGCTTGTTCACGTAGCGTGTAGCACAGTGACCATTGTTTAATACGAGCAGTAATGCAGAGCACCAATACTAACGTTTGTAGCTCAACGTCTTCAAAACAGAATGTCTCAAGCTGTGCTCCCGTAACACATCGAGATCCGAAGTGCGATGAGGCTGATGTTGAGTGCGTGTGGCTCCACGGACATCTACGGAACCTGGAGGTATGTGGCTTTTCCAGACGTCAGGTCTCTACACGTGACTGGCTGCGTATCCGTTCAGGATCCTAATGTTTTAGGCGCTGACATCTGAAACTGTTGGCATTGTTCATGGGTCATTCTGTCCTGTTGGCTATAGATAAAAACGTTGCTGTGATGGAGCACCATAGTCCTGCATTTCTGTCAAATTATAGGCATACTTTGAAATATCAATTCTTAACTATGTTAAAATATGCATTTCTCGTATATGTATAAGTGAGAATTACTCAAGGTGATATCAGAATACTAAAGATAATTAAGCCATACATATTTGCATATATATTTTATATATAACTAAATAAGTAAACACACACAAAAATCCTTAATTCAGATTAGTGTAACAGTCCTATTTAAAGTGATTGACGTAATAACATTTGAGGAAAACACTCCTTTAATGTGTTTTTGCTTTATTTTATTTTTAAATCTGGAGCTTCATTATTTTTTCCGTATATTATTCCACGTATTATTCCTTAATGTTTTAGCATATCCTATCCTATCCATTGTTTAGATACCTAAGCAACAACATATAAATTCATCAGCCTAAACTAAACAAAAATGATTGTGTATTTGTTTACATTTGTATGAAAGGAATGTTCTGAGATATGCAGTGCTTGTGTTGTGACAGTTCATGTAAGATTCAGTATTACTGCTTTTTTATATAGTATGCCTTTTTGTTATTTACATCTATCTGACATTCTTTCATGTGGTAGGTTCTTTCTCAGGAACTCAATTTAACTGTTATTTATTGATATATCATTGCCTTTGAAAGCTTCTACTGGCACAATTTATTAAAAATCTGAATCAAAATCTAAAATGCGTTGTGTTCTTGAAAAGGATAATTTCTGTCTATTTTAAGGCAGAATTTTTAATTAGATTGGTTTTGTAATGTTAGTGATGGGTTTGAACTGTAAACATGAGGTCCAAATCTCACCTCTCCTGCAGCATTTGATGTGGGATGTCTGGGTACAGACAATTTCTGGGTACAGATGTGGGATCTCTCTGGTGCAGACAATTTCTTCTGTCCTCATGGCCCTTGAGGATAAGGGGCGAGATTTCCAGGTGAAACTTGCTTTGGTGTGACCAGGTCAGTAGGTGGCATAAAATTCAACTCGGTCACTTTCTCTGCAGTGGTGGCTCTGCCGGGGCAACCAGAACCAGCGTTCTTGTCCCCTCTGGCTGTTGCTTCTGACGTATTTCTAAAATGTAGATAATTCATCTGCAAATACAGAATCTTTGCAGCTAAGCAAAACAAGAGAACACAGCCCAGAAGGAAACAGGTGCTTCCACAAAGAAAATATTAGTCATTTAAAGTCTATGCTGCAGGGAACAGACGCCAACTCCCATCTCACCTAAAGACGAACTCATTTGAAAAACAAATCTTTCTGGCTTTATCAGGTGCTATCTCCAGATGGCTCACGTCCTTTGCAGACATTTCAGAAGCTTGGAGTAAATTTTATGAAATTTGGACAAGTAAACAATATGCCATATATTGGCCCTGGCTCTAAGCATTCTCCGTTCTGCTGAACTTCTGCAAAAAATATCTAATACCTTCTTGTAAGAAGTTACGTCAATTCAATATTTGTATAAAAAACTGTCTTCCTTTAAAAAAAAACAAACAACAAAAAACCCCTTAGATGTATTTATTCCTGGCTGAAAGTAAGGAGTTTATTAATTCTGAAGTAGTGTTCTTAGTTAAGGTCACAGGTGACAGGCATAATCCTGACTTTACTAAGTCAAGGTAGAACCTGCTGCTGATCTCAGCGAGACAGAAGTTTCATTCCTGGGTTTCGGCAAAGACGTGTATGCGCGGTAACACCAATTACTGTGTGCACAAAAGTCTAAATAATTGCCTCAAAAAATGTAAGTAATTGCTGTTTCCAGAATGGAAACTTTATAATGCAACGGTGCCAGTGGCACAGGAACAGAAAGGGCCTCTGCAACTTTTCATACCTTTGTGTTCCTCAGTGTGGCCAGATTTGCCAAGAAGGAGCAACGATTCTCGATAAGCAAATTATCCCCAGTTGGATGCAAAAGAGCTACCAGCAGAAGTCATAAGCAGGTACCTTGCTTGAATAACATGAAAGCTAAATGAGGGAGAGAAGCATCTGACTTTTAAATGGAAATGAAGGAACGAGGGTGACTATGCAGGAAGCAGGCGATAGTCTGAAACTATGGAAAATCAGTCTCTTAAACATAAGAAAATTCTGTTCTTTTCCCTGTAATTTTTGAGGTATGAAATAACTGCCTTAAAAGCTTTCCTAGAGAAGAGGAATTTAGAACATATAATTTGGTTCCATCCCAAAATACAGAAACATTGGCAGAAAATGGCAATTGTTACTAAAATTATTATTGGAATTAAAAATATTAAATCTTTCCCACAGGAAATAATCTCAGGAATAGATAATGTAGAAAAAGCAACTGTTAAAACACACACAAAAAAACCCAGAGTAAAAATGTTTTTCATGGCAAAGAAGTCTGCTGTAGGGAGACCATGGAAGTTGTGCCTTCCTCAGGTTTCTGTTCCGAGCAGTGAATGAGCGGTGAGCGGCGCTTGGTAAAAACAGAGTCCTGCGCTTGTTCTTATCAAAATAAACCAGGGCTCTGACCCATAAAGCTGTGGTCACCTTCTACAAATACAATGGTAGCTCCAAGCCCCGTAGAAGGAACTGGAGCCGGGTGACATGGACAATTTAAATTCAAATGGACCGACAGAGGCGCTGACTTGTCAGCTCTCGTGGTTTGGAAGGTGCCTTTACTTCAGGTCTGCGAGATGAAAAATACCTGTGCCTGCATCGTGTAATATTCAGGTAGTGAAGAAAATGGGGCTTCATGAAGCAGGTCTTACGTGAGCTTAAGTATTTATTAAACTTCAGTGGGGCTCATCTGGTCTCGGTTCTGGGATCTCCATGACCCAGGAAGGCCACAGGCACGTGGCCCCTTTGGCTGTTGTAAGAGAAGGGGGAATTGAACACGTGAGGGGTTCACGTGGGTGAGGAGAAATAGCTGATCGTGTTAGATCATGAGTGGCAGCCAAGATAAAGCTGGCCCAGCCTTGCTGCAGGGTGCAGCGGTTACCCCACGGGGTGCCAGTGTTGGCACCTCCTGTTTGTCTCACACTTTTTGGGAGCGCACAATGCCCTCCTCAGAGAGTCCTGCTGGGCTGGAGGGAGGGTTGTGCAGCGAGCCAGACCCACAGCTTTGGGTCACGCTGTACAGGGGAGAAAGAGGCTGAGTTGCCGCCCAGCTCCCGCACCTGCTCCATCCCTGGGCTGCTTTACAGGAGCGTGGAGCAAGAGCTCACTGCGATGGCTGCTGGTTTGCCCAGCCAAGTGCCACGGAGGAGCTCACCACGTGCCATGAAGTGCTCATCGCAGGTGGTTTTTCCCCTAAACTCCTGACTGCTTCTGAAGGGTGCATCAGCTGCCCCATAAATACACTTGTCATAAGTAATAGCTTTTCTTTTTTTCCTACTTTTATGCTGCTGGGCAGTTATGGGTGGATTTTTATTTCTTTCCTTTTTTCAGGGCAACAGTTGGCTGCACAACTCTGCTTCTTTCCAAAGGGAGCACTGATGGCTTTCTATGGCTAGAGGGGAAGTTGGGCTTGAGAGTAGAAGTATCTGCAGGTCGATCAGCAACTGGGCAAGTCTGATGGGATCCCTTTAATAACGCAAAGTCTGAAAATGAGATCACCACTCCTGAGGGCTGTAGCTCAGCCTCTCCTTGCGGTAGCCTCATGGTCTGATGAGATACTGTGTCTTTTTGACATAGCACTGGTCATTAATAGCAACAGTAAGCTCAGCTTAGTAACTGCCTGTGGTTTTTGTTGGTCTGATGACAATTTCAGAGTAGTTTATTTCACTAAAAAGATACCTGTTTGTGCTGAATAATCCAACCATCAAAAAGGGAAGCAAAGAACACACATTTACTTCTTATGTGCCTAACTTTGCTACTGGGTCGTCGTCAGAAGGGCAGATGTTCATTAGCAAATTCTTACGAAAGACTCGGTTGTCCGATGGATATATACACCCCTCACAGGTATGTTCACCAGCTATTTCTACTGTTTGGTTTTAGCTCAACACTGGGATATTGGTAAAAGGGTTTTTGGTTTGGTTTTCTAGACATGACATTTAACAGATAAGAAAGGTCAAAATTCAGGACTAATTTACAGGATAACAGCTTCCAAAGCATCTGCGTAGCATGTGGTTTAACCTGATGTTATGATGAAACTTCAACAAAAGGAGGTTTTCTAAAGGAGGAACTCACTTGGGTGGAAACCTGGGAGACCACAGATACCCAAACTGAACAGGGTCGGAGAGGAACAGCAGTGGGTGTCAAGGCTGGCTTTACAGCTGTATTTGCTTTGGATGGGGCCAGGGGTGAATAAACAATAGGACCATAGAAATGCCAGTCGGAAGGGACCTCTGGAGATCCGGTCTGACCTCCCACTCACCATGGGCCCACAGCCAGGGCTGGGTCTGGCCGGCGAGGGCTTTGTCCAGTGAAAGCCTCCAGGGATGGCACATCCTCTTCCAGCACGAGGGGCTGAGGCTGAGAGAAGCAGGAGATGGCTGTCACCAGCCAGATCTGCTACTCTCCAAGCCCTTCAAAGAAGCCCAGCAGTTTGGATTGCACAGTTGTTGTTCTTGGCATCATGGGACTGCACAAAAGCTTCATATTGCCATTGAGCGTTGTGCCGTGGCTGTAGGAATGTGTGGAGAGACAGTGTCCAGCCAAAAGACCTCGAAAGAAAGTACAGCTAAAGGGCTGCATGAAGGATTAGGAAGTTGTTGAGATATTGGTGCACAGATCATCTCGGCTACATCCCCAGCCTTTGCCCACCACCGAATGGAGCCATGCACAGCCAGAACACAAGTCTCACCTGAAAGGGATGCTTTTTGAAAAATGTGCACGCACGTAGCCATAGATAAATGGGTTGACTGCCAGAGACCGGACACCATTTCACAGATGGAAATGCCAGACAAATGGCAGAGTGCTGGTAGGGACGACGACAATCTGCTGCGAGCCTTGTGGGACAGCTGTGGCATGTCACCAGGGTGAGTAATGCCTTCTCTATATTCAACTTCTCAATATACGCCTTGTCCTGGCTGCACGGTGGGGCTGTTCCACTGACACAAGTCACTGCTCTGCCCCCCAAATGCTTAATGCTGGAGGAATTATCTAAATAAAAGTATCTCCCAGAAGAAAGTCATTTTTCCGTTCCCAGGGATTGGGTGGGGACAGGCCATTTCCCTCAGGGAACTCTATTTGTGTCACTGAAGACCAAGTCACTGGGCAGAAAGAGGCAAATTCAAATCCATAGTGTTGTGGTTTTTTCCCCCAAGAAAATGCTTCTCATAGGAAAATGCTCCTTGACAAAATGGAAATATTTTGGGGGAACTTACTGGTGCATTTACAATCATACTTCCAAAAAATGTTAAAAATATTTTGTTTCCAAAAAAAATCAAAGCAAAAAAACCCCAAGTAATAAAAACGCCAAGGGGTTGTATTGTCTATAACACATTATATTCAAAATTATAAAAAGAAAAATGAACTGCTGTGGCTAGGTCATTTTGATGTTTCCAGAACAGATTTTGGAAATATAATTTCATGGAAATTTCCAACTGTGCCTTCCAATTTAGGCCTAAAGGGTTTTATTTTAACATTCAATTTCCCACATAACAGAACCTGCCAATTTAAACTAGCTCTAAAAATAACAAAAGAGGTCAAACAGATCCAAGTAATATCTGGAATTAAAATGAACTTAATTGACAACCTCCTCTCGTGTGTAACTCTCATAGAGGCGAGCATGGCACATGGAGTGCCTGGCAGATGTCAGGCTGAGCACGGCACATGATGCCTCCAGGATACAGTGTTTTGGGGCATCTCCACCTTCCCTGTCCCCACAGACTGTTGCTGTTTGACAGAGGGGCCTCCTGGTGTTCCTTGACTGAAAACAAAGCCCACATAACCATGGCAATCAAGAGCAATCCCTGCCATATGTAGCTCCCCAGCCAAAGCCAATGCCATGTTCCTAACAGTCTTGCGCTTGGTGCTGGTAATTAATACAGTCACAACCTTGAAGCCTAATTACTCAAAGTCACAGTAAAATGAAGAACCTCAGGCAGGTTGGAGACGACGTACTCGAGGCTGTCTGTTGAGCAACCGTGCTTGCACGCCTCTGTGGCTCCAGTGCTTTCCCTCTTGAGTTCGTTTTCTATTAAATCGAGTCTACTACAAAGTCTCCTATACAGGGTGAGAAACTTGGTGGCAAACTGCAAAATTACAATTGCTCAGCGTGGAGATGGCTTGCAGGGATTTTTAACATCTGGTTCGGGAATCAGCTGATTTAATAAGTGGTTTTGCCAAAGCAAATTGCTTCCAGCACATTCCTGCTTTGGTTCCTGCTCCACCTCAGCCGTAAGACACCTTGAGGTGACCTTACACTGCCCTGGTCTGAATCCAATGTGGAAGGTTGGACTAGAGACCTGCAGGGCCCCTTCCAACCTGAGGAGTCTGTGGCTCTGGGCCAAGGATGGCCAGGACCTGACCAGAGGGTGGACATCTCAGCAGCAGAAAAAAAAAGACCAATAAATAAGATGGAAACAGTTTGTCTGGAAGTGAAAATCCTCTTTTCTAGCAGCTGAGAACCAGCATGGAAAATGAAGCATGGCTGTACCCATCAAGAAGAAGAAATTAGTGATGATTAGTGGGCTTAGGAGTAACTTTGTGGGTCACTGCTAAAGAAGAGTCATGGTGCAGCACAGATGGGCCAACCCCAGTGACAGCAGCTGGGGTTCAAGGAACAGGGAGGAGACTTTCCCAAACAGATTGCAGATATCTGATTTTTTTTTTCTACTCTTTTCTAATACATTTGAACTCACTTTGCAGCTAAATAACTGACTTAAATTAAATGATTAGCATCCTCATTCTTACATAAAGCTTCCTCATCCCTTTATTATGAATTTGGATGTTACTTTGCATTTTCTGAGTGTCAACATACATAATCAGACTTGACTTCCTTTTGAGAAATATCAATAAAATAACAGCTTCTACTGTCAGGCTCTGGCACGGTTCCCAGTTATTGAGCTACTTGAAACAACATTTGTCATTGCTAAAACCGATTTTTTATTATAACATGGAATAGAAATTTAACTGCTGCCCTCTTTTGGATAGGATAATTACTGCTTATCTCTGTTGAGATGTTTTACTACCAACAGATACTGAATTATCTCAGCATTAGGAGCACAGTGATGCTATGGGTTTGTGCACAGCATATCCTTTAATACCTCAAATTCCACATTCTGTTTGTACCCTCCTTTATAATTAACAGTGCCTTGCCTATGAAGGACTTCTGTGTCAGTGATGGTTTCTGTGTCTGCCTGTTCTTCTGCGGTTCCTGTGGGCACCAAACAACTCTGTGTTGCAGGACACTGTGGATCCCAAACTCATATTATCAGCAAGAGTTTTAATTGCTTACAGAATACCGGGGAGAATAGCTTAGGTTTATCCAGTCTCCATAGCCTGATTTTCAGATGGCTTTCTCTTGCATTGGGAAGCCCAGAGTTAATATGTACGTATATTAACATGCACATATTGTGCTCTATTAAGACTCTTTCCCCTAGTGTCTTACTTATTTTTAAAGCGAATAACAGCAGCTAAGTGATCACAAAGGGGCTACCAGAATCTGTCAGAGCAGATACTGTTAAATGTCCCAAGACAAAAGCAGTAGAAATGTAGAGGGATGTTTAAAGCCCAGGGAAAAGACATTATAGAACACCTGTGCCTTTGCAAATCAACTTCTAGTTTATTTTTAAATCCTGGGATATGAGTCAAAGAAGCAACATTTCCTTTTGAGTCTCTGCACAGGGCAGCTATAGCTGATCAGCACCTGTGAGAAGAAGCAAGAGGTGGTCAGTGAGGACTCAGTGGAGATTTTTTTGGGAAACGCCGGTCCCGGGGTGGCACCCTCTGCTTCCACTTTCACACTTGCTGTCAGTGGATGAAAAGTGAAATGAGGGGAGATGCAAGTTCAGAAAATGTGTTGTCATGTGATCCCTCCAGTCTGTCTTTCCCTTCGGCTTCACTTTTATCACTGGGGTTAAGCAGAGGAGATGCAAAGGCTTGTCACTAGGATTATTTTCCCTCCTCCTTTGTAGCTCTCCCTAACAGACTCTTGAGCAGTGGGGCTGAAAGATGGATGTCACACGTGTCATATCTTTGAAAGGAGCTGAAACCCAGTTCCTAAAAGGTGCTTACATGCATCTGATGTCTTAGCTGCCTCTTTCCATCATTTAGACGTCTCTGACATCTCTCAGGTTGCTGCACAGATACCACAAAAGCCCCTCCAAAGTTGAAATCCCATGGGGTCCCTGAATTCATGGGACGAAGAGGCTCAAACACCAAAACTTGCCCCACTCCTTACAAGCTGCTGAGGGTCCTTCTTCAAGCTGATGTTGGCACAAAATGAGATTCTCAACCTAGACAAGGCAGTTCTTACCTGGCCATTGTTAGACATGTTTTGAGTATCTCAAAGGCAAAGGGTAATTAATTGTGTCTTGCTCATTACAGTACTGGAGTGGTTGAAATTTCTGCTTCAGAGCAAGATTTTTCAGTTTCATTCTTCCTATCTGAAGGCAGATGCTACTGTATAATCTGTACTAATTTCTCTGGTTTTTTTTTTTGAAGAGATTTTTGGATAAGCATGTGTATTCATCTATTAAAGGAATGTCTGATTAACTGGAATTAGTTGGTCCCTCTCTAGCTTAACACTGCTATTAATACTAAATAAAACATCTTTAACATGTGAAATCAAGAGAGCTTCCATGATAAGACAGCCAGTGGTCTGATGAGATGGACTGTCACAAGAGTCGTAAGAGAAACTTCTGGCTCCAGGAGCAGCAGAGATCCAACATGAGCCCCTCTCCCACCTCCAGCCAGGAGGCTCTTGACTGCCCTCAAGCAAAAGCAGCTTCCTATTTGTCCACAGTTGAGAAAGCTGGGCTTTGAGTGTCTACTGTCCGCAAACAGATGCAGATCTCTGACCAGGGGTACCAAACAGGTGACATAAGTGTTGTTCTTTCCCTCTGTATCAGACTTGTCTGTCTCAGGTGGCTCCCTTGATAAAGGACTGTATTTAAGCTTTTAATAAGAAACCCAGCTCACCCTGAAAATTATTTATGGGACCTGGCTATGTAATTTAAGGCTATAGAAGATAAGTGACATGGCAAGTTCAGGCACTGATGTCCCTTGATGATCTTTAAAGCTGAGGTCTGTATGTCCTCTGCAACCACTCATGTTAATGAGAGCCGAGAGCGCCCCATGCTCTCACTAGACTAAGTGTTAACCTTAATAACTGCTGATCTAAACATTCCCACTCCAGCAGCCAAGGAGAGGAAAAATGCTCTGGAAATGTAATTCAGTCTCTCAGGATGAGTATCCCATGTGTGGCCTTATTCCTGCTGCTGGAGCATCTCCTCACTGATCGTCTCAGCCACCACCTTTGAGGGACCTGCTGATACAGTGCTAAAATCTCATCCTAAACCTGATCAGTTTAGACGTCTAGTCTTCACACAAGTTAACTGTGTAAAGGATTTGTGTTCGTGATGTTTATCACCTCATGAACTGGGCAGTCGGCGCTTGGAGCAGTCACCGTGGAGACCAAGGGTAATGGCTTCCCACAGGCTTCATGCGTTGGGAAATCATTTTGTAGAGCAACAAGTAGTGATAATAATTCCTGGACCCTGTAAGAAGCAGAAGCCAACGGTCAGCCTTCCCACGCGCCGCCACACAGCCCTCGGAGGAGCCCGAGCTGCGGTTGGTAGGGGCCATCTTGTGGTAAATCGCTCGCACAGTCATTTTAAAACGGTCTGTAAGGAGATGCTGTTAGGTTAAAAAGAACAATTTGAGCCTCCCCTGACCTTTTTGTGTTACTGATAGTATTTTAGGAACCTGAAAACTAAGATGGCTGACTCTGTAATAAATGTTTGCCTTAAAAGCAGACTGGGCGAGGGCCTGCAAACGCTGCTGAACAGTCAGGCCCCAGCAACAGGCTGAGCTGGACTGGAAAGAAAAACGGATTTTATCTTTTTCAGGTAGATTTTAGAAACTTCTGAGGTTTTACCTTTTGTTGCCTAGCAGTTTTGAAAAGAGTGTCAAAGAAACCTCTTAAAAATATATGCTATAGTTACCACAACCCCATGGAAATGCTATAACAAGTATGTGATTTGCTACCACAGTTGGGGCCATCGTCTTCATGAGAGAGCAGAGTATCGCAGGCTGTCCTGTGGCCAGTCAAGGAAGTGAAAATAGCGGTGACAGACTTGATAACCTTGGAAACTGCAATGGAGATGCTCCAGTGGTGCGTATGTTGGCCAAAGAGCAAGGACACGTGCAGCTCGGCTGCCTTTGCAGCAGAACCAAGACAACTGTCACCTCAGTAGGTGTTTAAAACAAAGTTACACTTCTTTGTAAACAGCAGTAAACTGATTGTCTTCTGGAATTTTCTGAATGTTAAAAAAAGTGCAGGAAGAAGAGCTATTTTTTACTTCATTGATTTTTGCTAACAAAGCCTTGAAATTGAACGACATTATGTATTACTCATATACGGTTCTCACTGTAGGCTGGATCATTACTTACAGGTTAAGTAATATCAGGTCTAACAGGTGGCACTTACTTAACTTTTTGTAATACTCAGTTTTCAGAAAAGCATCCATCCACAGAACTGACTGTAAGATAATCCTCTGCTACAAACAACTGATGACAGCAAAATATTTGAAGAATAGTCCCAGTACCAGAAAAAAAAAAAAAAAAAAGAAAAAAAACACCTGGAAAGGGCATCTTATCTTCATGCCAGAGAAACTGGATCAATCATTGCATTACTCTGGGAACTACCAAAATATTTGGAGTAGAGAAACTAGATGCACTCCCTCTAAATAAAGGTGACTTTTGTTGCAGGATTGGCTGGAAAAAAAAAAAAAAGAAAAAGAAATTGCCTGTTCTTAACCAAAAGTTAATGCAGTTGCCATCATTATTCCCAGATTTCAACAACGCTGAGAAAAGATGACTGATACGTATAGCTATGTTGGAGTTGGTACATCGGCCTGCAGTGCATTTCCTGCCAATTTGGTAATAACCACTTCCTGGCTAATAAACACAGTCTCAGAGTTTATTTGCCTTAATCACCTTGGCCTTCCGCTTCAGAGTTCATCCAGCCCAAAACAATGCTGTTGCATTTCTTTTTTCTTTTTTTTTCAAGAGACATCCTGATGCAAAGGAAGGACGGAGGACATTGCACTGCTGGGTCTCAGCGAAGGGAGCTACTGCTGGTGGTGTTGCCTGAACTGTTGAAATGTTCCCATGTTGGATCCTCCAGACCTGCTGTTGCCTGTCATGTTGTGTTTCTTGCCATTTTTCAGCATATTAGCACCAATACAAGTTTTACGTGGATTTTTCTGGATGGGTTATTCCTAAATGCTGCTGTTGACAATAAGTTATACCTATGGCAGCAAATAAATCAAGTTCTGTATTAATGACTTTGAAGAACAGAGGGAATCAAAGCAGCAGCAACAGAACAAACCAAACACAGTTCTAGTCTGACTGCTGTCACACTGTCAGAAAACCTCCTTCAGCATTTTTCTCAACATGTAAGTCCTTTGAATGCCCAATGGAAACAAACCAAATCTAGCTCAGCATAATACCTTCTTGTCACACACGTGGCATTTCTCCCTCCTTTATCCATACCAAAAGTCACGTTTGGACAATATCTTTTTCTCTCTTTAAGACAAAGCAAAGGACAAATTTTAGTCAGTATTTCCGTGCAGAAAATGGTACTTCCAAGCCTTTGAAATGTCTGATTCCACTACATGTTAGTGTGCCACTTGAAAACTTGACCACTCCGGCCTCTTGAGCAACTGAAGCCTGAGGGAATCCATCCTCTGAGTAAATAATCAATAATACTAAAAAACCTGTTTATCTCAATAGTTCTAGTCATTTAGGCAGACTGTTTACTCTGATGCTCACTTTCAAATGACGCATTATGTAGAATTACTGAAAAATGTGCTGACAGGTGCTGCAGCTAAGAATAACATGAAGCAGCCAGGTGATTTGCACAGGGAAAACTTCTACTTTGGAAGATGAGTAATCCAACAGATAATCTTGCTTTCTTAAGTTAAAATTCTAATTGGAAATACTTTACCAATGGTAAATTGTCAATAAATCATCACTTTGCTTTTTAAATTAAAAGTTTTTAAATAAATTGTCAGAGCATTTACAAATGATGTGTAGAGACTGATTATAAATTAAAATTGCTACCTTCATTTGTCCAAAGCAGGATTCTTACCTACTATTTTTGATTGTATAGGACAATTACTCTCAATATTTAAATCTGACATTGGTTATTTGCTCACCATGGGTTTTTTATTAAGGGTTAACCTGACTTTAAACTTGGTAGTTTTTCATATATTAAATAATCAAGCATGCTTCTAAGGGTAATGCCCCCAAAATCCCCAAATCAAACCCAGTCCAACCCCTGAGGATTAAGAGTGATTCTGTCAATGCCATGGTATTTGGGAAGCAAATATTCAAAATGTATAGCATACAAAACGTATCTCGGTTATAAGACTGTTATTTTTCTTTCCTCAATTGGTAGTATTTTGGGGGGCTGACTAGACTACTTAATTAGCCTGCTGGGCTACCAAGTCTATGATTTGATGTTCAAGATCTGTATTATCTGAATACACTGCATTGACTTTTCAGCCCCACATCACCCTCTTCCCAGGACAGGTGTTTGTGAGACTGTGGGACTTTGCAGATTGGGGAATTAATCTGGTTGAAAAATCAGACAATAGAAATGTTAGATTTTTTTTTTTTTTTCCGGTTAGGAAAGTTTCCTCCAGCATGGGTCGCTGCCATGGCCCCTTGGTTGTGCTGGTGTAATCCTGCAACTGGGCAGCAAAGTTAGAGCAGAGAGTTTAGGCCAAAAAACAACCCAGTAAAACCCACCTGCTCTAAGTGAACCTGCTTTGGCAGGGGGGTTGGACTAGACGATCTCCGAGGGTCCCTTCTGACCCCTACCATTTTGTGATTCTGTGTGATTCTGTGAAAACAGAGGCTGCTAATTTTAGCTGGGTCAGTTTTCTGAACCACTTCAGTGCATAGTGACACAGACAGTCGTGCTGGGATGGTGAAAGAGCATGGGGAACTGGGGGATGCTGGAAGGATGGGGCCAGTACAGGCAGGGTGGGGACTGCCTGAAGCGCCCCTCTTGCTGAAAAACATCTGTAATAAGACTAGCTCTAATAACTGCAGGAAAATTCATGAGCATGGTCTGGCCCGTCATGAGTCATCATTCTCCATGTTACTGTTTTTCTTTTGGAACAGATCACACATTGATTTCAGGTCACCAGCTTTCACCTCTGATCCTACCCCGTGCACAGGCTGCTGTGGGAATTAACGCCTGGAATAGGTCCTGAGGTTTCACACATATGAGACCAGGGGCTCACCAAGAAAAAGGATTGTTTCACAAATGTCACATTATAGTTCTCTTTATTCACAAAATGGTTGCAAGCAAACTGCAGTTTTAGCAGTTTTTTAGCTTCGGGAAGCTGTGTTTGGAACAAATTTCAGCTGTTTACTATAAATATTCTTTTCAGAACTTAATACTCAAGGCTGCTTACCTAAGAGATATAATGTCTTATATCATAATGTAATTTTTCAATTTCTGACAGGCTAACAATATTATTGTTTGCTTGCCTGACCAGTACAAATGTAACCACACAACTCTGTGATTGAATATATCAAAGCCTTTACCTGAAGAAACAAATGAATGAAATTTATCTGAATTTATTTGAATAACCTTGTGAATGGAACTTCACTGACATGATACATTGACAACTATTGTGGAGTCCCCTTCTTTGGAGATTTTCAAGACCCGCCTGGATGCAGTCCTGAGTAACATGCTCTAAGCAATCCTGCTTCAGCAGGGGAGTTGGACTAGATGATCTATATGGTCCCTTCCAACTCTAAAAAATTCAGTGAAATTCAGTGAAACTAAAACCAAAATCATTGCTGAAATATTTGTTAATGTGCATTTTCTTAATACCCTGCTAACTGAGAAAGAAGTCAGGGAAGTCATGACATGAGAAAGTCGTGATGGCCTCAGGGAGGTAAAGCGCATTCTGATGATGCATTGGCTCAGAAAATCTTCAGAGCCATACTGCTCAAAGTCTCGTCTTTAACCCCAACCATTGTATGAATCTATCTCCTAAATCAGTTGTAGCTCTAAAGGGTTATGGGCCTGGAGATGATTGTACCTGCTTTGTAAAATAACTCCAGGCTGAGTCCTGAAAAGCATAGATCAGTAAACCTTTTATATGTATCTGCCGATATGTATCTGATTTTTTAGGCAAAAATGCCTAGAAAATAATGAGATGCTATGCTAATGCTTAACTAGCATGCTTTCTGTACAAGACGACGATGTTCCAGCAATCTCATAGCAATACTTAAAAATTGTGATAAAATGATGGAAAAGGGGGAGGTAATTTATATTTATTTAGTCTTTCAGGAGACTGTTTAAGAAATTAAGTGGCCCTGAAACGAGAATTCCAATAATATAATAAAAAGGATTGGTTAAAGATACAAAAACCTAAAAGAGATTTATGCTGTAACTGATAAAAATTAATAACAGGTGCTTCAATGTTGTTTGTTAATTCCATTATTGTTTAAGATACTACCATCTGGAAGGGGAAATATTAGATAAAAAATCTGCAGATTGCACAAGCAAATTAATTATTTAAAAAAAACAGGTGCAGGTCATGGTACTTAAGAGAGATTTAATAAGAATATATGAATGGATAACATGTTATCAAATGAAAATTTAATTGTGACAAATACAATAAACACTGGAGACAAAAATGTAAATTATCCATAAACCTCCAAAGGGTCTAAATTAATCTGATGAGCTCAAGAAAAGCACCTGTGCATGAACATAGGCAGCTCCTGGAACACCTCTGCTAAACATGCCGCATAGCCATGAAAGCAGTAAAATGTTACAACGGTTGGGGAATATATAACAATATTAAACAATCTGTGGAGTATCTCCACGTGGGACCTTTCACCCAGCCTCTCTCATATTTTTCAGTTTTCAAAGGAGGTGAAAAGAACAAAATGAGGGAGACTACACACTGCACTAGTAACAGGAACCGTATTTGCACAGAGAGTACTATGAAGCACAACTCTAAGCAAGTTTCCGAGGACAAAAATTTAGAAAGACAAAAGGATTAACTATGTGCAAGGATAGCAAAAGCTCACAAGGGCTATTGTGTATTTCTATACACAAAAGTTAATACTAAAATGTCTTCTGTCTTTGGAAAGGCCCTCTTCCAAGAAAATTTAATTCCTGTTATGAATTATTAGAAGGATTAGAGCTTCTTTATCATTGTTTATACAAATTGCCCTACACAGAGTTGATTCTAGCACTAAGACAAGCTGCAGGGAAGTCCCTAAGGGGCTGATGATGAAAAATAGAGATGGTATTTCTGCCACATAGACTGCATTGCAAAGGGGCATGTCGAGGGGTGGAAAGCCTATAAATAGACCCAATTTTAATACTTTCACAAATGGCTTGAGAATTAAAAGTAGAGCATGTTAATGAAATCTGCAAATAGTATTCAGGCACATTCAGAAAAAGATTATTAAAAGTACTGTAAAAGGAAAAACTAAATTACTTTGATGCATGGAACAATAGAAATGGCATGAAGTTTTTTACTGGAAGACTTCTGGGATTAATACCCTAAAATTCCTGCTGTAATGTATGTATGCATATCAGGTGATTTTGGGATAACTAAACCACTAAAATGATGCAGATACGAACCTAGTGGAGGCAATTTTACAACCTTGGTCTACGCATTTCCAACAGAGCTAAGGAAAAAGGAATGCCCTTGTAAAACATAGTCTGGAGCATCACCATTCACTTTTTGAGATAGATAAGCTTGTGTTAGAACAGGAGAAGCGCTATTTATGGGAAGGAACTTATTTATGAGAAGAGAACTCTTCTAATTCTATATGAACTCATATTATGAAGAATAAGGGCAACATAACTTTCTAATTATACTTAGACTAAACATGAAGCAGGAAGAAAATCTAATTGGGATAAAGAACAGTATCTATCCCCGTGCCAGCAAACCTGCAGCAAATACAGTGAAAGTAAATAAACTGTAAGTCAGAAGGATTTACAGCTCTCAAAAGGCAAACTCTGGAATAGCTGTTCAGTAAGAGATGTGAGGACAAGAAACTTAACTCACCTTAGACACTATTAGCTTATACATGGCTGCGTGTGACTGCAATGTGAGGGGCTTAAACTTAGAACTGTGAGGCTCTTCTGATTTATCACGTTCCTCTCATAGATGATAATACAACCTTTTTTTCCTGGTTGACTTCATCAGGCTGATCATACCAAGTAGAGCTGGTCATACCAACTATCCAGATGGGCAATACTAATATCTCATAAGGCTAGCAAATGTTTGGACTATCTGGCATAACTGCAGCGGCTAAAGTATTTTTCTAATGTCCCAACACACCAGGAAAATTAATACTATTTTTTTCAATAAAACAATCAAATCTAACTCAGACTAACAAGAAGACATCATTTCTAACAGTGCAGTGTTGCAGTGTGTTGCAGGAGCCAGTGGGGAGGTGCAAAATCAGGAGGCAAGACTTTGATTGGTTCAAACCCCCAGTGATGGTGGTTACCCACCCTGGAGACATGGCAGGTAAGAATGATGCCCACAGTTCATACTGAGCCATCACCCAGGAATCTCCTTCTAAGGCACACTGTTATGTTCCCTCCATACAACTCAAGGAAGGGGAGCAAGAAATCCTTTGAAAATCCTAGTTTATTCCAGAACTGCCAAAGGTGAAAAATCTCCTCACCCTTAGGATAAGCTTGGATAAGGACTGTACTCTGTCACTTGGTTTTCAGGGAGCTTGTGCAAGCTATAGACCCAAGCGGAGGAGCAGATTGGTTCTATGTGATGACCATTCTCTCTGCATACCCCCAGCTGCTAGAGAACTGCAGGGCAGTTGCATTGTACTACTAGCCCCTTCTGTAGATGGAACAGAAATACAGAGAAACTAAATAATGAATCCCGCTGCATATTTCTGCTGTGACTTCGGAAGTTAACCACCTTCAGAAAGCCTATGTCCAACTAACTACTGGACCTTTCTTTCTCTATTGCAATTAATTTCTCTACATGTCACACGCCTATGGCAGTTGTAGAGAGGACAGGTCACTGAGTTATCAGCTTGCTTTCCCCTGACTGCCTTCAAAATAGGAAATGGATAGATGATGAACCAACTTGTGAGTACTCCATGGTATTTCTGCAGCCAGGAGGAAAACTTTCGGACAAAAGTTCCCAGCTTGTGTCAGAGGTGCTTAAGGGGCAGTATAGCAGCGTTCTCAAATACTACAAGTAAAACAAGTGCATGCATGGATTTGTTTTAAGCTGCAAAGGCTTTCTTAGCTCCTTTTTCTGTGAGCTAGCACACGCTTCACCTGTCAGTTTCTGCAAACCCCACACTTTTGTACCTATATAACACTCAGGGAGAGTCAGACATCCAGATTAGGCCCATGAATTCCCCCAACACTAAGACAGTAAGTTTTACCTAAGGGTCTTGCTGAGGACTTCCACTTAGGTCCTTGCTTTTTATGCAGGACCAGTGAGAACTTGGCTGCAACCTGTAAGCTACTGAGAGGAAGGAAAAGCCGTGTCCTAAGCAAATGGCCTTGGGAATAAACTATTAGGAGCAGGAAGCCCTTTGCAGGCATCTTTAGAGCCTTTAGAACAGAACGATTTCAGAGGAAAGACTAAAGTGTCAGTACTGTAGCCTATGCTAATCAAAAGAATGACAACCTGGAGTGAATGACACTTATATGAAAGAAGTAAGTGTCTAGAGACAGTAGCCTAAAATACACTAGTGCTGCATTGATCCCTTTTGGGTTGGCAAGTTTGCCTTCACATCAGTCTTGAGATGAAAGAGGCAGTAAGCTGGCAATCGGAGTTGGCATTTTGTGTGCTTGAACATAGATATCTGCCGGATGAAGACTTTTAAGTGTTTGTTACAGACAGGATGAAAGAGGCTAGCTAAAACTACCACCCTACCATTTAGTGTGCCGTTCAAGTGTTCCTAAATACCACAGAAGACCATGGCACAGGCAGCACAGAGGCTGTGTGAAGGAAAGCATACATGTTTTCCAAATACTTAGTTTAAGTTACTGCTGATAAACTTCCAAGTGTGAATCATAAGCAACATGTTCTGGTCAACCAGTCATAAATCCTAAAGATAACTCTGAAGGTCAAAATAGCTAAACTTAGTGACTGTTATGTTCAGCTCCCCCTTTCTCGGTACACTGAAGTGCTAAACGACACGGTGGTTGCAGGACAAGAAGAGCCAGGAAGAAACAGAACGTAAGCAGATACAAAAACAAATAACTGTATGCTTCCTGTAAAACAATTAATGCTCTCACTTGTGTCAAACAATGCTTATGCTCTTACTATTAAAGCTTCAAATACAGGAATAAGTGTCACAAGATGCCAAAAGCCTAGATCTAGTAACACTGTTCACCTAACCTACATCTTTTTCTTCTATTGACATTTTGCCTCCCGGAGTCAATCTCATCTACCCCAATGTAACGCCTTGCTTGTGAAAAGACCAGTAAAGTGTCAGGTGTGTGCCTCAATTCTTGGGCAGAATATTAGTTTAATAAATAATGTCTGTGACTCAGTCATCTGTGTGTCTGACATCCTCCTGAACTCCCCTTCTGCAGGCTGCTGAGGGAGCAAACTAGAGCCACTGTTGTGGCAACTCAACTGCTGCTCTGGGTGTGCCGTGCCTGCTCCCGGCCACTGTCACTGCTCTGACAGTGACACAGGTACCGCACACACACAACTACAAAATGCACCAGTTCTCTATAACCTCATTCTTCTCCCCTGTATCTCCATCTGTGTAGCATTGGTGGTTATAGTTCATACTTTCTTTCCAGTAAGACCCAGTCTTACACTGTGGAGGTTGCTCACTTAAATACCTAATATTTTACCTCCTCCCAGTTAACCTCACTTATGACACACTCCATTCCTAGTCAAACGTCATTCTTAACAAAACTAAAGAACTTGAAATTAATGACTTGAATGACCAATCTACCTTTGCAGCATTGGGTATTGATGCTTCATAAGAAACTGAAGATCCAATGTCTAATTCAGAGTATGAACAACCTGAAGGAACACTTTTCAGAAACCAAGAAAGTTTATTTATAATTACTCCAATGAAGCTCTCATTGTCTTTACCTGCAGTTGTAGATCCTCAGTGCTGCTATAAATAGACCCCAGAAATCAAGCCAAGCCCCATAAATGAGACACACAGCAAAAATATGAAGCCTAGTTTAAGTCCCTCGCTAGATGAATGCAAGAGCGGGCAGGCAAAGACAGGTTCTCTCCCACAATTCCCAGAATCTGCTTAATCATTTTTGTTCATCCTGTACTTCCTCAACAAGCAAGGTAAGGTTCCTCCTACAGACAAGGCACTTCTACCACAGAACTTTGATTTAGAGTTGGATCTTAATTTATTAACAAAAAAGACTTTGAGGGATAACAGGAAGAGTACCATTCTCTGCATCCTGAAGGAAAGCAGGAGTAAGGGAGAAGTGGATGGTGATTGTAGAGACTTGAGGCAGAAGCAAAAGTGAGGAGCAGGAGCATGCACTGGAGGATGAGATGTGCAGTCTAGTCACGTGTGAACGCTGTGAGGGACTGGTGAGATCGTCTATGAACATCAAGATGAATTGTCATTGGGAAGGGAAATCTGCAGGCTACATTTGCTTTATCAAATCAAGTACATATAAGCCTTCTCAGTTTATTAGTTCGAACATGGCCAAACACAAACTGATTATCAGGTATGGGAAGAGACACTTTCCAATCAAAATTTTGCTTTCACAAACTTTAAACCTATTTTCCAAAAAAAAAAAAAAGTGGCTTTCTGCAAAAGCCTCAATTCAATCTTTCATTTTTCTCTAGCTTCATTCTCAGAAGTGACTACCATTTTAGCACAAGCGTACATATTCCTTAAGCTTGTAACAGATACCTTGCACAGAAACCTATATTCCCAAAATTTTAAACTTTGCCAAACTTCAAAGGTGATTGAGAACTGGGTTCATAATAGGAAGTACTGACCACCAGCACCGGGCGCTGCAACCAGACCTGCTTAAAATAATTTTGCCAGAAGCTTTTGCTCAAGAGGAGAAAAGAGACTGTAAACTTGACTGAGGCCATTTGTATGGATCTACCCAGGGTGTCTGAAGGAATTAAGGTGAATTGTTGGAAGTGACCCTATCCAGTAGGTTATACTGGTGGGAGGTCTCCTGTGTCACTGGAGATGAGCATCATTGAATACCACAACTGGAACAGCTGGTACTGGAGCCACTACTCTGAACAGACTTCTGCTAGGCGCTGGTCAAAAGCCAGCAATAAATCAGAAAGTATTGCAGGAATTCATTGCAGAATTTATTTGCTGAATTAATTGCAGGATTTGTTGCAGAAATCCAGCCAGTGAAGGCAGATATTAGGAAAATGGTGTCTGGGGAAGGAAGCGAACTGGACATTCTGACCAGAGAAATGAGGTCTACTGAAAAAATAAGTGCAGGCTATGTGGGAAGAGAACTCTTGAACACGTTTGAGAAGCACGAGGGAGACAGTCTTAAGAACACCAGGAAATCAAGATTAGGCAATAAATCAAGATGCATGTCCTGATAAAGAGGATGGTTTTGAAAGCGTCTACCTAACTAGTGATTAATTCCTCCCAAGCTTGCCACTTGCAAGCTTGAAATTGTCATTGCGCTTTGATACTAGTGATCCACTTCCCTACTGACTTTGATTTCCTCGTCTCACCTAACTTAGCGCTCAGTCACTTCTATTTCCTTACCTTAGACTTTGTCAGGTGCTCCTGACCACAACAGATCTTTTCTAGTGTTACTGTGTGAGTGTGCATAGGATTGATTAACACATATTTAAAACAAAACAAAATAGGAAACCCTAATTCATGACTGTTTTACTACCAACTGTTGGCTCATTTTCCTGAACATTTTAATCTTTAGCCAAAACTGGCACTAGTTGGATGTTTTCAGCTGTGGAAGAAAGCAAGCTAGAGAAGGACTGCTAGAGCAGGAAGCACAGGCTCCATTACTGACAACACTTTCTGGCAGCGAGTCCAAAAGCTCTGAACTATTTTAAGAGTATTAACACCACAAAAGAGGGAAGCGTTAAGGAAGAATGTGATGCATCTTTTTTAGCCAACAGCAGAAATAGCTTCAGCATTCACCCTGACAAGATAAATGAACAATCAGCTTTTCTAAGACTAGCCAAGAGAACATTAAGATTGTAATATAGCTGAGAGAAAATGTGACTACTTGAACATGTTAATTTTTACTGCATATTACTCCACTCAGTCCTTCACTGGAAATGAGGTCAAGGTGCACCTGATGATGATAAGGTAAAATGCCAGATTTTGTCTGCACATATTGTATACATTTATGGAAAAAAAAGTGGATTTAATGAACATGCTACTTTTGAAGTATGCTCAAATAGACAGACGACTTCAGTGGAAGAAGGGAAAGATACAGATAGATCAAACCACTACGCCTGTTCAAGGAACTGAGGGATGGATCCTAAGGTGACATACCTTACCTGAGATGGAATAACCACCATAGCAGTCTATAGACTGAGGACTGGCTGAAAAAGGGATGTGGAGGTCCTGGTGGACCATGTCATGGAGAAGAAGAGCAAGACCACTCCATGAAGGCACATAAGCTGGGAACTGAGGCTGACCACAGGACAGGCAGGACAGTGCCCTCACCAACCTGGGCACAGTTCCATAGAATTTGGGCAGGGTTGGGTTGGTGACAGGCCTTCTCAAGAGTCCAAGACAAGGTGAGATAACAAGTCAGATCTAGGGTCTAGCCAGAAAGTTGAGCCAGGAGCAGCAGAAGACAGAGTTGGAGAAAAGGTCCACACAGGAGAAAGGGTTGGAGACAACACAAGTCCATCCAGGAATGCCAACTGATAAGCCAAGACAACAGGAGACAGGACTTGGCACAGATAAGCCTACAGTACTGCATATGCTAAAATCCCAGGTGAGGGTGCCAGGGCAATCAAGGCCCAGTCATGCACTTTACTTGGCCCTGACAGATACCAAGCAAAACAGAAGTGAGCAGAATGCCACAGCAGTGAGCAAGGCTACCTTCATAATGACATACTAGGTTGTTTTTACAGGCATGGAGCCAGCAGACCAAGGGAATTATTAGTCCTTTTTACTTAGCGCTTGTTAGGTCACATCTGGAAAACCACATCGCACTTTGGCCCCCTCAGTATGAGAAAGAAGTTGCCAAATTGCAGTGAGTGCAGCTGAGGCCAATCAAGATGGTGAAGGGGTGGGAGCACATGACCTGTGAGGAGAAGCTGAGGGAGCTGCATTCGGTCTGAAGGCCTGAAGGGGAACCTAAGAACTTCCTTCCAGTACCTGAGATTATCAAGAAAACAGAGCAAAACTCTCAACTGAGGTGCATGACAGCAGGATGAGAGGCAATAGTCATATGGGGAGGTTCTGTTTTAAGGGGGGGAAAAATTCAGTGTCACAACAATCAAGTATTGGCACAGGTTGTCCATAGAAGTTGTGCACTCTCCATTCTTGGAGGTTTTCAAGACCCTGCTGGACAAAGCCCTTAGCAAACTGGTCACAGTTGAAGAAGCTGTTGAAGAGTTGAAGTTGGTCAAGAGACCTCTTGAGCCTCCCCAACCTGAACAATATTATTCTATTTCTATTGCTCCCATGCTGCTGAACACACGAGTCCACAGGAGAATGAAGGACCTTTGAGCATGCTGAATAATTTGTTGAAGAATCTGATTTTGAATACAAGCTGCAAGTACAGAAATACTCAACTGAAGTGGTCCTTTACTGAACACAGAATTCTTTAAAATAGCTTTTTTCATACTCTTGAGGTTTTTTTGACATTACCTTCTTGTACACAAACTTATGAGTGTTTAGCTCTTGTTTTGCTGTTCTTTAGAGTAACACTCATTGCACATTGCACTGTTTGCCCAATAAACACACCTCGGGGCTTAAGTGCATTGTCACACTTCCACTACCTTCAAACTCCTCCATCTCTGACTGTTGGTTCAATTTTCCTTATACTTGTCTCTCCTTTCAGTGCAGCCCTGTTGATCTCCCCACATTCTTCAACCGTGGAGTTGAATGTTACCCTGAAATACATGTAATGTTTTAGCATGTATTACATTACCTTCTAGGTAAACCACAAAATCAACCTTTTACATGGTTCTATTGCTGCTTCTAACCTTGTCTAGTAGTGAGCACTGCCATCCCCACTTCAGCACTGAAAGCTGCCATTTCTTGGGAGAAAAATACTTGCACTCTTCTTTTGAGTAGGAAAGATGTTTTTCTTGTTGTCATCCCATTTCCTCGACCCTTTTTTCTGTCTTTGGCTGTCACATTGTATCACCTTTATGGAAACATTACATATTTACACTCAGTTTGTGAGCTCAGCTAATGGGTTCCAAACTTTGTGTAAGCTTCGCACTACAGGTCAGCTAATGTCTTCTCAAGGTTGGGAGGATGGGAGAACTATGGCTGCTGTAAGAGTAGAGTGGTCCAGCAGGATTTGGGGAACAGAGCATCCGATGCTGCTCAGAGGTCTGCACTGTGAGGGACTGACTCTGAAGGAGGTCCAGCCTGGCCCTGGATACTGCTGGCACTCAATACTCCTTAGCAGTTGCAGATTTTCCAATTCAGTTTCACCTGAAGGCATCAAACCTCCGTCTGCTCCAGTGTGCAAACTGAAGTGGAAGCCATCAGATTTGTTTGAAAGGCAAACCCCCAATCCAAAATGAGACGCCAGTGAAGGCACAATCCCATTGTCCTTTCACTCCTACAGGTGCACAACAACGTTCTCTCCAGCGTACTTTTCCGAGGTGACGCTGTCTCGTAACTCACATCCAATAACGTGAAGTGAGCTCTAGATGGAATTACACGGGGAAAAATGCATTTTAGATCAGTTTGGCCAGTTGTTTGGGGTTTTTTTTGGTCTGCCGTAAAGCAGTTCCACTTGGAGAGAGGCTGCCCACCTCCTCCGCTCCCCACCACCTTCTAAGCTGCGTTTCAAAAACGAGCCCTTCTCACCCCGCTGAAGATCCGCCAGCGCCGCTGAGCGCACGGAGCCGCCCGCGGTCCCACCAACGCCGGCGGAAGGAACGGCGGCTGAACCGGGCAAGCCTCCCGCTCCGCTCCCGCCCTGCCCTCCCGCCTCAGCCCGCTTTCCCCGACCCGGGCCCGGGCCAG
>KZ505772.1:909475-991431 GCA_002844005.1 Limosa lapponica baueri | reverse complement strand
AATAAGCAACAAAATGTGCATGTCTTACTAGAACCCACGTTTAGGTTCAGTTTCAAATTTTCTATGATTAATTTTTTAGGTGATGGCTTTCTAAAAAGTTTTGTCAGTTAACGCTTTAGGGCACTGTTGAGTATTTGGTGCTTATCACCAGTATTTCAGATTTGTGGGTTGCTGTATTTGTCCCTTATTTCTTTCCCATAATCTTTGTGCTTGGTCTGCCTTTGAAACAGAAAACAGAACAGGGTATTTGAAAATTCTAATGTGATTGCTTTTGAAATAACAGTTGTAACTTACTTCAAGTAACTCAAGTAATAACAGGTGGCTTGATATGATTGTGAAAGAGGAAAAAGAATGATGGTTGTATCTGATGGGTTAACATTTGTAAGGCATCTAAGGATACAAGAAAAGAAATACGTGAGGAATCCTCTACCTTATTACTGAAGAGTAGATTTGGAACAGATTATAGGCAACTGTAGAAGTTCTGAAGATGATGGGACTTCAAAGAAGTCTTGAAAAAGAGCAGCTTTCAGTCGCCTTGTTGATTCAGGGTAATTACTGTATGAGTAGGTTGATTAATGCAAATTTGGGGTTTTTTCCTTCTAATGTATTCATGGAAAAGGTGTAGTATTTGTGGAACCTGGGATTTTTATCTCCTTGCTTTAGGGATCTTCTGCAAAACTAACCTCAGCACAGCAATCAGATTGCTGCATGTTCTAAAATGTTTTTTCTTCATCCAGATAGGGTTGTACCTTACATTGTGTCCAAAGAAATCTATTTTTTAAGGTGGTACTTGGAGTACTTCTCCATGCCAAGCATTAAAATCTACAGATTTGATTGTTTCAGTTGCTTTCACTGGATGCTTCCTCTTTTTCATTTAGATATGCTAGAACTGTATTATAATTACATGAATTGCTTCGTTAGCATATTAGGAACTAAAGCTAATATCCCTTCAGTAGACCAGTAGGTAAAGGAGTGTCTGTCCCTAAGTTCTGACTCCCCGCCTCGGTTGGCTTAAAAATGTTGGGTTTTTTTCCCCAGCCTTTCAGTGAAAATGAGACCTTTCTGGTTTACATTTCAAAAAGATCTGTGTGCTGTGTGATACATGTGAGTTAAAAGCATTTGCATAGAGTTTCCAGTCAACCTGTTGCTTTTTCACTTAAGAGAAAAAAGTATAGAAGGTGACAGGCTGGTGGAAAAACAATGCTAAGCTCAAGCCATAAATTGCCCTTCACAAAGAACTGAAAGTATAATTTTACACATCACAATGCAATGCTTTACTTGAGCTCAAAGAGCAATCTGTCAGTTCCTCACACTTCAGAACTTCCCAATTTTCTTGGAAATAACTTTCTGCTCAAGCTGCTATCATGTATGTTTATTGGCAATGCTGGATGATAAGGTCCTCCTTGGTAAGAGCAGCCTTATAGACTAGAAAATTATCTTTTAGTTATATAGCACGTTCTGATATGAGTTTATTACTGTAGTCAGAATCCACAACATTCCTGTAGACAGATGCCTGATTATCACAGCCTATTTACATCTCTGTAAGGAGTGAGGAATCTGTACCCTGTGTTTTCAAATGCTTCCAAAGTATTATGTCAAGTGTTGCAGCCTGCAGGTGGATAAAAATTACTGATTATTAATCAATTCCATACGTCTTCATGTGGAAGCATCTCCTGAAATACTTCTGTGGCCTGTAAAACTAGAAGTAGTAATACTCTTGCTGTTGGAACTGTGTCACTCTATATATTTGACTCACTCTGTCTCAAAAATCTTTTTTGTCAGATATGAGTTTTTGTTATATTCAGTCACTGAGGTGCAAGCTGACACCTCAGTACCTAAATTACTGAACTAAAGCAGCTTGCTGTTTAGATTAAGAGTTCTGTATAGATTTTACCACCTGAATATGCTTTGAAGCAAAAAGGAGGAATACTACCAAATTACCAGGCGATATGTAGTATTAAGGCTTAGTCTTGTTTCCTAAAGATGTGTAGCTCCATTTTGAGCAATTCAGCCTCACTACGCTACAGAATATTTCCATTTAAACATGTTAGTAGTCCCATTGATTAATTTTTTTTGCTTCTCTGCTCTATGTTGGAACAAATTCAGTATTTCTTGTAGTCTGCAGCCTGCTTGCCCAGGAGTGGGATGCTCACCTCATCAAGCCATAGATGCCAGTGCTGCCTCAGATGTTTAGATCTGGCCACCTTAACTGGGTGCTTTAAGGCTAGAGCTTATCTGCTAAGGCAAAATACATTTGTGTAAGAATATATGGGCTGTTTTCCTTCAGCCCAAACTCCACCCCCTTGTCTGTCTGGTGACTTCCTAATTTACATATTTCTCAGCCACAGATTGTCAAGGCTCTCTTTGATTTGGTAGTGTGCAATGAGTTCCATGTCAGAGAAAAGTGAAAGAAACTGTTGGATGAGACAGTTGTATCAATTTGAAAGCTAGATACAAAATAAAATATGTTTTTGGGTATGATTTCATTCCTACAGGTCTGATCCAAAAGGGACCCATGCTTTCAAAGCTGGCAATTTGCAGGGAACTAAGTGCTCAAGGCTCACTGACTGTGTTAAAGTGCATAAAATAGGACTAGGTGAGTCTTAGATTAGTCCAGAATTAGCAATGAATAAAGCTCAGATAAACAGAGTAGATGCTTTCCTAATGACCTGAACCCTTGCTTGTTGTTGAGTAAAGTTGCTACAAGCAAGCTAACCGTGCCTGTGAAAAATAAAGAGTCCTTACAAACTCAAATTTAAGGCTGCAGTAGGAAAAATACAGTCTTAATGAGTATTTTTGACTGCCTAGCCAGAATGGGCACACTGACTCTGGTGTGCTGAGGGTGATCAGAGAGACCATGTAGGCAAAAAATTAAATAGTAGTGGGAAGTTTCAGATATACTTGCATAGGTAGGGCAAGTGTCCTATGGGGATGTGATAGGATACATTCTTGGATGCATTCAGTGCCTGCATCGTCATAGCAATTGTTCAGGGCGCACAAGAAATAATGGAGCGAAGAAATAAACCCTAATTTGGTCCAGAGTAACACTTCTAATTTAAAATCTTCTGTGGTTTCTTTAATTTGTGAGACAGAAGAGAAGATTCAGCTCCAGAACATATTCTACTTGCTCCCCTCCTTAACTCCTGAGAGCTTATTATAAAGCAGGCTTTATGGCTTGCTCTGCAGAACATGGCAGGGCAGCCTTTCAACAAGCACTCCTAGAGGATAAATGTTCCTCCTCCACTTTGGCCAGTTCTGTAAAGCACTTTTTTTTTTTTTCCCCCAAAGTGTTAAGCTTGTGTCATATTCCTTGTGAAGAGAAAAGTGGTGTTTGTCATTTGCTGACTGCTTACAAAGATCATTTACAAGCAGTTAATTTTCAAGTGTGTCAGCTACACAAGAGCAGTGTAAAATGGCAAAGTGAAAAGAGATGTCAATAAATACTTGATAGAGACTGAGGGAATTAAAAAACTTCTCCTCTCTTCTTTTTAATAACTGCAAAACACAGTTTAACAAAATACTTTCAGGCATGCTCCTGTTATTTTAATTTTCCAGAAAAAAACACTTGAGAACTGCTGCTTACACGTAGGATTTAACGTATCAGATTAATCCAGTTAAGTTCTGTGTTGCCTTTCAAAAAAAAGAAAAGAAGCACACCAGTTTAATTCTGTAATTCAGAAGGTACAGAGCTGATGATTCTCATCCATGAGACTGATGATGCCAGAACTATGAACCTGGCTCCTACGTAGGAGCCATTTGACTTTCTTTTTCTCTAGTTGTTCCTTCCATCAACATCCTGAATTCCACCAAGATAACTGAATGTACTTATTACTGGCTTACAAAACCTTATTACTGGCTAGGTTTTAATCCACATGAGTTGGGGCTTAAATACATAAATCCAGTTAAGTTACGATCTTTCCGTTTCTTAGAACTGCCTAAGCCTGTAGACATCTGAATTAATTTTATAACTCTTTACATATGTAGTTAGGTACCCATATGATATATATATATGAAACTGTTCTGGTTGTTTGACTTTAGTCGCACACCTGTGATTCAGAAGATGAATGCCTATCTTTTGTGTAGGGGTCTTCTGAGATTTGGGTTGGGGTAAACAAATACTTCAACTCTGTCTAAAGTCACTGGAAAGGTCAGAGGTTTAGATGTGGTCTGGCCAGTGAGAGTGGCCTCTCATTCTTTGTATAACAATCTAGTGGGTACAGCATTCACCAAGCATGTGGAAGACTGTTGAGCCTGTGTTCTCCACAGCCTGAATGGCACTGAGCCCATATCCCCAAAAACTGTATGAGCCACCAGCCTGCAGAATATCATGAGGTGCTGTGGTTTTCATCCTTCATCTCCAAGCAGAACCATTCACAAGCAGGTATGCAATGGGACCTGACAGAACACAGATATAAGAAGGTCTCCAAGGTAGATATTACGGTCTTCAGTTAGAATAGTGCATAACAGTAGTTCCAGATCTCCAAAATATGTTTGTTGGACTGTTGCTGCATTAAAAGCCAAACCAACGGCTGTCCCTAGGTTCTACCATAAGACTGAACATTTCCACTACTTAATTCAGCCCTCCCAAATAATTTCAGATGAGTATAAAAGGGACTTCAGAATTAATATTTACTACAAATAGTTGCAAATACAGATAATAGTAAATGTAATATAGAAAAGAAAACAAAGGCTCTATTATGTCTATTAATACAGACTTTCTTCTCAACTACAGGAAAGTGAGAGATGCAACTGGAGTTGATATTAATATGCGCGTAGGAGTGCACTCTGGGAATGTGCTTTGTGGCGTTATTGGGCTACAGAAGTGGCAGTACGATGTGTGGTCACACGATGTTACTCTGGCAAATCACATGGAAGCTGGAGGAGTCCCAGGGTAAGAGGCTTCTCTGATAACCTTTGAACACATGGATTTTTGTACCATGGAGAAAGGCATAGGTACCATGTTTTCAGCCATCAGTTTTCATGGAGGAGCCTGAACTAATTCTTAGTGCTGTCCTTAAAAATTTTTTTTTTTTTTTTTAAAAAAAAGGCACTCAGTATTTCCTGTGATTTGAAGAGCATTTTTTGTGGATGGAAACCTTTAGATTTATGCCCATTAGAACTTCTGAAAATGAGATTAGAGGGACTGTAAATGAAGTGAGCAGTGTATAAAAAGGATGTCCAAAAGCTAGTAAAAGGTTGATCAGGTTCAAATTATGCTTTTGATTGGTATTTGTGATTCTGTCATTCTTTTAAAATATAATTTCAGCCGTGTTCACATCACCTCAGTCACCTTGGCACATTTGAATGGAGCTTACAAAGTGGAAGATGGGGATGGAGATGTGAGGGACCCATATCTGAAAGAGCATAATGTTAAGACTTACTTTGTAATCAATCCTAAGGTTAGTAGTACTTTTATTTTGTGGCCAGTCATAGTTATTTTTGAGCAGGACCACTAATCTCTTTATTGAATAATTCACTACCATAAGATATTGATCAGAGCTATTACTGATTCCTACAAATACATAATGTTTGCATTGCAAATCTTTCCTGCTCTTCAGAAATAAGTCTCTGATATTTCCCAGCAATATCATTAAGAATTTCAGGTTCTTAGCATCTCTCCATTTTTAAGTTCCTAAGCATGTGGCACCAGATGATGCATTAGTGCTTCAAAAGGTAATGAACACCAAGGCTGATATCACGTTTTATTCTCTGTCAACCAGGGAGAGAAGCGAAGCCCTCAGCACCACATTAGACCTCGACATACTCTTGATGGAGCCAAAATGAGAGCTTCTGTCCGCATGACCCGGTACCTGGAATCTTGGGGAGCAGCCAAGCCATTTGCACACTTGCACCACAGGGACAGCATGACCACTGAAAACGGCAAGATTAGCACAACAGTAGGGGCCTACTTATGTCATTTCATACAATTTAGCAATATTTGAAAGGAAAAAGGTGTTCACTGGTAAATACCTGGTTATTTCTGATAGAAGAAGATATATGCATTTGTACAGGGCAGTGAGCCCAGTGAAGTTGCTGCGAGCTTTTCCATTGTGAGCTTTGAATTAGGCTCTAAGGAGACATGTCTTGCTATAAAGTGCATCTCTGAATTATAAGGAGTCCAGCGTACTTACTAAGATACACCTTTTGACCCTCTGAGCTTATGCCCCAGTCACAGCATTTAGAGTGGCTGCTCTTCACCTTGTGGAAAGATATTTTGAACATAAAGCCAGAGTGCAACACCTTTGGGAAGGAACACTTTTGATACAGAGACATTCCCTGAGATTTGAGGGCTATTTAGCCACATTCTCCATTTGGAACGTGGCCAAACCTGGAACAAAGGCTGTGAAGTTAGAATATCCCCGTGGTACCTGGAGTAGACTTTATTCAAAGCGTTTTCTGGGAACTAAATCCATACTCACTGTAACATCTCCTTTTTTGAAGATGCACTAACCACTCATCAGCAGTGGCTGATAGCCTGAGTTGGACAGTGCTATGGTGCAATGTTACATCTCTTACACTGAACACAAAAAAGGTTTCTTTTTAATGTTGCTAACGCTATTTTACTGTCAGTAAGACACTGTCAGCCCAAAGATTGTACATTGCGTTGTCTTCTACTTCTAGAAAGTGCAAGCATAAAGGTAAATTCTAATAGTTTTCAACATTGCCATTCAGTTTTGTTCATGTTACATATGAGAATGCAGGAATGAGTCAGCTAACACATCTTGTTCAATAAATACAGTACATCAGAATGTGGATTGTGACATCTTCATTACAGAAAGTGCCCAGCCATCACTATTAATCACAAAATAAATGTGGTTGTGATGGCTGCTGTTGCTTATCAATAAAAATGTGTTCAAAAAATAATGACTATTGCCTGTATTTGGCCACTCAGGTCTGTTATTTTTCAAAACACTTCAAATTGTTTTTTGCTGAAGCTGCCAGGACTTTGGACTACATTAAAACAGTGGTGACTTTGAAGCAGTGACTTTTTAGTGAAGCAAAACATTTTTGGATTCAGACTATTATATTAGTTATTTAGTGTGATAATGATAGATCAGTTTGTCTCCAAGTCACTCCATCTTCACTCTTGGCTAGATTTTTCTTTTAGACAGTTTTAATCTAATGCTAACAGTATTTGTATTGGAAACTCTTCTCCTTACTTGGCCCTGTTTTCAACACTATTTTTAAAGTGACTTAATGTTGTCAAAGTCTATGATAGTTCATAGGTATTTTCTTTTGGTTTCTAGGATGTTCCCATGGGGCAATATCATTTTCAGCGTTGCAGAGAGAGGTAAAGTAATTTTTAAAAATCACTTATTCATATAAAGTCCATATAAATACATACACATTCATATATACATATATTTATATAAGGCATGCTTTCAAGTATTGACGGCCATTCCTCACTCAAACTATTTTTTCAGCTCATACCTCTTACATAGAGAAGGGTGATGGAAACAGATTTGGCAGACATGTTATTTATGAATTGTGAATACAGTTATTGCTAACAAACAGCGTTATTCTGAATTAGTATAAGCATGTTGATGGGCTACTATTTGTTCTTCCTAACAACTTAATTACTCTATCAGTGGGGAGAAGATTACATGCAGGAAAACTGAGAGGAGGCACAGAGGGGTAAAAATGGGAAGATGGAAAGGCTGTTAATAATTTGTGTTACAACAGCTAATAATATGTACTAAAAGAGACATTTTTGTTCATTTTTTTTATTTATTATTTTTGTTAATTATTTTGTTAATAGCTTTGTACTTGCATTGTGTTTTATTATTTCAAAGTCTGTAGTATGTTTGCAATAGTAAATATTCAAAAGATATTTTGTGGTCTTCCTGTGGTGCTCCTGCTACACAAAATGTTTGTAAAATCACAATAGCTTTAAGTTCTCATTCTCCCACTTGGTACTTCAATGACTAGGGCAAGATGGTGAGAAATGGAAACAGGATTGAACCGATCACTTCTTTAAAACCCCCAGAATTTCTAAATCAAGAGAAGAGTGACATCTGTTTAAAAAACAAGCTTAGCACTGTCAGAACCCCTGAATGAATAATTTTTATTTTAATAACCTGATAACACTTCAAATAATGTCTTTCTTGCAAAATTATAAGTAACATCACAAATACCATGAAATAGTTTGAAAGAACCCTTTAAAAATTTGTATTTTTATTGTCTTTGGTTATGCAAACAAGTCATTCTGCCTGTTCCTTCCCCATCTCTCTGCTTGGTAAATGTCTCCCCAAGAAATCACAGGTCACTGGAGCGCTATGCAATTACTAAATTCCAGAAGATGAACAAGTTGAATATGCGTGATATTAATAAAAACAGTCTCTGATTTTATAACTGAGCGTTTACACTAGAACAGTATGTCAAAAGGGCTTCTATCAGCCTTACGGTAAAAAAAAAAATTCATTGGACTGTGGTGTCTGCACATAATGAAATGCTTTAAGATTCTGAGATGTTCTTGCTTTTGTGTTTCTAAATTCCACTCCAAAATTGATCCAAAAAGTACAAATGCTACCATGTGTGTTGATACCATATTATGGAAGGAGTTTCTAGAAACCGTTACTGCAGTCTAACATCCTCAACACAGTGAGGCATATAACCTGGATTCTAGATAAGGTAGTTAGTCATTCCCACAGGAGAGAGCTGAAATAATAATAAGCGCTTTGAAAATCAGTATTTTATTAGGACATGAAAGTGTGGGTTTTGAAGCCTGACTGTGGGCTTCTGTTTGTGGCAGTCTTAGCTCTTATCTAGTTACGTGATAGTCCTGTGTTGTTAGGGATCTGCCAAGAGGATTGTGATTAGATAATGTCTCCTCATCTGTTTAGTTATTTCTCCAAGGAAGATTGCTTCATATGTGAAAAATAAGTAGTAAACACTTTCTTACCTAAATTCTATAGAATTGAATAAGCATGAAATCACTTGGGCTGTTTAAAGTTACTGTAAGTACACTACTATCATTTCTGTATGAATTTGAATCCTGCATCAGGTTATCAGTTTTGGGCAAATAACCCAAAAACTTGATGTTGAAGAAAATCTGTGTTACCTTTGCAGTATAAATATTAAAATAATGTTAGTATCCCCTCAAGTTTATGCCAGCTATCACCTCATTGTTTAAAGTTAATGTTTATTAACAAGGTAATGATTTTCCGAAGTATCTTTCCACATTTTTCATTTCAGAACAAAATCACAGAAAAGAAGGTTTGAGGAAGAACTGAATGAGAGGATGATCCAGGCCATTGATGGAATCAATGCTCAAAAGTATGTTTTTATCCTCTGTTGTCTCCTTTCTTCAACTTTGACATAAATCTACAACATAGCGTAGTGTTTACTTTTCTCACCCTCACATGCACACAGAACTCTGAAAACTGTAAAGATGTCACTAATATTGGCATAGGAAGCTCTGCACATCGTGAAGATAGGCTGTGCAGTAACATTTTCTACCACATGGGATAAGACAGTGCCTGTGAATCATGGTGTGACAGAGGTTATTGCTTGTCTTGATCTTCATGGCAAAGGGATTTTTGCACTATAACCATTCGTATCTGTGAACTCATAGCTGTAACTCTACAGAATTATCTCATCTGAGAGCAGAGAAGTAAAATGTAAGAAATAACTGGCTTGGGAATCAGAATGATGTGAAAATTGATGCTCGCAATTGTCACAGAGACATCTCCTCAGAATTAGAAACTTTCCCTAAAACCATAGTTTAATATATCTTTTTTCAACTGGTTGATTGATTTCTTAGAGAAGGCTAAGCTTGTTAGCATATTGAAATTTCTAGGGGAGGCAACATGGCATGTATTGTTTCTGTGTCCTGGGAAGAGCTGGAGGCAGTATGTTTTCCATTTGCTGGTGAATAGATAAGACTGAGAGAAAAATTATAGACTCATCAAATAGTTTGGGTTAGAAGGGACCTTTAAAGTTCATCTAGTCCAACCCCCCTGCAATAAGCAAGGACATCTTCAACTAGATCAGGTTGCTCAGAGCCTCGTCCAGCTTGACCTTGAATTTTGCCAGGGATGGGGCAACTACCAGCTCTCTGAGAGACCTGTTCCAGTCTTTCACCACCCTCATTGTAAAAAATTTCTTTCTTATATCTAGTCTGAATCTACCCTCTTTTAGTTTAAAGCTATTACCGCTTGTCCTATCGCATCAGGCCCTGCTAAAAAGTTGGTCCCCATCTTTCTTATAAGTACCCTTTAAGTACTAAAAGGCCACAATAAGGTCTTCCAGAAGCCTTCTCTTCTCCAGGCTGAGAATCAAAATCAATATAAAAAATCAATACCAGTGCAAAATAAGTGTTTGAATTTCTTATATTTATCTGATGAAATACGGGAATTGCCCTTCAAAAACATGGACTGTAATTGTGATGATTTACATGTTTTCCCCCTACATCTGGTACTCAGAATCTTAATTACCTGAGTATTACATCTAATTATTAAATTTTCATATGTCACATTTGGGTTTTTGTATCTGGTAGTCCTATTAAAAGGTACTTGGCTTTAGGAAAATATTGTTCAGTTATTATTTATAGAAAATAGTGTTGATAGTTACAGGTCATAGAATAAAGTGAAAGAGAGCACATCATGTGATAGGCAAAGCCTTTTGATTATACTAGACTTGCCTAAAACAGCTATATAGATTTTGTCAGGTTTTATGTGTCTTCAGGTACACTGGCTCTGATAAGTGGATTCTGAAATGATTGTTTGATGTGAAAAGTAAAGCATCTACATAAATGCATTAAAATAAAGTATTGGTATGATCATACTGTATGTTGCTTTATCTCAGAGAATCCCTGTCTTACCTAATTAGTGCATAAAATTCAGAGAAACTTGGGGATAAAAGAGGTTTGTGTGATAAAAAAGGTTGCTGAAAAAGTTTCACTGCATTTTGTGAATTACATGGGGAATTGCAGAAAGATAAGGAATGAACTTATATACCAGAGAGGCTGAATGCCATCTTCCAAAACTAGATTTTTTTATCTACCCCTGTATTGATTTGCTGAATGAATCACTTACACGATATGATTCAGCTGGGTACCTGAGAATAAGTTGTCAAAAGTGCTGATTCCCCAAAGGGCAAGTTAATTCAATAGTATTTTAACTATGTGAACACTAAGCCCTCAGGAACGTTAGTTAAATATTTCCTACATTTAGGACACGAAAGTAATCACATTTTTGTTTTCTTTATAATTGTGCATTCTTTGCGCCTCAATTTTTTGGCTGTAAAATGAAAATAACACTATCAACTAATCTAATGGAGTGGTTGTGAAGCTAAATCTTTCGCTTTTGTGAAACAAGTAGCAAACTTTTAAGAAAATATATAAGAAAACTGGTACTTGTAAACATTTTTAAGTGTAAAGTTTGGATTATGTAGAAAATAGATCTGTAACTGTATGAAGAAAATGAAAAAAAAATCATTACACATAAAATGGTATCAAAATTACCATTATTTTAGCCTTTTTAATGAGAATATTGCATGAAAATAATTTAAAAGTAAACATTGTACAGAGCCATTGTTTCTTCCACCTGGAGCTGTCAGCAAGTTCTGAATTTTTCATCCACATCATGGTTCTTTGCCATGTGTCATTGTGTGAAAAAAAGTAACTGGTTATAAGCAAATAGTCATAATATGTGAGTCTTTGGACATAACATGCCCAGGTGTTTAACAGCCAGTAACTGGAAAATAAGTGAATGTAGAGTCTGGATCTTCTTAGTCCAAGACAAAGCTGTAGTCTAAATGAATCACTGTTTTTACACAGTGTAAAATAGCGCAGTGCATATTGCAATGGTACCTCAGGGTTTTAAAGCAGTGTAGCATTTTTTTCTGGGTTCCCTCCCTCCCTGCTCTCCCGCTGGTTCACAAGCTAACTTAGCCATCTTCCCACAAAACTGCCAAGCACCACATGCACACACTGCCAGTAACTCGGTGGGTTCAGTTCCCTCTTCTGGAATGTGAATGAAACCGTGACATCTCAAAAGCAACCCACCGACCTTATAACATGATTCAGAGTCACAGATTTAGCTGGCAACGCTCCTTGCAAAGCTACATGAGGAAAGCACTACATACATGGAGCACTACATTAGAAGATAGGTAAATTCATATTTAAAAGGGTGAGTGAAGAACAAAAAGCTTCTGTATCTCAGCTGGGTGCCTTAGCCATTAGGGTGCAACATTCTGCAAACTTTCTCCACAGTTCTTTTCCTCGTACCTTGAACAAAGTATTCCTGGCTGCAAAGTGCCCATCCTGTACAGGACAGGCATGAGTAGCCCCAGCTACGCCACCCTGAACCTTGGTGATTACAGGACTTCTATAGGACGTCACATGATGGATGGATGGATAGCAATCTGCTAGCTAAATATACACCTACAGAGGGAGCTGAACTTGTTATTTGCTCTTTGATAAGTAGGTTACTATGTTAGAGACACGCATTCTTTCCTCTCTTTTTTCTTTAAGTCACGGTGGCTGCTATGTTCTTGTGCATAATTCCTTGCTGTACATTGTCAATCAAGCCCTGTCAAACCACACGCCTCTCTGGATACAGGCAGAATTCTGCTGCCTCTCCGTGTTGTTCCTTGAATTGCAAAAGAATTTAAACAGAAATTTGGTACCAAGGTTGCCAGGAGGCATATCCCCACATACTTGCAGATACTTCAGTAACTTTTACGCTCATCAAGGAGTCAGGCTGCAGGCAGAATTTTCCAGCCCTTATTTCTGTGCCAAAGGTATGTAACTTGGTGCTCCCTCTCCTGTACCTGTTCTCCACTTCCATTTGTCTGTGTTACACCATTTCCCACATCTCAGGCCTCTCAGCACAAGCTACCTAAAAACACTATAGTTTTTTCTGAGCTTTAAAGTAGAACTAAAAGCTCCTGAAAACGTGAGCTTGTGATGTGGAGTATGAGGCAGCATTTGCTCTAAATGACACTACTGACTTCACATGCGATCAAGTGTGTACAGACCAAATGAGGCCTTTGGGAATAGACCTGTAGACAGAACTTTTTAGCAATGTGGTAATGGTAATTAAATCAATCCGCCTGTCAGATACCATAAGAAAAAAAGGGAAATTAGTTAACAATTTGGACAAGAGGGTTACTTTTTGTTCAATTATTATAACTAAATGGAAGAAGACTTGCACTTAATTTTCATAGTTTACCAAAAATATTCTACAAACGGAATGTTTTCTCCAGTAGATTACAGCTAGACCCAAACAAAATCATGCGATATGTACAACAGCCTAACACACCTGTTTCTTCTCAGAATCCTAACTGTGATCAAACTTAGATGTGAGCCATTGCAGAGCAAACTGGGGAAAAAATAATCTAGCATCCCTAGAACTGAATGTGTTTTCAGCCCTTTTTTATAATGAAACTGATTGCACGGGAACAGGGACACTTTCCTAGGCAAGGAAACAGATATTTTAGATTTCACAAATCAAACCTAATAGCTTACACTCCACTCTTTCCACTCCTGTTCTCTCAGTACCTTAATTTAGGATAGATTCCACTGTGGTTCATTGCTGCTACTTACTTGCATTGCAGCCTGTCAGTTCAGAAATTCCCTTTTATTTAGAAGGCATTAGCTACATACACTATTGGCTTAGAGTCTAATTTAAACTTATAGCTAGAAAGGTTGCAAAACAATCTCAAGCCCTGCTATTAGTGTTTAAGCTCAAATATTGCATGTTCACAGAAGCAGACTGCTTAAATATTTTTTTCAAATTTTTCTAGTCCCCTTGAGGTGCAAGCAACCTAACTCTCTTAAAATTTAAATATTCTGTTTCTTTTCAAGTGGCCATTAAAATAAATATAGACTTTCACATTAGAACATTTCATTTTGTAAAAATTATGTTGAGCTTTTGTCAAGATTCACTTATTTTAAAATAGATTTGTCATTTCAGTGCAAGTACTTATTATATTTTGTATTTCTCATCTTTAGGCATGGAAGACGTTTTTATAATCAGTAAAAAGATCAAAATCCAGCTCTAGAGTACAGGGTCGTGGTCAAGAGACTAATACAGCTCAAAAACAAAATCACTCCACTCCTTTTAATAATGTTTTTTACATTTTCATTCAGAGTAGGAGTTTGGCAAGTGTAATTTCCCTGCCACTCTTGCATAATGTGACAGTCCGCTTCTTAAAGGTACCTTGTGAAGGACTGTTTTTACCTCAGGTTCTCCTCTGTGCACTGGGTATGCTACAGCGTTTTGGACATGAGTGGAATGTCAGTGTCAGAACTACTTCATATAAATCTCTCCCTTGATTGTCCTTAGAAATGGTCCACAGAAAAAATGGTTCATCTGAGCTTTTGTTTCATGTGTATGTTAGCAATAGAAGTCAAAAGGGAGAGGGGATGTGTAGTTTCCACTTTTACTGTAAGTGCAATTCACCATATACATTGTGATACACAGGAACTTGCTTTATTCAAGGTGGTTTTCTTATTTTACTGCATTTCAGTAATATAAAAAGACATAACTACTTTATTTTTCTGTCAGTTACAATGTTCCTTTTCTCTTCTAGGCAGTGGCTTAAATCTGAAGACATTCAAAGAATATCACTTCTTTTCTACAATAAGACTCTGGAAAAAGAAGTAAGTTATTTTCACTGCAAATTCATGGTTGATTCTTTCTTTGCCTCATCCTAAGTGAGGCTTGTATCCCTTGCTTTTGTGACATAGAGCCGTGGCCACACCACCTCTCCTGCAGGGAGAAGTTCTCAAAACTTACAATAATGGTTTAGGTCATTTATGGAAGAAATTTTATGAGTATAATACCTGAGACTGCTTTCCTGTTTGTAACACTCTGCAGTTCACTCAAATTCCTTGAAATTTTCATGGTCTCACAGAAGTGGGAGGAGATTTGATAATCCAAATTTGGTGTAACTGGAGCAAAGAATTTCTAAGTTCCATCACGTACATCCCCAAAGGGCATTTATCAAAACCCACTGGTTTTAATTTTTTTTTTTTTTGCCATGTCTCAAAGGCTCCATCTGTAGTAATGATAGTCTTGTAATGATATCAATTGCTCATTGGTTTTGTCCATATGCACTTGATGCTCACAGTCATTCTGAGGAAACAATACTATAAATGGTTTTTAAGAAAAATGCCTAGCTGTCTTGGATACAAAATGTTCTTCTGACTAATACGTGTGATAAAATGTTTGAAATTTATGTACACATGATGATACTGTTTCTAGTCCTTGGAGTAATGATCAGAATTAAAGATTCCTCCGTTTTAGGTGACTGTCATGACCACTAGCCTAGAAAGTCAGGCCTTTTTTTTGTTTTATGGCCTTGTAGAGTTGAGTGTGTTTCTGACATAGCTTCATCAGGAAGACTGGAGAGTTGCCTCTTTTTGTTTTCTCATAAGCAAATGGCAGCTGATAGCTGAACAGTTATGCTGTCCTTCAGGGAAGGATGAGGTGGGTTTGACCACAACTGGCTGTATAAATGAGTGCATCTGGTGAAAATGGGCTAGAAGAAGTATTACCATACTGTGTTCACACTGTATAGCATAGGTGCAAGTATACTCTGTGTCCCACGTGGTGGTCAAATAAATATTTAATTATTTTTGTAGATGTCTTTCAGTTCAAAGCATTTGAAATAATTTTCACATTCTTTCACAGCTCAGCAGAATAGCGTTCTTACGGCCAGCTGCCAAAGGCATGTTTTGTATGGCCTTGGCAATGCATTCAGGTGAGAAAAGTTTCAAGGCTTATTGAGGCTCTTTAGAGACAGCATAAGAGAGAAGCAGCTAGGCCTGGTGTCGTCTCATCCACTGCATTTAAAGGATACACTGAGTGGATCGAAGCTGTGTGTAGGAGCACACTCAGATTTTAATGTGGATGGTACTAACTGATACATTCTGAAAGAGAACTTGAGAGTAAACCATTATATGTGCACTTCGAACAATGAGGGAATCAGGACTTGGGAGAAAATCAGGGAGCTAAGTTATTCAGCTTTGTAGATGCTCCCTGTAGGAATCTAATCTCTTTTAGACTACAGAATGCTATGGAATGGCAAAGAACTAATCATTCGTTTCAGATCCAGCTTTTTAATATCTTTCTTCACTGCCTTTTAATGACTCATCAGTCCAGTCTTGACTTTAAAGAATTAAGTAAGAAGCCTGCCTTTGATTTAAATAGGAGCTTTTCAGGACCTGTAGGACCTGAAAGTACAGCAAGCTAATAAAGCAAAAGGATTATTTAACTTAAGGATTGAGTTGCTTGACTTTCTTGGGAAATGTCTAGAGATGTATTTACAAGTGGGCTGGAATTTTTTGAGATTTTAACAGCAGCTCAAGGTCCAAAACTGTTGGACAAGACCATTAAGATACAACAAACATACTCAACAGGTGGAAGAACAAAACTTACTGCAAACATACCCATTGAGCAAAGTCATATTTGTGCCTTGAAGTTCAGTTAGATATGTGATAAGGATTGCTTTTCATTTTTCATACAATTCAGAAGTGAAAAAAAGCTGTTGGGTTACTAAACTCACTTTCTACATGTTCATGTAAAGTTTGGTGCACCAGTTTCAAGGGCAGAACTTGTCACTAAGCACAAAGACACAGCTGTGTGCTTGCAGTTAAAAAGCACAGCTCATGCACTTTCCATTTTATGAGGTTTGCATTTTGAGCACTTTGTGAAAATAATGTTTGGTACGTTTTATTTTAATAATCAAATCTTAAACTCACCCTTTGAAAAAACTTTGACAGGATAAGTTTAATAGGTCCAATACTTAGGTCATTTCCCACTGAGTACTTAATTGGTTTCAATCTAGACATATCTATCTCAAATAGCAGAAAATTCTGATAAATATTTCATTGCTTAATTCTTATGTCTCTAGACAGGCTAATTAGAGATTCATAAATAGATTTTTTTCATGAAAAAACAGATCAAATTGACTCTCTCCTAAGAATATCAGGTGTTTAATAGCATCAGCGGACATATGAAGCCTTTTAACACAGATATAAAATATTTTAATTGAAGTAATAATGTAACCCCAGTAAATATCAGTATGATTGCTAGCTATGCTGTTGGAAATAGAACATTCATACTTCATACACATCTGTAGCACAGTTTACACTTTGCTGCTTTGTGTGTTCAGAAGTTTCCTGTCTAAATGACTGTTACGTTTTTTTATAACTGTTTTAGCGCATTCGGTATTTATTATATTGAAAATCAGTTGAGGGAATTAATGACTGAGAAACTTGGAATTGGATAAGAATGGCAGGCCATTCCTAAAACTATTTTTTTAAATGCTTTCACTTTTTTTTTTTTTTTAAATTAAACTTCTTATGATGATTTTGAGATAGTCCTGTTCTGCAAAGGAATAAGACAAAACCATTTGACATGGCTATTTAAGCTGTTCTTCAAGAAGTGAAAGGATTCAGTACTATGCCTGATAATCACCAGCCCTGTGTGAGTGGTTGTGGAAGTCATTGAACAACAGGAAATTTACTGTTGCTAAATGCTGCCTATACATATCTGCATCTTTAAGCTGGCATTTCAGTTGGGTGATACTTTATCTGCTTTGGAAATTGTGTTTTTAACATTTGCTTTTTTTTTTTCTTCTAGTATCGAGCAACTACTCTGCCTGCATTTAAGTATTATGTGACTTGTGCCTGTCTCATATTCTTCTGCATTTTTGTTGTGCAGATTCTGGTTTTGCCAAAGTAAGTGGTATCTAGTGTATTCATTCGTATGTGTATTTGCTCATGAATATAAAAAATAAACATGTACAAGTAAAAATTTTTGGAACTGTCAGATTACAGAGGTCAATTCATGGAAAAGAAATTGAATAAAGAAGATTGAGGATTTCAGCCCATTTTCAAAGTTATGCTTGTTTCTAATTTTAAATGCTGTCAGTAGCATGGTGCCAAGAATTCGTATCAATTCATCATTCCTTTTAGTTTTTCTCTGCGTTTAAAAATGTGTGATGATGACAGGAATAAAATTCATATGTGCTAAGAAAAAGTAATAGAAGCTATAAGTTTATGCATCTAAAATTACATGTAAAGTAAGTGTGACAATTGGACGTTGAAGTGGGAAAAAATGGATTGCAGAATTGGGACAGTGATTAGATAAATTTATTTAACATATTACTGTGATAATATTGCTCTATTCAGCATGCAAACAGAGCATTACCATTCATAAAATGTCTCTTTAAAACTAATTTTAAAATATTATAACCAATATTTTGATTGGAATAATTATTTTTATCAGAATTTATATATTATGAGCTAATTTATATTTGTCATATAAATCAGCTTTCTACCTGTGCATATTCTAGAAAGGCTGAGAAAACTGAAAGTATTTTATTAGACTTCCTAAAACAGAATTTTGCTGTTGATTGTTTACATAGTGGAAAGTTGATATTTGTTTTATAGCAATTGTTTCCAAAGCCAACACTGTATATTCCCTGTGATACAGCATTTCTTCGCTCATAGTCTTTTCTCCTGTGCAGCACTTTCAGGAGTAGTATTTATAACCTCAGTTGATTGATTGGTCTTGTGCTGTACACTTTAATTCAAGGCCAGAAAGAACTGTTAGGTCATTATAAATTGACTTTCCATATTTCAGACTTGTTTTATAGCATGTATAAAGTATTATGGACTTCTATTCAGATGTTACAGCATTTTCTTTGCAAAGGATTTCCCAGCTAGCTTCTGTTTAACACAGAGACATAACCCACAAAGGGACACTCTTCCAAGAATTCATCAGTATCCAGTAGATGGTTCAGTCTGACTTTAGGCATTAGTATTGCAAAGTATGAAATTAAGACTTGTGACTAATTATATTATAATGAGCATAGTTTACAAGCTCATACTGTGTTTTAATTAGCACAGAAATTAATTAAGGAAAATTTGTGGTTTATGATGTACCAAAAACCAAACTTGGATCTAACTAGTCCCTTCCAGCGGCATGATTTATGAATCTATATTTTTGTTTTGATTTCAATCATGAAAATTAATGTAGATTTATCACCTGTCATACATGTAGTAAGATGCTCATTTTGCTATATCCTTATTATGTCTCTTAAACCAATTGTGTAGCTCATTAAAATATATCAGATACTTGAAATTAGTTGACTCTTGGGAGCTGTATTCAACTAAGGAGAGTGTCCTCCAACTTGTAAAAGCATATCCTTATATTACATAATCTCCTTCTAATGTCAGAGCAAAAGATACCTACGATTTATCATTTTCATTACCAAATTGTAAATTATCTTTTGGTCCTTTTGTAGGGCTGTATATTAAATTGTAAAAGCAAGAATGAATGGTATTCAGCTTCACGGGGTCTGTGAATTAATTTAAGAGAGGCAAAAGTGGAAGACAGAAAGGCAAGGTATTATACAGGCATCTGCATCTTTGCTGGAAAACTGCAAGTGTTGCATATTGAAAAAAAAAAAAGTTGAAAAATCACCAGTGTATGTAGTGATCATAAATGTAGCTTAAATGGAACATATTCCAATGCTGCAAACGTTATTTCCTTCCAGCAATAAATAAATAAATAAAAACTAAATAAATGATAGTTTAGTCTAATATTCTATCTAGCCTTTTTGTTTTCTTCCAAAAATTCTACAAGATTTTTAAATGGTGATCTAATAAAGTCAGGGAGATAAACTGTGTCTGTCATTGGGTTTTATTGATTCACTATTCAATTAATCTGGTTTTGCAGCAGTGTAATATCATTGATTTCTGTGCAGACGCACCACCTGCTGCTTTAAAGTAGATTTGGAGATATTTGATGGGGACTAACATCCAGCAAGTTGCAAGTAATAGGTAATATCTCCAAGATCACGAGACATTTATTTCAACACTGAAATAATTTGTTAATGTTTTAATTTTTCCGGGGTCAGTAAACTGATGTGGTGTTTACATGATAAACATTACACAAAGTGGTAGATATAAATGTAATCAAGTCAACAATATCTTGGGGTGAAATCTATCATGAGAGTAGGTCTTTATTGTGACGTTAAAATGACAGCAAATCTTGATCATTACATTTCCTCAGAAGAGGCCTTCAGTGGCTCTCTAGCATTCTTGCTTTACCTAGTGACACAAGTATATCTATTAATTCATGACAACATGACATTCTTTATTTAGGAAACCAGTCAAATGGAATTGGTAGTGCGGTTTTCCGAAATGCGAACTGGTGAATTGATGAAAGTGTATTCCTTTTGACCAGGAGTTACTTCTTGTGCTATTCGAGTAAGGGATTTTTTTGGGGGCTACATTTAAGATTCTTCCCAAGTCTTTGCTCTCTGAGGCTGCTGTGTTCATGAAATTGTGTCCTTTTGTCCTGAGTCATGCCAAACTAACAATCATCTTGTTAGTGGAAGGTGGTTAGGAAGCCTTAACATAGAATTCCAGTCAGGCACAGCTGAATTTCTTTATAGAAAAGGTTGTACTTTTGTCTGAAAGCAGGCGTGTAAAATATAAGACAGTATAAACGAAAGAAAACCACCATTACTAGCAATTTTTCTCCTGTATCTGATTTAAAAAAAAATCTCAAGTGGAGTTACAGTACTCAAATTATTTTTCTTAACACTGAAGCTGCCATATAGTTAATCTACATAGCCATTGAATCCATCGGTGGCTTAGGGAAAGCATCAGTTGAATTCAGAAAGAAATAGCTATTATTAGATACCAAAAAGTCTGAATTCAGTATTGCCTCGTATAATTGTCATTTGTAATTGCTTCATTATGATTTTATCACTACAAGAGAATTTGCAATCAAATAGTTCAAAACATGAATGTTAATTATCTGGCAAGCTAAGGAAATTCTCTACATCCCATTAAGGGACGTGTGCTGTAAGTCACATATTTTCCTAAAAGTTACAAAAATGTAGAAATAATGTGTTCTCTTCTCCATTTTTCAGTATATTTTTCTTCACAATAAATTTTTATGTTTTAGTCAAAATGTTACCAACAAGACATAAGTATGTATAGATACAATTTTTTCCAGTCTCATACCACCTGATAAAAATGAATTATTCAAAACGGATATTTACTGATGAAACCGGAAAAACGTGAGGATAAGCCAAGATCATAAGTTAACTAGAAATTGAACTATCTGGAGCCTAGGAAGTTGTCATATTGTTTCATCAATTTTAAACTCTGTCCCTCTGTAGGTTATTATCAAAGGTTTTCCTGTCAGGGTTCCTGGTGGGACACTGTAGCAGAGAGCAGACCTTTCAGAAATTAGGGAATTCCTTTGAAGCATAGGAAGAGGCAGATAAAAAGTTAGCTGGCTTATGGGATCCCAGGTGCTCTTGTGAAAACGGTTTGCCCGAATCTGTCAAGGCAATGCATTTGGTGACCTGTGCAGTGCGTTTGATGACTCCACATTTATGACTCTACACAATAAAAGCAAGATTAGTTTACTGTAAAGAACTGTACTGGTTTTTTTGTAATCTTCCAGTGACAAAAAATAAATGCGTGTTATAGCTGTCCTATGGTCATTGCCTCAAATGAGGCCTGTTTATGGTGGCACTTAATTTTTAGTATTTTGATTTCCATTATAGCATTTTCAGCCTACTTCTTTCTTTCAAGGAGCAGCATGAAACTGTTTCAGCTTAGCCTAACTGAAACAGAAGTCCTGCTGTTCCTAGAAAAGAAGGGGGTGTGGGGAGCTTTTATTCTCTGTATTCACCACTCAAATCTGGATTCTAAGATAGCACTTTTCTTTTTTCTGATCTTCAGTCCTTTTTCCTTTGTCCTGATAATCAGAATCTTGTTCCCCTTGCTATGTAACTCTTTCTTGTGCCACCCCAATGACATCATTGATCATGTAAAGCAGCTACAAAGACCTTTTGTTCTTGCCTGTTGCCCATGTAATTAAGTACTCTTCGCATAAGCTCTCCTTGTGCCATGTTAATTTTTATTGCCCTTGCTCTTCAGTTTCTCTTGCAAACATCTTCATTTTTTCTTCTACAAGGATGCACTCCAAACTTGACTCATAAGGCTATCCTTGTGTTGAATCATTTTTTAAGGTGTGCAGACTCCTTTTTTGTATCCTTCATATGAGAGAAAGAATAGCAGTAGTTTGAAACGCAGGTATGGTTACTTGAATCTTACTCAAGGACATACATGATTCAAAGTGCTTATGCATATATAAAAAATAAACCTGTTAATTATATTCCTTTTCTTTCATCTCTTCTGTTGCTTACTAAATTTTAAATTCCTAAGAGTAGACTGTAGTTTTACATACGCTGATGTACAGCTTACTGTCTAAGTCTCTATGAGAAATTCTTGGATAACATGTATTCATAAGCAATAACGATTTTCAAATAACTTCTAAAAGAAACACTATTCCAAGATTAATGTACATTGTGAATTGCCAGTTGTTTATTTTTCATCAGTTCACATCGACCCAAATTCTGATGAATACTTAGCATATAAGTGGTTCTCTGAATGATTGGCAGGGAAGCTCACAAATCATTCTCCAAAATGCTTTTAATGGCAGCAGTATGGCATCAAATTGGTTTGTGAAATTAATGCTTTTTTGTTCATTCCTCAAAATAGCTTCTATAACACTGTTGTTGAAACAGATCAAAATGTTTTCCAATATTTGTACGTAATCTAAGGAAATTGATCCATAGAGTTCTACTCCTAAATTTTTCTAAAATGCATACATATTTGAATTCAGATGGTACCTCCAAAGAACAGAGATGTATGCTTTTATTAATAATGTATTCTAATAATTCTGAATCATACATTTATGGAGGAGCTAACTTAATGTGTTTGTGGAAAAAGCAGGGATATAAAACATTTCTAAAAAAACATGCCAAAATTTTTATCATATAAGGTCTGATAAAATAAGGTATTTGCTGGTTCTCAAAAGAGTTGAGAGACATTTTTTAATTCTGTAAAAATATCAATTACGTGGTTAAAACTGAAAGCAGATGCTCAGGTGGGGGACTTCATGACAGCATCTAGTTCCCTTGCTCAAACAACTTAGTTGGTCCAGAGCTTCTGATCTCCTCTTAGCATTCATTAAACATAATTAGGTCCTGCTGCATCTTTCCCTAGGCAGCCATGCTAAGTAGCTCTCGTATGGTGCCTTATGGAGCAATTACATTCCACTGCGGTATTCATATAGAGAGATTTCCACATTTGCAGAGTGAATGCAGGCACAGATTGTTTCTGCATCCCTGTTTCTGTTTACTGAGCATCCAGCGATGCTATTTTGGCTATACTTTATAACATACAAGAAAAGGATGAATTAGAATGCTGGGTAAGGATGATTTCAGGAAGAGTATAGATTACTCAATTTTTTTTTCATTAAAGTCTGTTGGTGTTTTTTCTTTTCTTCATGGTGTTTAGTTTTCCTTCCTACTCTTTCTTCTGATACTTCAGAATCTACTGGCCAGCCAGTCAAATTTGATACAAAATGGAGTTTTCAGAGGTGTTGAATCCCTCTCTATTAAGGAAATAGCAGTCCCTGAGCAGGGCCTCTGCTGGCTGAGAGACTGCAATATCACAGATATCACAGGTTCTAGCTGCGAGACACTGAAAACTGGACAGCACTATCCCATGCTATTGCTTTTCCTACCTTGCGGGGGGAATATACACTATCAAGAATTTTATTTTGTATATCTATTAGCCTCTTAAATTATATAATCAACAGCATAAAAATAAAGCAATAAGGATCTTCACTAATACAGGCTTTCTAAAGTAAAAACCAAAAAAAACCCCAAAACACTGCTGCTGTTAATGTACTCTGGCATTTAACTCATTTGTGTGGAAATTGTTATCTTTTCACGGTAATAGTTCCGAAAAGTGAGAGGTAAAGCCAACTCAAGCATTTCTGAGTTGAGAAAATAGGAGGAAAAAGGCTTGTCATTCTGGTAAGGAATGGAATTGTTTTTCCATGGTGTTGCTGTTTGGAAGTTGTATTTTTTTCATATCATCAGTACTGTACATAAAGAAAGGTCATGCTAAAAATGTGTAACAGAGAAATTAATACATGTTTTCTTATTTCTTGTAGAACATCTATTCTTGGAATTTCATTTGGGGCTGCGTTTCTCTTGCTTTCCTTCATTTTGTTTATCTGCTTTGCTGGACAGCTTTTGGTAGGTATTCAAGGAAATGTAATCCAGTAGTTAATGGTTTCCTTTAAATAACGTGTTCTGATTTTGCCAAGTCACTCTGCCTTTGCGGAGTACCAGTTAAACGAGAAAGGCTTGAACACTCAGGCTTCCGAGGACATTGTTTTGTCCATGTTAACGTACTATAAAATGCTCTAATTTGTCTGAAAAACAGAAAATGCCAGTGTGGTGACTGTCTGTACCTATACTGATACTTTCTTTCTCCCATGTGAAGCTGGATCCTCTGAGAGGTTTCCATTATTGTTTCATTGATTGTCTTTTCAAAATTTTTACTATTGTGTGTACAGGAGGTGACATCTTATGAGTGCTTTAATTTGGGGGACTGTGTATTTGCTTAAGTATTATATAAGACCATTTTCTGAGTTTAGAGAATATTCCACTAAAACAATTTAGTTTGATATACAAACATTTTACAGTAAAATTCTAATTTTGCCACTGAGTGGTACAGGTGCTATTGCAATGCCTATCAGTGTACCCAATAATATACTGAATTTGAGAATTTAATTTAATTCAAGATTTGGGCAATACTTTCAGCATTTCACAATACAATTAACAAGTATTATTGTCGTCCTTTCAGTCATTCTCAAATAGCTCCAGGATAGAGCTCCATCTAGAACAAGGTATTCCAGGATTTGTAAGAAAGTGGATGCACTTTGAATCTTGCATGTAATTACCTGTATACTTGTCTCTTAATTCCTACTTCGCCTTCTCTATCTTTGCATTTTTCCACAAGCTCCCATGGAGAAAGCTGATAGAAAGATCTTTTATAAAAAAGCAAAACATGCACATGGGAAAGACAATTATATCACTATGCAGTAAAACAGTAAGGAAAGGTGGCCTGGCAGTTGAAGCAAGAAACAGAGGAAGCAGGATTTTATAATTTCTCCTCTTCCCTTGTGAGGCTTGTAATTAACCAGGACATGTTTTTAAGAAAATGTAATTAATCTACATTTCAGTTGTCTTTCCAATAAGGTAGGGATGCTGCCACTGCTCAGGAATTCATCTGAGATATAATGCAACAGTATTTTTAAATATTTTAAATCCTTGGAGTGAGGTCCTAGAGGTATTGCTATCACTTAACAGCAAAAATTAGCTCTCATGTAGTGTCATGCTTGATTGCTGTTTTTTTATGGACATAAGAGGAAAATGATGGAGTCAGAGTATTGCTGTTGAATAAGCAAATTAAAAAAAAAAATCCTTCATGGAAAAGCCAGCTTTTTTACTGTAGGAAAAAGAGCTGCCAATGAAATGGTATCAAGAAATGCTGGGACATACACTCTCCTGGGGCTTTTATTTATAATGTAGCTTAGGAGGAATACAAACATATTTTTCTGAATTTAAAGGGTGGATAAGCAAATATCCCAAGTCAGAGTTGAGGAGTCATGCCGCTTGAATAGTATCTAACACCTACTTTCAGTGCTGTTTTTCCTATGTCCTGTAAATACTTCCCAGAAGTGGAGACCTATTATTGCATTTCTGTTGACTTGTGAGATGTCATGTTCTAACCTAAATAGCTTGAAGAGGAGCTATTTATGTCTGTCTTTATGAGTTCAGCTGCTCTAATGCAGAAGCTATGCTGCTAAGAAGCCTTTCAACAAGTAAGTTATGACCACAGTTGATGCAGTGCCGACTTTCCTTCACAAGCATGGACATAGTTTATGAGAGGCAGCTAACAAAAGAGGCAGTAGGTTTATCTTTCCCGTCCTCTCCCTAAGATTCCTTCCTTCATGTCAAAATCCACGTATTGTTTTGCAGCTTTCACCACGGTGACACCCTATGTTATGTTTCAGTAGCATACACATTGCAGTATATTACCCATAACTGTAAGAGCTTTCTTTCTAGAAGAAAAAGTCTGACATTCTCAAGTGAACAAGTATCAATAGCTGTATAGCGTCAGTGTTAACAGAAATCAAGCTCTATCATCCTAATCCCGATTGGGTTTGGGTTTTTTTTTTCTGTCAGTGTGGTTTTTTCCCACCTCATTTTCAAAGGGGGTATATTTTGGATACCCCTGTAGAATGCACGTAGTAAATGTGGATGTGCTTGTCTGTAGACACACCTGCACATAATTACAGAGTTTAAAATCGCCACATATCTCTCTTCTAAAAATGCACCCAAAAAAAAGATAATTTTTTAGGCCTGACTGACCCTGACAGCCGAACCGTGGTGCGTTGGCCTTGGCTATGGGCCAGGCACCCACCCAGCTGCTCACTTACCCGCTCCACCTCCTCAGCTGGGTGGGGGAGGAAAATAGGATGAGAAGGCCCGTGGGTTGAGATAAAGGCAGGGAGATCCCTTACCAGTTACTGTCACAGACAAAGCAGACTCAACTTGGGGAAAACTAATTTAATTTATTGCCAATTAAAATAGATTTGGGTGGTAAGAAACAAAAACATTAACTCCACACTATTCCTCCCCCTCTCCTAAACTCAGCTTCACTCCTTCCATCCAGACTCCTCTACCTCCCCCTCCCACAGCACAAGTTGGGGTGGAGGGTGGTGAGTACATAAATATTTCTTTCTGATGCTCCTTCCCATCAGACTTTCACCCTGCTCCAGCGGCATGGGGTCTCCACAAGCTGCCGTTCCTTCAGGAACATCCACCTGCTCCAGCATGGGTCCTCCATGGGATGCAGTGTGGACCTCCTCCTTCTCCAGCCTTGGTGTTCCCTCTGCTGTTTCTCACTCTTTTTGTTCCCTCCTCCTCTCTCTCCCCAGAATTTTCTGCCCTGTCTGACACAGCTTTCCCCGTGGCTGAGGGGCTCAGCTGTGCCCTGCGATGGGGCCGCTGGAGCCGGCTGGAAATGGCTGTGTCTGGCAGGGGGCAGCCCCGGCCCCTCACCACAGGGGCCGGCCCTGCAGGCCCCACCACCAGCCTGGGCACCTGCACCCAGCAGTACTCAAATATTTGCATGATTGTTAGGAGATTACAGAGTGGGACCTGTAGTGCCGGCAAAGACAGCAAAAATCTAAGCGCAAGCTGGGACACCTGGGTGTCGCTGCGTTTACATGCTTGTCTCAATACTTTGGTGCTTTGCCCTCTCAGGCTCCACTAATTGTCAATGGCTGTCACCACCTCAGAGTAAGTCACACAAAAACCAACTTGTTGGAACAAGTTTCTCTGGATGATTTTCATTTCACTGGTAAACGAAAAAGAACAAAAAACATCCAGGCTGTAATGCTAAAATTATTAGCTCTTAGGGAATTTAATTACAACATCGTAAGAAGAGATTTATGCTCACTCTTTCACTCCGAGTTTATGATTAGTTGATTTTACTGTTTGGCAGCACTGCAGCACGGTCCAAGTCATTCTGTTGTGGAGTGATAACATCAGCCATTAAATTAGAGTAGGAATGTTTCCATCAAACGATGTGGCAGAGAAGTAGCACAAATAAGGAGGTTGCAGACTCCCAGAGCCTGCCTTTGCGGCGTGTGTTGGGCAGCCAGGCTGAGGGCAGGCAGGGCTGACAGTTCTCATAGAAACAGTCCTTTGCCCTTAGGCATTAAAACTTCATCAATCCCAGGTAAAATTAGCATATGTCCTGAAACTTGAGATAGATTTTTATCTTTTACATTCTAATCACTTTGTGCCTGTGCATTCTTTATTATTTTTTTTTTAATTTTTTAGATAATCACTGTATTCAGAGTTACATCTTAAGAGTGTTTTTTGGTGTTAAAACTCCTTTTTGGGTTATATTTTCATATCTTAAATGTAGGCTATTCTTTTTTATTAATTTTGAATATTTTCTTTGGATATTCCTTGAGAAGTTTCCTTCCCAAATTACATGCAGATAGAAGACAGTGATTGTCCTTTAGCTCATATATTTTCTGTGTCTCTTCTCTTTATCTTCTTGAAGTACAGACGAGTTCATAGAATGAGTGTGAAATTCCTCAGACCTGGTAACTGTTAGATGTGTTTTACCTCCTGATGTGAATGCAGGGAAGCAGAGATCTGGTTACCTAAACGGTACATTGGAAAATGTAATGCAATCAATAGAAAAAAAAACCACAGTAAGCGTGTAAAGGAAAGATCTCTGTGGTAGCTGAGGTAGCTGGCTGAAGAAGTATTAGTCTCAAGCAGGTGTTCTTTGTGCATTGATTCAGATACTGTCTCCAGAATTTCTTTGCATTACCTGTGACATGCGTGCACTTAATTGACACCATATACTCTTTGTGCCAGTTATTTTCCATTATTAAGGGGTTTTGTTGCATATGTTTGTACCTTGCAAACCTATTTAGCTACTTCAGCTAACAAGGAAGATTAGAAGTAAAAATATTTCTTTCCTGTCATGTCATCTGAACACGTTTATAGTCTCTCTTAAATACCCGACTGGACTGTGGAATTAGCAGGACACAATACCAACAAAACAAACATCAGAAAATAACTGGCTCCGCAGCTGATAAAGATGCTCTGATTTGAGGTCACTCGAGCGTCTGTCAAAGTGCAGCCAGTATGTGAGCGGTCCTGTCCCTGCGAGAGGACAGCATGTTATTTATTAGTTGCATTACACCACACCACTGTATAAAGTGATATACAATCTTGACTTTTGTTTGCGGGGATTTGTATTTTACTCTAAAGCAATTGGCATTGGTACTTGACAGTCAGAAAGACTGTGTACACTTAAAAGCTCTGCAAGGACAAGAATATCAGCAGTAGCACTACTTCAAAATTATTTTCAGCTTGAAATCTTACCTCTGATGTGAGCGTCTCTCAACACAGATATGAATGAAAGATTGAGGCCCTTCAGTTTCTTCAACAGTAAGGCTTTCCTTGTAAATTAAGACTAAAACAGGGATGGGGGTAGGCGGGGAGAACGCAGTGAGGCACTTTGGCACCTACAGCAGGGTCCATGAAAGAGGCTCATTAAAGCTAAAAGTCATTCTGACGAGTCTCTAGCACAGGCACTGCAGCAGCAAATCCGTCATCACTAAGTTAGGTACCATGTTCAAACTCCAGGAACTGTTAGACTGATTTCACTAACAAAAATCCTTCTCCTTACTCCTTCTTGAGTTATATGGTTATGATGACATCCTATGTGATTGTGACCAACTGAAGAAGTTGCCTAACCTGGTGAAAACCACAAGTTTCTTATGGCTGTTGTGTCAATAAGTTCCCTTTTAATATTTTTTGATGAGTGAGACTATTTTGAATTTTTTTAAAATCCGGCAATTCTGCCTTTTAGTATTTTTGCCCAAGATGAGATTGTAAGTTACCTCCAAATAAAGAGATACCCGAGTGTGCTTCCTAATACTAACAGTCCAGTATGCAATTTTCCCTACAGTTAATTAATAAAAAGGACAAAAGCAGAGAGCATCCAGATTGTTTTGAAGGTTCTTTTACACGTATTACCTGAGAGGTGGTATCCATAATATGTAAGTACTGCAATATGGCCACAGGTCGGGCCACTCCTGTTGTGTGAGGCAGTTTTTGGGTGGTCGCGTCTGACTTGGAGATCAAGACTTGGTCAGTGTAGAAGGTAGTGTTCAGAACTCCTTCTTCTAGTTCGATGCCCTGAGCACTATCTTTAAAAAAGTCATTCAGCTTTGCACTTTCTCAAAACCAGGGCTCTTTAAATATTTCATGGGAAACATAGAAACTTCGATGCGATGGGATGGACTGAGGACGCCTTACCTTAAAATAGCATATAACACAGCAAATGTACATTTTTTTTGAATGAGGAAAGTAGCACAGGAGGTACCAGGACTGAACCCTGAGTGCCTGAAGGCATATTTATATGGCTCACTGCTGTGTTCTTCCCTTTGAATGAGCAGTTGAAGTGAACCACATGGCCATCTTAACATAACCCTTTGTGAAGGATAATAAACACTGCAAAGTATGGTGAAATTAAAAATGTGATACCAACTTCAGTTTTTCCTGTTATTTCTTTATTGAGGATTCTAGCTTTTGTCAAACCGGTTTTAACCAATGTAAGTTGAGTAGACTCTTCACCTGGATGCATTTTGTGTGACTCAAAACACCTGGCTTAGATTTACGAGTGCCACCATGGAGTTCAAAAGCTTGGTGTTAATAGTACTCATCTTAGACGTACTTTTTTATCAACAATAGGACCATTAGAAAGTATGTGAAGTATAAGCTTGTGTCTCTATACAAAAATCACCTTTCTCCAAACTTAGGTCAGTGTAATCGTTGTCAGTCAGTCAGCCAGTTCTTTGGATTTAACTTTGGTGTCTTCTTCACTACTTCTGAGTGAAAACAAGCATGTGAAAATAATCTGATTTTGGGGGCTTTTTGTTTCTCTTGATTTCATTCTTTGTAACATCAGTTTTAGTAAAATATTAAGTTGTATTTGAATGCAAAATGAAAAGAACAATAATAGAACTATAGAAAATGTGATTCACTGGCTTTCTGTAAATAAGAGGCCTTCAGTCAAGATGTTCCAACCTCTGCAAGCATGTGAAGGAGAAGTGTGACAGCTCTTACGACACTGTCTTTCATCTACAACATAGCTGTCACAATTAATTCTCGCACCAGTTCTTGATCTCACTCAGAAAGACAGCATTCATTTTGTTAAATGCTGAAGTAGGTTTTTGTGTGTGGAAAGACAACACAGGATACATTTTAATAACCTGAATATTCAAAATAAGTTATTACTCACTACCATGCTGAGCTGTCGTATCAGATTTAACATGTTCAGATGAAAAGGTAATACATTAGTCACCTTTCATACGACAAATATCTATTATTTCTAGTTGGCAAATGGTAAACACTGAACCATATTCTGCCAGCTCCGCTTAGAATAAACACAGAAGCTGATGCTATTGAGATCTGATATCTTACCCTTCTCACATGCTTTCTAGAAATGATTACTTTCTTCCTTTCATCTAATTCTCCATTTTCTTAAGAAAATTTCAAATGAGACATAACATGTACAAGAAAAGGTGTTTGATGTAAGCTAATGAATCAGCAAAATAAACCTGCATAGTTCTGCCAGTGCTATTAAGAGTCTGAATTTTATGATCACACCACCACTCCTGCTTCCAGGAGTTCCCTTAATTTTCAGCAGTACTGAACTTCTGCGCTTGTGCTATATACGGACTGGATTTAGACTGCTCAAAAGTGACATGAAGTTCAGCAAACCTGAACATTCACATAGAGAAATACAGATCAGCAGTGTATGCTTTCATGTTTTCCAAGGAATTTCTACTCAATGGTTTAAAGATTTTTGTGCGAATCAGGGTTTTGTCACAAGTTTTCCTTTCAGGAGCCTCATTGGCTTAACCTGTGTAGGCTGCTTTCCCTATTAGAGAGACCTGTCATCTATTTATCAAACTAGGTGGGTATGACAGATGTACAAAATAAATGGTGGTCCTTCCCCTCCAGAACTCAGAGCGACAACCTGTCAAGAGATGCATCACTGAGTTCTGGTGGGCTTCTGTTTTACAAGTGGAAATAACTATCTACAACTTCATTTTTGAAGTTGCAGTCTAACAACGCTCACGTTTTTCTTCAGGTAAGAGACAGCAATATCTGTAATTTTAGCAGCAGCAGGTGGAAGAATGGAATCTCTTTATTGCTTAATCACAGTGGCTGAACGATATATTGTTTCATACTGGCTGAATGTTGTATTGTTTCCTGAAATTTATTTTATTCTCCAGAACTTTTCTTAGTGATAAACTTACCCAGAGAACATAATTAATTTTTTTAATGGAAGCAGAAAAATATTTTTTTTAAGAAATATAGTAAATCAGTCCAATTAGTTCCTCCCTGCTAAAATACATTAGCAAAGTCAGGTGATATTGATCAAAAAACTTTCAAACAAAGGAAATTTAGAATTATTGCAAGGAATTTTGGTACAGAAGTTACATTAGTCTGTTCAAAAATGTACAGGTACTTGGAAAACAATAAAGCAGTCCTCAGCTATAAATGCAGTTCTCAGCATGGACATTGCTAAGTAACCTCAGCAATTCTGTACTGTAATTTTTTCAGTGATTACTTTCAAAAAATGAAGAAAGTTCAAATTTAACAATTGGAAGTGTTGCTGTTAAAGTAGAAAAGTTTGAGAAGTCTCCATCATTTGACACCAACATTCATGTATTTAGATATTAGGAATCAACAGAGATTTTCTATGTGAAACTTAATTTTATCTCCAGAATTAACATAACGCAAGTTGCTCGTTTGTGCAGAGGAAACCATCAATTTATGTTGCTTAGCACTAGAAAAACATGAAAGCATCTTTCTTATGACGTTGTTTTGTATCTGTTTTTGCATTTGTTTTGAGCCATATTTTTTTAAAGTTCTGAAATTGCAAATGAGATCTGCTAGAGCTTGTTGAATCCAGTGGAATTCAAGAGCAAGGGGAGTGCTCCTTCCCGGTCCACTGGAGCCCAGTTTGACAGAATTAAAGACCCAGGGAATCCCCCTGTCCCACTCCCATCGATGGGAGGCTGTCAGTACTGTGTCCCAGGTACAGCCAGCTGAGCACGTATTCCCAACAGGCACACGGACATACACCGTACACGTAGGACAACCACACAGACAGAGCAGCTCTTTTACCAGCACCCATGTAAAAGCAAGGAGCAGTCACGTAAATATGAACAACACTGATGGTCTAGTTCCTCCTTTCTGGCTGATCAGGCGTGACATTTGCCAGTGGAACATACACACACCCTGACTGTGGTCATCCACAGGCACACTCGCATTTGTGGTTTACTCAGTATGGACTTCAAATTGACACGATATCCACGCCCAGCCTCTGCTCACCTTGCACAGTGACTGGCTCAAACCTTGGGTCTCTCCAAATGTAGATCTCCAGCCAGTCCAGCTTGAAGTATCCTAATGGTTACACACACACTCTCACACACATCCTATGGATCTCTCCAGGGACTGCTCTGAGACACTAAAGTTGCTGGCACCCAGACCCTCAATTGCCTCAGACATGCGATCTCTCTCTCTCTCCGGTGGCTGGCACCCGTCCTGTGCTGCTTGCCACCTGGTCCAGCATGAAGTTTGCTGGCATTTGCACACATGCAGGCTCAGAATAAGGGCTGCACTTACACAGAAGATGGTTAGAGATAGGATTTAATAAGAATGTCCAATAGACACATATAGACGAGCATTTACATACAGCCATTTCCTTTCATCCCCTCTGTTCTCCATTGACCTGCCCTTGTCCGTAATCCACATTTGTCCCATCCCCTAAACATCCAGTAGGTTTTCCATATATCCCCAATGCCCTTAAAACATGCCATAATATTTTACACAATCTGAAGTTTTGCTCTGCTCCATTGCAGAATTATCTGCCCTGTACCAGCATACTATCCTTTTAGGCAGTGATCGCCTTTAGTTTGCAGGGCATTCTGGAAAGGGAGTTCTTTTAATTGAGGTTTCTTGGTAGGTTTCCCATAAGAAACTGTGGCTGAAACATTCTCCTTCGATGGTCTTAGAAGCAGCAGATTCAGTGGCTTCTGTTCTTCACTGATTTGGTTATTTTAGTTCCATCACTGATCGTTGTTCTTTAGATCATCACCAGGTCTTTGTGTTTAATTTGATTAGCTTTTAGTCAGATAACCTAAAACCAGTAAAATTCATAATAAAATGTGTCTGGTTTAGTTTCTTTTCTTGGAATTTCTTATCCTAAAGACTTTTCTTGAAGCATATAGCTCCCTGTAACATAATTCAGAAAGGAGAACATGATATACTGCTTTATCTATATCGTTTCTTACCCTCTTTATATTCCTTATACTTTCTTGGTGTTTCTGCCTAGTTTTGTCCCTAATCCAACTTTAACTTTTCCAGCTACTTCTAAACTTCCAAGAAAATCACAGAACAATGTTGGTGAAGTTGTAGTAAACCTCCAGGTGTGCTATAACAAAGGCTAAGAGTAATTTAAGGCATGATTTCATGACTGTTTTAATTAGGCATAAATCCATGCTCACTGACTCATTAGGTTTTAGGCAGACTAGACAGATAACTGAATGATTCATTTTCACTCAGATCCATTCCCTGCATCCAGCAATCTAGGCTCTGTGCTTTTTACTTTATTGAAGTGGGAAGGCCGACAAAACCTTTCTAAATCTACATGTGGATTCAAATTATCTTGAAATTTGCTATGTACTTAGGGGTATAGAACAAGGTTTGGAAGTTCAAACAGCCATTTGAGCAGGAGTTTCTTGCTCAAAAACACAGGTCCTTTGATTTTATGTTGGGTTTTTTTCAACATGGGGGAGGAGTAACGTGTATATAAAGCTGCCTATTTTTTCCCTTTTCTTTGACCATTCTTGAGATTCTGATTATTGTTTTGACCTTCCTGATACTGACTTCATTCACTCAGAATCCATCCAATCCAGTATGCAAAACTCCCTGTCCTAAAAGGAAACAATATGTAAAAAAGGTTCTAGCTATACAGTGGACTTGTTTAAATAGTGTGCAATCAGGAGGGAAATAGTGATGTGCAGTATGGCAAGGACCTTCATGTAAACTACATCACATGTATTGGGTAATAGTGTTATTTAGCGCAATGTGCCATAGCTATTGAACTTGAACTAGTAGTTATGCTGTAAATTAAATCCTATATTTGGTAGTTTTTAGTGCTTGGTTTCTCATTTCAGAGACTTCCTGTGCTTGTATCTCTTCTCATTGCTGTGAATGGGGTGAAAACAATATGTAAAGTGATCTTTGATAATATTAATTAAATAGAGAAAACGAGTTGATAAGCAGCAAATACTTTTGTGGGACTGTCACGTTCCTTAACTTTTAATTGTCTTTTTTACAGAGGTTTCAGTATAGTTGAAATTGACATTTGGAAAGGGCACAAGATGCTTCTAGGCAACCTTACCTCCTCATTGCTAAAGTTTTGGGAAAATTAATATTTATTGGATGTGCCACAAATTGTTGTTTGTTCTGTGTGACCATCTTGTGCCTCTAGGCAGTATGCCTGTATGAATGGAGGCTATTGCAATGTGTTCTTGGAAGCAGGTGAAATGAGTCAGAGTTTTTTATTGTTAATTTTTGCTACTATATTAGAAAAAAAAATTCTATTCACTAAATACTCATTGTGTCAAATTGTTGTCTGATTGTTATATGAAATGCTTATTTGTTTTCTAGATAGTTTTAGGGAAGGTTGATTTGCTTTCTGAGTTACATTTCACTTAAAATGAATTATCAAACAAATTAAAGAAAAACCCAGAAACCCTGCTATTTTGTAGACTGACGGGGATTTATCTATGTATACAGCCTTTATCCTGCATGAGGAGGCCTCAGTCTTTCTGTCAAAGACTGTGCAGAGTCATTATTTTGAAGTTTCCGGAGGCTACTAAATATTGCTCTTTCAGTTGAGACAAGGGAGGTCATTTTGATCACTTGCATTTTACTAATATTATAGGTAATGTCACTGCCGTCAACTCTGCATTTGCTTTTATTAGTAATGTATATTGAATGTTAATAAGGTACTTGAAAATTATAATTACTTAACAGAATTTATATTATGGCAGATATTTTAACTAAATTTGCATTTAGTTTCCTATGTAATCATGATCTGTAACTCTTATGAGAGTATAATAGTTGAATACTTCTGTACAATGTTTCAAGATTAATGCTGTCCTCAATCTTAAGCCTTCTTAATTCTACCCTTATTTACAATGGTTAAATATACTAAAGCTATTTTTATTTTCTCTTTTTTAAACTCTTTGCACTTAGCAATGTAGCAAGAAAGCATCAGCTTCGTTGTTGTGGATCCTGAAATCATCTGGAATAATTGCAAACCGTCCTTGGCCACGGATCACTCTTACATTGACCACCACTGCTATAATATTAACTATGGCTGTATTCAACATGGTAAGGGGAAAAGGGGCCATTTTTCTTGGTTTTTTGTTCTTTAAGTTTTGGGGGTTTTTTGTTCAGTATGTGTGTAGATGTCCAAATTATGGCCCATCGCTATGCCAGGAGCCTACATGATAATGATTGCCAGAGACAGAAATGTAAAGCAGAGCAACAGAAAACATACTGTATAATGGGGACCTCTGCAAACAGGATGCTCAGCAAGAGATTGGATCTTAGCTAAGTTTATTAAAGAAAAATGGAATTTATAAGGTTTGAATAGTTCAAATCCCTTGCTCATCTATGCATTGCTTGGATAAACAGAGTATTCCTCAAAGAATGAAGTATCTCCTCACAGGATGTATGGAAGACTGTGCAAAACAAACTAGGCTTTATTCAGATTTGTGATGCTCCTCTGCTTATCACAAAACTATCATAATGTGTACATTATTGTATTTCATGTGCTTGCCTTTGTTTTTTGAAAAAGGAAAAAAATTCAAAGTTACATCAAAGCTTCAAAAGTCTTTAACTACAAGTTTGTAAGGGCTTACCTCTGCTTTAGGCATTTCAACCTGTGCTTGTATTTTCTCTCCTAATGGGGAAAATCCATGTAATTCTATTATTCTTTTGTAAGTATAACAAATACAGAGTAGATCTGTCATTACCGTGCATAAATCCTGAATCTTAATGTCCTTGTTGTGCATTGAAGGATGTGTTGCCTAATGGGTTGAGCAGTATATGGGATCCCTTTTTTTGCCCCATGGGCTGAGCTTGATTTATTTCTTCTTAAGCCAGTGAAAGTGTTCCGACTCAGTTCTGTATCTGCAAAATGGGAACTGTAATATTTATTTAGGAAATGTTTTCATTACAGCCTTAATGCATAGCTATTAGTCACATTTCAAGTGAGTGAGATTTGCACTTCAGTGCTTTTGAAATTGCAACTCTACACACTTCCTTGAGTTGCTGGTGCTTTTGTTATTTGAGGTTCATAAAGGACTTAAAGATTGATAATACCTACAATGTTTTATTTTGTTTTCCCACAACATTTCAGGGGAACCTTAGTCAGTCACTTGTTACAGTAAGTACTAAACTTGTCAGAATGATGTAATGATGTAATGTGGACTTTTAAATGTGAACATTTGAAATTTCTGGTAGAACCTTCTTTCCATTTTTTCTATCAAATGATCCTAGTCTTGGTTTTGTTGGTTTTCTTTTCCGGAAAGTAGGTGTTTTCCTTTCTTTCTCCTGCTTTTTTTAAGGAGAGGAGATAGATAGACTCAAAAACAATTCCATGCTCAACAATTTAAAATTCAGCTAATTGAATTTGGTGTTGAAGGCTGGTAGAGGAAAAACTCAAAGAAGCAGTGTCTGGAAAATGAGACAATAAGCTCACTTTTTAGCAGTGAAGGCAGTTAGCAGTGGAAATAAATTATTCTGAAGAGCTGTTGATTCTCCATCACTTCTTGTCCACAGCTGAAGCCTGTATGCCTTTATGAACGATAAGTTTTAGCCAAGCAAAAGTTATTTGGCATGCTACAGGACAACACGCAGAGATGGAGTAGGTTGTAAAATGTAGGTCAGATTAGACTTTCTCTTATTTTGAACTCTATAAATGTATAAGAAGAAATGAAATAACCCACTTGGGTTTAAAGTATATTTTGAGTTAGAGTTCATGCAACCATATGGTTATTTATTAAGTTAAAAAGTATAAAAGAAGATATGGTCAGCAAATGTTTTTATCTTATTCTGAAGTTCTACTATTGTGTACAGCCCACTTCAAATTTGGCTTTCAACTAGTAAAAGACATTTTAGCAAAAAAAGGAGTTTTTCAGTACATAATTTTTAGAAAAAGTTTTAAATTTTATTGGTTGAAGTCCATTTTTATGTGGACTGAGTGTTACAGTAAAACTTAATAGGCTATTTTCTAAAGTATTTGTGCCTTATCAGTAATGACTGCAGTATTACAAATAATCATGTTCCATGATATTCATGAGATGATAATTTTAAGTACAATTCCCACCTTGAAACTAAACCTTAATAGTTTGACTAGCAAAAATGACTTTAAATGTGATTGTGAAATTTGCATTTCCTTAATATTAATAGCAAATTGTGGGAGAGACTCTGAAGTATCGTTATTATATCTCCAAGCAACATGTACTTAATAGCAGAGTCCATTAGCTGCATTTATTTCCATGAACTCTTTCAGTAGAAAAAGGCAAAATGTAGCCATTAAGATTTAATGGAGATAAAAAGCGTCTAACCATCCCACACCTAATAAATCATAATTAAGACCAAAATGTCAAATAAAACTCAGTCTTTATGGTCAAGGGACATTAGAAAAGAGTGGGGGTGCAATTCTATTTCAAATTAGCTGTTTCAGCAGACGTGTATCTAGTCTTCATGTTTGAGATGTATATAGTCATGATCAGTGGGGGGAAGTTAAAAAAACAGCTAATGTGACATAAGTATCAAATAGTTCTTAGCTGAAGGGAGCGGGTGACTAATGCTGCTTCCATTGAGCGTTAGATCTGGTGCCATATATAGAGTAGGGCAGCAATCAATGGCTGACAAAGACTGTTTTTGCAAAGCCAACCTGCATTAAACAGAACATGAGAAAGTATATTGCAGGGAACAGTGCAGAGCCCTCAGAGAGACAGTAGGACTGCATGACTGCAAAGGGGTGACTCTTGGAAGCTAAATGAGTAACTATTTGATGCATCAAATGATTGTGCCTCACCATCCTCTGGCATTCATGTGATCTCAGCCAAAGTGGCATGATGAAAGAGCCCTGCTAGAGCTCTTTGTTTCGGTGACTTCTGCATCACATGCAGGAATGGTTCCTGGCACAGCAGCAGGATCTCAGGGTTATACTGTCCCAGGAAGGTGCCCTGAGTACCAGCTTTCAGAGCCAGGATATTACTTGCTTTACTGTCTTCCTTCCAGTGAATTTTCAACCACTGGACTATTTCCTTTGAAATAACATGTCTTTAGAAATGTGAAGACTGACAGAGGTTTGAGTATTTCTGCTCCGTTGTTTAATGTCTGTCTGTGAGCATGAGCTGCCTTAAATTATGCAAGTATTGGCCCCATGTTGTTCTCCCACTAGTCATAGCTGGAATCTCGTGTTTTAATAATGACAAATAATTAAGCAAACTTGCTTCAATTCTCATAGTAGAAAGTTGGTTTACTTAATATACCTTCCTTTTAGTGTAGCTAACTGTTAATTTAGTTGCTGATATTATTCAGCACTGTATTTTTAATAGGCGAGCTCTTTGACAGATATGCTCTAATTATGTCCCCACAGTGCCTAGAACATTGAAGACCCTATTTTGGAGGGTGCCTAATGCATTTCTTTTAAGAAGAATAAACAGACACTGCCTAGAGCTTGACCTGGCCTAGGAGTTAGAAGGAGAAAGGGGAATGCACAGCTGCAGTCATGTTATTTAAGTGGCACATGCAGGGCGCCATCACAAATCCATTCCAGATTATAGATAGAATTTAAGAAACTTACTAAAATTACTATCAGTCTAAGTACGCTGGACTAGCAGAGATGCACTAGCAGGTGACATAGCAAGCACTTGGCATGAGCTGTCCTGAAATAATGTTTACAGCAGTTCTGATGTGTTTCAGATGTGTGTTGGGGAGAGAGAGAGTCATGCTGTCACACAATCATTTGCTCCACAGTCCAGCAAAGATGAAGCCACATAAGTGAGCATCACTCCCTATCTGTCAAATACCATGATGGTATCTGAGTCTATAATGGCCCAGCAGGCTCCTCATCTCTCTTACCTAGTGCTGCTGGGAGCTTTGAACAAGGCAGTTGCTTGCCATCTCATATCGCCTCTACAGGGACACTGGGACTTGAATACATGGGGACACATAGATAGTTGTGCATTTTCACTTGGCACACAAAATTTTATAAAAGTGAAATGATTGAGCAACTTGAAATTGGTAAGTTTCACTATTAACAGGAGACACATCACAGGACACCAAATAATGCAAGTGCATGAGCACTTTGAAGCTAAGAAGTCCTGTACAAACCAAGAGACAAAATGCTCTAAAATTCCTATTCAATCCAGTACATTACTCCAGATCTTTGTCATCCTTTTCCAACTTTCCAATGTCTCAGCATCACCTCTTGTTTATTCAAATAGTCTAGATAGAAATGTATCATTCCAGACACACTTTAAACTTCTGCTTGTGAGTTTATGAAGATGAGGAATGATACCAGAATTTGGGATTCTCCATATTATTCCTAGGGCATTCATGTAGGTATCTAGGGATAAATTCCTGACTAATCTGCCAGACCAAGTGTCATTTTTCAAAGCAAGTGGTGATACGCATTTTGAAAGTTCTCCTAAGCCACATGGATATTTGGATAGTTGGTAGAAAAACTGAAAACAAAGAAGAGATGTCCTGCGTGTTTGCCTTAGAGGGTCAAAAAAAAAAAAAAGAACAATGCTGAACAAAAGCATCATTGCTTCATTTTTTTGTGTGTTAAGAAAAATGTAAGTCCTCTAGTTCAACCTATATACCAGACTTGCATGCTTCTGCCATACTTGAAAGTGTACTCTTCTCACTCTCTTTTGCTGAACAAAAGAGTAGGGGAACAAACAGGAAGAACTGTTTACAACAGCATTATAAAACTGTAGACCATTGTGTCTTGAGGAGATTGCATAGCTCGTCTGCAACAACAGAAAATCAATTTCAAGTATACTTGTGTGTTCATATGATGCAAGAACGTAGTGGGGAGAGAGAGGGATGGTGATAAAGATGTTTTCTATACTTTTCTTTATAGTCCTCACATGTCCATTTCCAGTACAATTTTGTATAATAAGAAAGAGGAAACAGTGATGGGATCAAATTAAACGTAAGCTGTGAATTGAGTTGTGGTGCATTTATAGGTAGCATGCCAGACCTTTGTTTTTGCTGTTTGTACTTCCATTGATGAAGCACAGCTCTGCTCTGGAACTGCTGATCCTGGAGCATCTACTTCCTAAAGAGCTTACCTCTGGGCTGTGGAGTTTCTCACTGGTGTGCGAAAGCACACTTCTTAGTGTTCTGAGGCCTATGCCTTATTTTTGCACAGAAAATGATAGTAGCATTTGTCTTTACAAATGGCTACTGCATGACTGCCTGCTACCACAGGTTAATGACCACAGTCGAACTGTCTGTGGCACTTGAATCAATTAATTTTGCCTTTTACTCTGTGATTTTACTCTGTGTAGTTCAATGGAAGGGTGTTTCCCATCTCTCTCCCTCCTGACCAGCTGTCACAGGGTCAACTCATTCATATAGCAACTATTTAAATTTTACACATTTTATTTTTTATTCCATAATTGTTTACTTCAGTGTGCATTTGATTGGTGCGCTTACTATTAAATTCTGCCACCTTTCCTTCTTCTTTTATGCACATTAATGTGGAAATCAGCCAGCCCACTTGCTTAGTAACCTGAGATACAACCCATTTGACTTGGTCACATTTACAGGCTATCGGAGCATGTTCATTGTGAAACCTTGGTTCTGGTGCCTTTTGGATTGTACAGAAGGGTTGAAAGTACCTAGATGAGAAAGTTGGCTTTGTTTTTAGTAAGATCTAAACTTGTGTATTATGTAGTCTTGTGCAGATTCTTGGTCAGATACTGAGAGATGCACTAACTTGCTTATCCCATGTTGTGGGGGGAGGTCTGTCACCACATGGTTTCTACTGAAAGTAATAGCAGCACAGCAGGTATTTTCATCATGTGAGGGAAAAAACTCAAACTGAAGATTGCAGATTATATGAACACAAGAGAAGAAAGCTGTTAGAATATGAAGTTAAAATGAGAATTTAATGGTAGTGTGCTCAGATGTTCCCTGGCAAACATTTGTATTCATAAAAAATATTGCTTTCATTTGAGTCATTTGAGTAGGTGTGACTGCTTAGTAGGACTGAGCTGTCTCTTACAAAAAAATACTATGTTGAAGAATAATATATATCTCTAAAGCATGATAGCAGATGTAGATAACTGATGAGAGACAAGAAAGACAAGTACAAACACATCATTCAGAAATAAGTGTTGTTTGGCTCATGGGAGATGACAACATTTCCATATCCTCTTTTTTTTCCTATCTATGTTTATTTATGTATTCATAGATATGCCACATTTCATATAGCATTCTAGGTATAGGGATAACTTTTATTGGTCAGAAATGCCCTGTACGAACCTCAAAACCAGAATTAAAATGCTCTAATAGAAATGAATGTATATGAATATGTATACATCTATATGTACATATAACATAACTGTGTTTGATTTCTTCATGGTATATAACCTTTTGCTCTGTGGACATGCATGGGATGGGATTCCGAAACTAAATACAGTTTGCAGAAAAAGTAAATGCACTGTTAGTGGGATGTGGAGACTCTTTGCCCACCCTTGGCATATGACCTGGTGAACAACACTTATTAAGATAAGAATGTCAGTGTAAATAGTTGGAACAGGGAGAGGGATTAAATACGGCTTTAAAGCTCTCTGGAGGGCGTTTGCCCAAAACGGTTCCTGTTGAAGCCCAGCATCAGCTGCATTAAACAGAAACCAAGCCACTTCAAAGGGAATTGGAAGCAAAGAAGGAAATAGTGTGGAAAAAAAGGTATAAAAAGAAGCACAGAAGTTCCTAACAGGAGGCAGAGACCTATGAGTGTAACCAGCTAACTGTCAAAACCTGGTTTGACATTGCATTAAGTTGCCCCTCTGGCATCACACCTCTGTCTCGGCCAGCGAGAGCAGCTTCCCCATCAGACACTGTGAGTTGCTGCTGGTGGGGCAACAGTGTGGACCATGACAAGCAGGGACCTACACCTCAGATTTGTCTGTGTGCACGAACTCACGGGGCACTTTCTCACCAGCTTGGGCATTAACAATTCATAGGCAGCTGTGCATGTGCACATAAAGCGAGAGTACCCACATCTCCTTACAGGAGGGGTGTGCAAGTAGGGTAACCCACACTCCCAGAAGAGGGAGTGTGTGCATTTAACCCACACATCCTGTGAGAAGGGGTGGATGTGCATATAACTCTGCATGATAAGAGCTCTTTGGGATCAGTTACAGAAGGGTGTTTCAAAATTTGTAGCTGTTTATTAACATTTTGTAGGGTCTGGTGTTGTGATTTATCTGTTCTATTACGGATACTGATCCTGAATGTATAATTCACTGATTGCAGTTAATTATGTGAAGTTGCACATAAACATGTGCATAGAACAAACACATAAGCATGTTTGTAAAGGAAGACAACTTGAAAGTGCAACCATACAGACAAAGGTGAGCCCATTCTGCATGTTACTCCAGAGGTCGTGCCAACTTCTTGAAAACCAGTCTTGGTAAAAGATGGCATGTTCATCACCTTCACGAGTCCATAACCGATCCTGCTTCTGTTGAAGTAGTGTTACATTGATAATGGTTTCAAACTCTTCTCAGCAGCACCACAAAACATATCAATGGGTGCTGACCATGGGTAGTGGCTTGGCAGGTTTGGATAGTCTTCAAAAAAAAAAAAAAGTTACTGTGCAGGTAGTACAGTGCTGGGACACATAGGCAAGGAAGGTTGTGGGGCTTCTGTCCTCAGAAGTTTTCAGGACTTAGCTACATAGAGCTATGGCTGACCAGATCTAGTGTTAGGTAGCAAATCAGTAACCGTTGTGATCCAGATCAGATCAAAATCCGAGTGAGTTTTTCTCTGGGGCAGTAGGTAAAGACAGGAATGGGGAAAGGTGAGTTTTTGAAATTCAAAGGTGAGTTACAAACTGGCTACATGCAGAGAACAGTGGGTGAGAGGGAGGCAACCTGTGGAGCTCTACAACAGTCAGCCCAGTGTGGATTTTCATATACAGTGTATGAGAGGGACTGTGAAATATGCTGATGAATTAAGGTCACAGGCAATGTCTGTGAAGGAAGGCTTGAGATTTTAGAAAGGAAGAAGTCAGCTCAGGATTTGAGTAAAAGAATTAGGATGAAATTTAGTATGGAGTGTAAGATTACGCACAGACCAGTGACAAGTAATTCTGACACAAGTTGGAAGTTCATCAGGTAGAGATGTGATGAGTTCAGGATTTTGATTAATTATGTGGGTTTAATGACAACTCAGCTGAATCACGATAACCATCCATGTGACTGCTCTTAACTCATGGTAAGTATAAGCCTCATCTAGCTAAGTGAGCCTCAGCGAAGGAAAGCTACCTCACATTTGCTCAGCATGATGTTAGTGGTGGCTGGGATTACGTCAATGTGCAGCAATGTTTTAAGCTGCTATAACTTCATGATCTGTCTGAGCCCCTCTTGTGTGAGGTGCAGTGAGCTATTAAGGCTTTGTAACTGTAAGCAAGGGAGCTGTCATTCTAGGATGTATGAAAACATATTTTCTGTGGAATTAGTATTAATGCTATTGCACAACTCACTGATAAAATCTGGGAAGTGTGTTTGCAGTTTTGCTCACCCGGAAGGTTGAATTGGAAGAGGGTGACCATATCAGAATGATTAGGGGAATTAAGAGTTTGTTTTCTGGGAATAAACTAGAAAAATGTAGATTGCTGAGCATAGTAAAGGCTGGGATGGCATTAAATATTTTGGAGAATAAGTGTTATGAGGAGAGGCTGAGGGAGCTGGGGTTGTTCAGTCTAGAGAAGAGGAGGCTGAGGGGAGACCTTATCGCTCTCTACAACTACCTGAAAGGAGGTTGTAGAGAGGCAGGGGTCGGTCTCTTCTCCCAAGTTACAGGTGATAGGACAAGAGGAAATGGCCTCAAGTTGCACCAGGGGAGGTTCAGGTTGGATATTAAGAAAAATTTCTTCACTGAAAGGGTTATCAGGCATTGGAATGGGCTGCCCAGGGAAGTGGTTGAGGTACCATCCCTGGAGATATTCGAAAGACGAATTGACATGGTGCTCGGGAATATGGTTTAGTGTTGGTGTGTGTGTGTTTGGTTTTTTGTTTTTGTTTTTGTTTTGGTTTTTTTGTTCTTTTTTATGGTTGGACTAGATGATCTTAAAGGTCCCTTCCAACCTAGGCGATTCTGTGATTGTCAACATAAATAATAAGGAGAGAAAGGAGCAATCTGAAAGCTAAAGGCTAAGATGAGAAGAAGTAGAAAAAAAACATGGGAACTGGCTGTGAATAGTCGAAGTGCTGAGATTCAAAGTAGTGGAATTGATGTAGCCCAATCTAACTCATTAAGAAAGCACCAGATCTCTGCATCAAAGGATACTGTATGATGGTGGCTACCTGTGACATCAGCTGGCTGAATTTGATGACCCAGGAGATACTGATTCCACTCTTCTGTTTCAATAACAGTACAAATATTATCATAGTTGTTATTATGAGAAGGATTACATCTGTGTAAATGAACTTCAGTAAAGACTTCTTGCTCTTTCTTTAATTCTTCCTGTGTTTAAATAAGATGCAGCTGAGGTAAACCCAGGAATTATTCATATTGAATTTATTTCATCATTGTCTCTCATTTTTGTGAGCTTCTGATATATGAATGTAATATAACAAAGAGCCTTTCATCTTTTATTCAAATGGAGAGTGTCAGATGGAGGTTAACAAAGTTGTTTTTGTTTGAGCATGCAGGAACAAGTAATCAAGTGATGTCATTTTCCCTTTTCTATTTCAATTTCCAGTGAAATACCAAAGTTAAATGATTATTGGCAAGGCTTTCTCTGCTTCTCCATTTCTCTTCTGTATTTTGACCTTAAACAGGTGACAAGCTAATGGATTATACATTGTTTTTCTCTAGTTTTTCCTGGATAATGCTGTGAAAGCTTTTCCCTCAACTCTTAATTCATCAAACGCAAGTTTTCCTAATTCAAGTAATCAGACACGGTGGTGTATACAAAACAACTGTTTTTTTCTACCGGTAAGTTCATTTTACATTTCTTTCTTTGTTTACAACAATTACACTAAATTGACTGTTGCCAGATCTGCTTGAAGTTAAACACCCACCAGTTTTTAAAACTGCAGCAAAAGCTTGATTTTTTTTCAATGACCTGAAACAGCATATGAAGGAAGTGGGAAGGTAAAGGAGATTAATACTTCTGAAAATAGCGGGTTTAATGAATGTCAGGTTAAAAAGCAGGAAACAGTCTGATAACTAAGAAGTGTCTCACCCATGCCAACAAATGGGCATTACAAGATTTCAGGAGAACACATGGCGACTGCAAAGCAGACTGTGTGCTGAAAGCCCCACATTATTGTCAGTGAGAAAACCAGGTTGATTCACAGACAGGTTTCACAAGGACCAGTGGTAGACCTGAAAATATTCACCACTTTCATTATTGGCCTGGCAGTAAATGTGAAATCTGTGATCGGCACACTTCTGTCATTGCATGTTTGATTAAGAGGTGTAGTGATAAGGGGGAAATGCAACATTCATGTACCATTGTATAAACTGTTTGAAAGACCTGAGCTGGTTTGAAGAAGATATCTTGGCGTGAGCAAAAGCACAGTGGCACATGCAAGAAGAGGGGGAAGAGCATTCCTGCAAAAAATGGGATCTGTATCCTAGAGAGCAAGGATTCTTAGTGGGAATATGAAATACCTCCAGTTGAAGTCTTGGGATGAATAAACAGAAGGCAGGGAGAGGAGAAGGGAGATTATTTTATCTCTATGCAGAATTGATGAGACCAGTAACAGAATGGTGTGTGCTGATTTCCACACAATATGTTTTACATGAAATAGCTATTCACTATGTCAAGCTAAATAATCCTAGGCACACACAAAAGCAAGATGTTAATTATTTTTAGAACTCTCCGGGAAAAAAAACAATTGCAGTAACTACAGCACTTACGAACATTCAGTATCTCCCTGATAAAGCAACAGCAGAGCATGAGTTTCTGTTTCTTATTTTCTTTTGGCCCTGATATTGAGTTATCCTTGTTGTCCAAGAAGTGATGCAGTGCTTCGTCCAGCCTCTGCATATGTTCACACTCACAAGCACACAGAAATAAATTCTTCCAATGCTTATTTATATATTTTTGCTTTTATAGTTAGCAGGTTTTCTAGTCAGGTTTTTAAAATATTGTTTGCTATAGTTCTGAACATCTTTAAAGGTATTTTGTTTTCTTTTATACCAGTAAATTCTCCAACAAGCATCTGAAGGATATAGTTTTTATAAATGATACATATTATTAAGATTTAATCTGCTGTTTTTAAAAAAAATTTTGTGTGTCTTTTTCTTTTGTTTTCCCATCTATAACTTAGGTGCTTGTCAGCTCTTTGCATGATTTGGCACATTTATACGACATATAAACAGTGGTTTACAGATTTTAAACTATTAAAATGCATTCTTTCATCAAAGAAACTTTGATAAATTGGCACAAAAATTATGTTAAAATGTCACTTCTGATAATAATAATTAAAAGAATAGGTTGGCTAAAGTTTTTAAACACTTTTTCCCTCACTTTTTTTATTAAACAACTCTCAAATGCACATCATTTTCGTCCTCAGGGACTGCATAAAATCTAGCTTGAAAATGCTACAAATGCCTTCTGAGTTACTAATTTTGATTTATTTTTTTTTAAATCTGGAAATAAAATTATACTGTCTTTACTGAATGAGCTGTTGAATACATAAGCTTGCAAATGTTTGTTTCCTTAAATTAAAAATTCAATTGAATCTGTGTGTTAGATTTAAGCTTTATTCATGCAGATACACTTCCTGTGATTTATGACAGTGAACCTGACAGATCTATTGACTATCATCTAAAATGAGCGAATAAGAGATTTTTGAATTATTTCAGCCCCAATAGAGTTTTCTGAGTTGTATTGCTTGCTTTCTTGCTCTTTTAAAAGACTTAAGAAAGATTATACGTAGGGACTTCGTTTGTGTTCAGTTATTGATTAGTTTTTCTATGATGCTTCTGTAGTTTCCATATAATAGGAGTTAGGCCTGGGAGATTCCAAGTTGTGCATATTTCTTCCTGTGACAAAATACAGTGTGGTATCAGTGCTGCCACCTCAACATGTTAACTAAATAAAAGTCATGATACTGACTTCTGAAAGATGCAGTTTTCGAATACATTTCATTTGACTAGGGAATTCCAAAAGTACTTTATTTTCAAGTTTTTCTCCATAGACATATTGAAGTTGAGTCCCTTTTTGCTTTAATAAAGATCTTTATAACCACAGATGTCTTAAATTTCAAGTGAAGAGACCAAATGCACTGGGCTGGAGATAAGATCCTAAGGGTGTAGTGCACTGGTGCAAGGCACTGGGCCTGTGATCCTGGTAAGAAAGGCATTCAGACTCTGTAAGGTATTGGTTAAAATATCATTTATTGGAGCTAGCACAGGAAGAAAAAAGAGGGTATATGGAGTTACATCCCTTCAGGTGCTGGGAACTCTGAATCATGCAGCATTGGCTGGTCCTCCAGTCAAGGGTGGCATGTGGTGCAGAACCCATTTGTGGAGAGGTTACCCAGCGTTTTCCTCTTTTGAGCTCTTATAGGATTTTCTTAAAAGGAAACATTTCTATTCATAATTTCTGCTGTCAGACAAAAATGATGTCTGTGGGAACTTGCTGTTGCAGTGTTAGATAAAGTCGAGGCCACACAGGTGGGGTAACCACTGCTACCACGTGAAAGCTGCCTGAGGGCTCCGTGGTTGCAATAAATTGGCTGAGCTGGTTGAGGTTATCCCACGGCCAAGGGGTAAGCAGAGCACAGCACAGACCTGCGCCTGCTCAGCTTCACTACCATGTGGATTGCTAACTCTTCAGCATGCAGTGGTCTTTCAGTCAGAGTCACAACAAAGGACTGGTATCACTGCAACTCTCTGCCTTGGAAAAAGCCTCAATGCCTGTGTAGTCTGAGCCCTTTTTATTCTTCTGTAGGTTGTGCAGAGATGTAGGATGAACGAGCCTGTAATGGGTCTTCACTAAGAAACAAGCCCAGTGTACCTGCACACAAAAGCTGTATTTTTTTCCCTGCTGGGCGTTAATACCTCTGTAGGAAAGTTCATGTTCATTTGATGAAGTGGAAGCAGACCGCTTGGCCCAGGAGACAGGCTGCCCTTTGTCTGACAGCTTGCAATTTTTGTGCTTTGATGAAGACCAGAGCTCTCATGCTATCTATATGCCAGTAATTCCACCAGTCATGATTTTCTGTATGGCTACTTTGACTGTTCCTTCACCAAATTGCTGATGTTTTCCAGTGTCTTGCCTGCTTTGTAGCTGCATGCATCCATCAGAGAAGCTAGCTAGAATGTCAGTTACCTTATTCCTCTGCACTGTATCCTTTGAAGCATTTTGTCTTGCAGTTCCTCCTCTGATTTTTTTCCAAGGCCTTTTTCTGGAAAGCTGAAAAGATTAGAGAAGGATTCAAGCTACAATACTTTAAGCATCTACTAAAATTTATAAATTCTGTTATTAAAAGGGTGAAATTTCAGTTCCTTTGACAGGAATTGAAAAATTTATTTGCAGCATTGAGCACTGAGAAACAATAGCATTGAATAGCCTTCTAAGATACAGTTGACAAAAGGTTTATTTAAGGTGGCATTTTCAAAAAAAAAGCTTCATAACCTGGTGTGGCTGTTCAAGCACGGTTGCCTACAGACCCACTTCTAGATCTGCTTGGTGCTTACTGGAATCCTGCATTACAATACACAGTATCAGAGTCTGCATTCTTAGATGTGTGGCTGTGCCTCTCTTCTCTAATCCATCCACCCTTGTTTGAAATCTTAGCTAAGAAAAGGGGCCGTGAGGGACATGGTTTAGTAGTAACTTGGTAGTATTAGATTAATGGTTGGACTTGGTGATCTTAAAGGTCTCTTCCAACCATTATGATTCTACGATTCTAAGATTTTCAATGTCTAGTTTATGTATTCCTATGAAACGCTAACAAAGACTGTCTATTCCACTTGGAAGTTTCTTGATCTTTGTCAAACTGCATCCAATTGCGGATTCAAGACTGCCTTTTGTTTGCTTATTTTTTTTTTGGAAAACTAATTTCACAAGTAGAATGCCTTACAGATTAAGAAATAGATGCTGCTATTTTTATATAACACTGAATTTGGAGTGTGACCTCCTGTGGAATGCAGCCATCAGAGAAGTTTTATTTTTGGTGATTCTGAACAGCAGTTCTTTCTATTTCTTATTTCAAGCAGATCTGCAAGCAAATTACAGTAACGGCAGAGATTCACATGGCAGATCAATTCTGTCTGATGGGTGCTGTGAAAATTATTCTTCTTAGTGATCCTCCAAAATTAGTATACTGTGATTCAGGTTCTGTCAAAAGTACTGCCATCAACAAGTCAACAGTAGCCTGAAAATAGTGTATCTTGAAATAGAATGCTTTGTAGTTTCAGAAAAGATAACTTCCTTACAAGATCCAGAACTGTAATTTTCAGGAATTCTTTTTTGCAAAGGTGCTGTATGTTGAGGACTAAGATAATGATTCTCGTGAGAATGTATTATTCCTGTTTTAGCATTAATTTTGATGTCCTAATCCATTTCCAGAAAGTATCCATAGAAGTATTTTTCCAGGAATTTAACTTCAACCATACATGTTTTTGTTGATATATATGACATAGGAAAGAAAAGGGTTTTTTAATAACTGTGTTCTTAGGTAGTCACAGCTCAAAAGTATTTAACAGGATTTCTTTATATTTATATTATGCATAAGCTATGTTAATAATTTTATATTCTGTATTTCTTAGCTTTATTTCTAGAGTTTGTGAAATAGCATATCTATGAGGTTCATAACAACTGTGTATAGCATCAGTTTATAAATACTCCAAATGTAGGCAGTGAAACTGTTGGTTTCAGATCTTTAGACATTTTACCTTTACCTCATTCTAGTAGTACATATAGGGTAGTTACTGAACTCAAGCACGAGCGAAAATCATCCAGTGGCACAGGAATAAATCTTTTGTCAGTCTGCTGGCAGTAAGCTTTTGCATTAGTCTTCAACACCAGCACTGGTGTCCCACGAATAGGCACTCCTTGCTGCTGCAGAGGAGTAAATCAAAAGTGACAAAGGGTGAAAACTAGGGAGCATAATCTGGATTCTATCAAGTTTTGGGTGGATTGGAGCCTAGTAAGAAAAAGGCTCTATTTTATGAAATACAAACACCTGGTTGTTATTGGCTGTCTGTAAACCATAATGTCCCAGGTTGTGATAGATTCCATGCTTAAGTGGTCAGTCAATAATTTGTTTTTTAAACTACCCTGAGCATTTTGTTATGTATGATTTCCTACTCAAGAACCAAATTCTAAATATTTTCCATTCAATTTTTCTTTGCCAGTATTTTATATACAGCTGCATATTAGGACTCATTTCCTGTTCTGTTTTCCTGAGGATAAATTATGAGTTGAAAATGGTGATAATGTTGATTGCATTGGTGGGCTACAACGTTATCCTTCTGCACACTCATGGGCCCATGCTGGATGATTACAGCAAATTTATGTATGCAACGGCACCTCTTAGAAGGTAGGTCCTTCAAGCCCTTCTGAAATTAATAGCATACCTATGGCAGTTCTTATGTCACAGAACAGATTTTTTTCCTATGTGTTTGACTGTGTGATCTACAAATCACAATTTAAAATCATTGTCATGCTGCAGTTAATATATGATTTGATGTCACACCTCAGAGCATTAGAATAAAATAAACAAGTCTGGGCAAGGTGTTTAAATTAAATACTATAGGAAATAGAGTATGGTTTCATTTGCATTTTTGTAATAAAGAGCACTAGGAAGAAGTTCAGGCCTAAGGCAGAACATAATTAAGGATGTTAAAGCATATTTGCTGCAAGCCATAGAAAATCAAGTTCCTCAGAACTAGTACATTGTCTTAAAACTTTACAAATGTAGTGTTAGCTATTGAAAAAAATAGACCAACAGTTTGGGGTTTTTTTGCTGTGCTTGCAAATTTGTATGCTAAATTTTCAGTGAGACTGCTGAAATAATATGTAAGACAAAATTATGACTAATTCTAAGTATTGCTGTGTAAAATAATTTCTGGACACACGTAATTTCTACTTCATTTTCAAAAAAGAAAGGTAGGCTGAGTGTGCTGTGCATATAACTGAATATTCAGAGTAGAGTTTCAGTATCCTTTTTTCCTGTGCTGTAATCTGCTTGAGATCTTTAGGACACAGAAACGACCATGGAAAAGGATCTGAATTAAAAAACAAGTATATGTTTTCTTTTCTCTTAAATCTAAAGATTAATAAACAAATCTGTGATGGGATGGAGCACCACATGACAGGTTAGATTTAGCACGTGCTTCTGGCAGCCTTGATTTTGCCAGTCAAGCTGTGTGTCTGTTTGTATTTTCCTTCCTAAATCTCTCACCAAGGTTCTTCTTTCAGTGGCATCAGTAGGAGAGTGCTAGTGCAAACTGTATCCCATTACCTCTAGCATCTTTTCCCAATGCAGAATATTTAGTCAACTCTGTACAAGATCTAGCTTGTACCTTCTGTAATTCTGAGGTGAAAAGGCTTGGGAATTAGGTGCTTTAGTTTCTGTTTCTTCCCATTTATTGGATATTTATTGGGAATGGTCAAGCTCTCCATTACGGAAGTAGTATTATTACCTAAAAAATTTTGTTTCAATCTGCCTGTATAGAATAAGTACCAAATGCTCTCCATTTGTAAGCAAACAAGGAGATTCCTTTTACTAAATCCTCATCTTATTACTGGACTTCAAAGCGTAGGCACATTTACACAGAATGTAGTAGAAGTAATTAAAGCTACGTAATGGAAATAATATTTCTCCAAATAAGAAAGCGTAACATATTTAAATGGTCTTAATTTAAATGCCAGAAAGTAGTATAAGTTGTGGTGTTATTCTTGTGCTAAAGTAATTTTGTTTTAACTTTTGAGCAGTTTGCTTTACTTATGTTTTTATTTTATAGGCCAGGAATACTGAAAGACCTGAAGACAATGGGCTCAATTTCTTTGTTTATATTCTTCGTCACATTACTGGTTTTGGGTAGACAGGTAAGATGCACACTTCTCTTCATCTGCATCAGTGGACACAATGCCAGCCTCCACACGCATCCTCCCACCTTCTCAAGCAATTTTTAGATTTTCTGACAAACACCTTTATTGTGTTCTGCCCCACGCCGTTGCAAAGGAGTGTCAGAAGCATATAAAAAGCTATTTTCTTTATTACCTTCCAATATGCCCTTAAAACTCACCAATAACTATCATTCAGACTGTAGACATTATGCTGATAGTGTGCTGTAACTATTGCTTGTCATGTTGACCAATATTGTCTCATAGCTTCCTAGTGTGCTCCCATCTGTCCGCATCCATCTGCTGTCTCCCTAGTTGCTTAATTACAAGCTATTTTCTTCACAGTTATTACCATTTGATGCAGACACAGAAACAATGTAGCATGTACACAGAAGTGTACCACATGCTGAGGCCACAGTTGCACTAAAACTATGACCCAACAGGAAACTACTCATTTTCTTACCCAGTTGTGCTTTTTCAGTACAAATGTGATGTCAATGGTCTTCCCCTCTACAAAGCTGAGGGCAGGTACAAGGGCAGTTCTCTCTCTAAATCCTCGGGTCTGTACATAATCCATGGCTAGAAGCTGCAATTCCAGCCAGTTGTGCCAGGAACGATGCAGTGTGCAAGACGGGGCTCTGAGATGGAAGAGGCAATCCATGTGAGGTCTCATGAACAGCCTGTACCTCCATAGCCTGCAGCATTGGGAATGATCTTATCCCATACCGTCTGTAAATCACTCATTTACATTACAATTCCCCAAAACATAATGACTGTCATTTAAATTGCCAAGCAGGCCCTGCAGGTTACCAGAGAAAAAAATCTTATCTGGCAGCTTCTCCAGTATTTGCTGTAGTGGGGAACATCCTTCCTGAATTGGAAATGACGTTCTTTATCTGCCTTGCTGCCAGCACCATATTAGAGTTTGCTCATTTGATGACAGGAGCAGAGGGTGGGGCTGGAGCACAGCTACTTAGACTCAGAAAAAGGGATAAATACTTCATCACACCAGTTGAGAACCTTTAGTCCCTGTCAACCAAGGTGTCAGATGGAGGTAGTGCATGTGATACCAAGAAAAAAGGAGAGACGCCAAGAAAAAAGAGAGAAGGAATGTCATCTTCACTGGGCAAGGAGAGTATTTCTTTGTGGGTTCAGTCACATCAACAAGAAAGTTTGTTTTGCATACAACAACTTGTGTGTTGTTCCCTGTCACACCAATTGAAAATGATCCTGTAACGGAAAAAGTCTTTGTTTTCAGATCTGTAGGTCCAGGATCCTTGTCATGATACCACTTGTTTGTGGATTGTCAGTCTGTTGCCTTTGATTTTTCTGCTAACTTAATTTCCCTCAAAGAAGAAGAAAAAAACCTCTGTGTTTTCAAACACTCTCAAGCAAAGTCTAAATGATAACTACAAAATGTTATGAACTAATTTTTAATACGTACCTGGCATAAGACATGCCATTTTATGGTGCTGTTAGTGATACTGACTGGTGGGAAATGCTTGGGAAAAGAATAGGAGAGGAAGTGAACCTTCGTAGAGCGACCCTTCCAGGGACACAGGCCTCCCATCTTCTGCCAGTTGGCATTTCTGTGGCATTGTTTAATAGCTATTGGTTGCTCTGCTTTCTGTTACACTGTCTGATCCCTTTTTAACCAATTTTGTCTTCCTGATCTTCCCAAAATTGTCTGATAATGAATTTCACAATCTGATAAAAAGTCACGTGAAAGAAGTGTGAAATCTTCTTGTTTGTTTTTAAACTTTCTGCTTGCTGCTTTCATTGCACTTGCAGAATGCTATCAAGCCATTTTTGCAATGTAGGCAAAGTAAAATTCTTCCTTACCCTTCTTCCACAGAGAGTTGTATACAACTAATTTCTCTTTTTGCTATTGCATTTTTCTGCCTTGCAGATCATAACACATATTTACTCTTCTCTTAATATCTGATTATTTTAACAATGCTAAAGATAATAGCCAATGATGAAAAGGGTGGTCTTTCAATTTCCCTTAACCCGGCATTGACACTCCTTTGTCACCAAAGTGAGGAACCAGAAAGTTCATCTAAACAGAGTGAATGCTTTCCTACAAGGCGAGCTCTGTGAACCTGCTCATCACTGGTCAGTGAGATGCCTGTCCTGATGCAAAAGGAGGAGGAGGAATGTGTGTGTCTGGTTGGATGGGGATGAAGAAAGGGAGAGCTAGTATATCATGACATGTTATATAAGCCAATTTAATTATCAGGTCCAGCTAATACTTTTAGCTGCACAGCCAGCATCCCTACTGAAAGAAGTAGGTCTTCCCTCAGCTACTCATTCTTATCCTTGTACCTCCTCGTTTGTACTGGTACAGCTGCCTGTGGAGCTGTACAGTGGCCCAAAATAGGGAAATGATCTGGCTTAAAAATTATTGCTGAAAAAATGGTTGACTTTCAGCCAGATCTATTTCCTGATCTGGTTTTATGGTGTAGCTGCAGCAATGCTTGTGCCAAAAGAATGAGCATAGGATGGGGGTCAGCCACCAGAAGTCATGCCAACGTAGGCTACAACCTTTCCCTGGCACTCAAACCAAGTGACACATTTCATTCTGCATGCATTCCATTAGAGTTATTTGAAAATGGGCGGTAGAGACAGACGATATCTTGAGAATGGCGACTCGCACCCTGCCTAGGCATTGCCCAGGAGAAAGCAGATCGGTATGGGCTAGACTGTGTAAAGGGTATGCTCATGTTTAAATACTATTGAGCATTAAATCTCTCTTATGGCCCAGTTTGAATTACCAGTATTGACACAGCCTGTGAATTCCTTCCTCATCAGTACCTAAAATTACACATCCCATTACTCTGTAGGCTAGGTGAGTATTCTGTTTTTTCCCATGATTGATTATACTGTGTTTATCAACACTGAACTTCATTGTCTGTTTTACTGCTCAGATGTTTATGGCAACTTTCCTCAGATTGAAAACTGTTTTCTTGTAGTCTCTGTTCTGTTTTTTAGTGAGCTTTTATTCTGTGAGAGGATCCTTCTCAGATAATGTAGTCTTTTCAAGAGCCTCTTGAAAGAATTCTCTGAAAGAATTTAATGAAAACTTATTTCAAACTTCACTCCTATTCACATGCCTATTGACTTCTTTGTAACAAATGAAGGCATGTTTACAGGAGAGGTGTCAACTCTTCCCCATTGTATCAGCTTTAGTTAATGTGTCTAAATAGCTCTTTTCCTTGGTACTTTGGAAAAAAACTATACTTTGCTGTATTGTTCCCAGGGTCACACCAGTTGTTTTCCAAAGACTTGCTTTATATCCTTACCATTTGTCAGTTCTCTGACACTGTGGCTGTTTTGAATGAGCAGGCTATCCACCACAAGATTCAGACCAGCAGCTTTTCATTTTGGTTACTTTAGAGCTGATGACTTCTTGTTGATCAACTTATTAATGTATTCTAAGACATCTTCTGTTAACGCTCCATGTTGAGACAGTTTCTCAGACTTGATGTCTGCAAGTAATGGCTGTGAGATGAGACTCCTTAGCTCCCTCACCTGAATGAAACCCCAGGTTTAATTTCTAGTGATCTTAAGTGCTTTGGTGCTGCCTTTGCTGCTCCTTTGCTGAATGCCGTAGCATTCATCTCCCCTGACTGTAGACACCTACAGCTTAGGCAGCTACTCTGAAGCTCTTATCTTGACTTTCTATGTGACATTCTTTCAGTAAGGATAATTAGTTCATTGCCTCACTCAGGCAAGTATTGAAAATAGACCCAGGTGAGTGTCCCACTAAAATTTAAAAATATAGATAAACCCATCTGTGTGCAGTGAATGAGACATGAATCAGTTCTTGTTGCACTTAACTGCTTTTGCCCAATAAGTTACCCCTGATTTGAACCTCTGGATTTGCGTTGCATTGCCTTGCACAGATGCATGGTAGTCTCTTGTCCTGGAGGAAGGCAATTGCTCTGTGATGCCAGGAGGAACACAGTGTCCTTCATGCCTCCCTGGGTGTTCCACTATGCTCACCCGCTGGGAAGTGCTGTCAAGTAAAGAAGGAAAATTTTGTATTTGAAAGATAGTGTGACTGCAAATGTCAAAGGTCCATTTTGAGATATTTTCATTCTGATAAGTTGAAAAGGTTCTGGAGATAACATGTAAAATAGCAAACAATGTGGGTTTTCATATGACTGCAAGGCTACAAAGATTGAACAGGATCTTCAATGACGTGCATGCTAAATTGGCTAGATCATACAAGTAAAAAAACCCCGCGATTTAAAGTAATTTTTAATAAGGTAGTGCTTTTAAAAAAAAAGTCTGAAATTGAAATGTTCATTTTGAAATATGATAGGTTGACTTTTTTAATTTCAAAGCAAATTGTAGAATACATTCTGCTTTATTTTTTTTATTTCTGAGTTCTGTGCCATTTTTTGTGGCAACCTAAATTTAATTCAATAAATAATAAGGCAGTAAATAAATTATCTGTTTAATATTAGCTCTTAAAGAAGAAATATATGCTTTTGAAGACTTCATCTTATCTACCACCTTTTCTTTTCAATACAAAGTTGGTACAATGTATGGATACCTAATTTCAGTTTTATGCCAGGCATCCAGTTTACTTTTGTCAATCTGTGCAAACAATCCTGACATCTCAGCTTTTTATTGGATTTTTCCTGCATGAATACAATTGGTGCTATTTGAATTTATCATCTATGTGAGGTACTTGGATGTATAAATATATAATATACATATTTAAAAGCTTGCCAAATCATTTTAGTACCATCTCATTTCAACTTTCCACTCTAGCTTTGGCTGTGATCTCAACAAAGTATGTATCAATCATTTTGAGCTGTGACAGCCACTGTCCAATCAGAAGGACTAGTCTAAATTTTATATGATGCTTAGTGACTGCTAATACTAGCTAGAATTTTTAGGTTTTTTCTGTAATAAGATTGTGATCATAATCATGTTTTCCTGGTCAGTAACAGTCTTCATTGAGGCAGCATGATAGCGTTAAACCAGTGGACTACATTGAAATAGCTTTTGATTTATATCAGCTCAAATGATATAGTCAGGCCAGTGGAGGCTTTATTGTAGAAATATTGTCATAGAATTTATCACAAAACATTGACAATACTGGAAAGAAGTAGAGAGAGCTCCAAAAAATGCATCTTATTAATTTCTAAATTTTATAAATTTATAAATTTTCTCAACTTATTTTTAATGAAATGGGACAAAAAGAAGGGTAAAGTATTATAGAAAGCAGTAAAAAAGAAAAAAAACCCAACAAACAAACTGAACAAAAAAGCCCTCAACAAAACCAAAACTGGTTTGGCCCAAATGACTGGGCCATTTTTGACAATCTGATAATGATGTGATGAACTGAAGGCATATCATATCAATAGGCTGCTTTTCTCTTGTACTGCCCACTTTTTACCAGGCTGATCGCATGACATAAGTTTAAGTCGGTAAAAGTTTGGGTCTTCCTGAAATGCCCATTATTGTAAGTGAAATTCTACATTTCAGATAAGTAAGACATCATATTAAGTTGCAAAACTTCAAATTGTTTCCATAACAGTGTTTGATTTCTGGAATGAATTTCTACTAAAGACTGAGAGTAAATAAATGCATCTTCCATTTTTTAAAGCACCTTGTAACATTATTTTTTTCCTGGGCCTTTTTATGGGTCTTTTTGTTGGGGGGGAGCTTATTAGTTTGAAGAAATGTATGTGTAGTGGCTTAAGTGGCCAAATAATAGCCTTGTAGGGGTGGTGTACTATGCTTATTTTGTCTCTTAAACCTGTACTTCATCAGGACAAGATGCCTATTGTTTCTTTACCTCTGTGTCCTCTTGTAACAGAATGAATATTACTGTAGGTTAGACTTCCTGTGGAAGAACAAATTCAAAAAAGAGCGGGAAGAGATTGAAACCATGGAGAACCTGAATCGGGTGCTTCTGGAGAATGTGCTTCCAGCCCATGTAGCTGAACACTTCTTGGCAAGAAACCTGAAGAATGAGGTCAGTCATCTCTGTATATCCTCTGCTCTGTAAGAAAGCAGCATGTCCTGGAAATAACACTTAATGCTGATTTGAACAGTAGGTCCATACAGTGAGATTTTAGATTTACAGTCACTTTCATTCCCCCTTACCTACCTGAAAGGCTTGCTTTACACCACTGAATGCACCTTAGTACCTTGAAGTAAAAAATGTGAAATTATCGTAAGTGGCAATGCACTTTGCCTTTCGAAGGAAGGGAAAAAAGGGTGTGGAGGAAGAAGCAGATCGTTGAATCAACACAGATTTGAATTTAAATCATATGCATTCAAATACCTTTTTCTTTGTGATTAGAGTGGAGCTGCATCCAGGTTCTAAATTTTCTTCTGGTGACTGGAGACCTGGCTTACTGGAGTGAAAATTAACCTTTTCCCTGAAACAGCAGCTATGTTAATTCTGGAAGGGGGTTCTGAACACTGAATTACCTGTTTACTTGCTGCTTATGGACCTAATCCAAGCACCAGAAAAGTCAAACAAAAGACCCCTGTCAACATTGGTAGAAATTAGATCTGCTCCTAATATTGCTTTAAATTTTTAATAAAGCCAAAAAAGATGAAAAAATTTATAGAGTAGTATTTAGCAAGAGCAGCAGTTATAGAGATCTTAAATGCAATAGTTTTAGTTACTTGTGATTACTTGTGCATACCAAACAATTCTTCCAAAACTGAGAAAAGAGGAGAGGAGAGGGCAACTTCAAGGATTCTTTTTTGATCTCCTGTGTCAAAAAGGCTGATGTCTTCCCTTTCACTGTGGTTTGTATTAAGCAGTACTAATCAGTATTTTATATCAGTACTTTAGTACTACCTGCAACTATTCATTTGGTAACCAACATCGAATGAAAACTGCTGTGGGGTTCCTTTGAATCCAGTGAAGACCTTGGCTGGAAGCCACGTTGGCTCAGCTCCAGTTCTTAGTTCAGGCATTAAACACAGCAAACCATCAGGAGATTGCTTTCTCATTTATGTGCTATTCCATCTCAGCTCCCCAGCAGAGCAATACCATCTGCTCACCTTTGTATTGGCAACTGGATTTATATTGTCACCCCTGAAGATTCTTAGGTTTGAATAAGCTTTAGTAAATTTAGTGAAGATCAGAAATTGTGATGTGCTGAGCTCTCCTATCTATCATGTCAGCCAAAGTAAAAATGATTTGACATAGTTTTAGTGTCATTTCTTTAAAAAAATATTCGAGTTGTTTCTTGTTTAGTTTATCTTTAAACACAGTTTTCAAAGAACCTTTCAAATCCCTGGAGATGTTCAGGAATATAAGCATCTGGCATGTCTTAAGATTTGTTTCAATGTCAGCAAGGACATGTTGAGCCTTAAAGGATATTCTGTATGTGTGTGTGTATACACCTAAGAATATGTTAGGACAGATCAACCCTTTGTTTTCTTTGTGTGGATATTCAGGTAAATAGGTACTGAATTGAAATTTGTCCATGTTTTCCTCATTGCAAACATTCACGTTAATATGGTTTTATGTATATTCTTTTCTGTTTAAACCAGATTTTGAGATGAAAATTAATCTAATGGGTGAATAGTCTGTTTCAGAATACTACTTCTCTTAGAATTTTATGCATGCAGCTGTATGGAGAAAAAGGAAGACAAAGGATGGTGCTGAAGAACTGGCAGCAGGAATGAAAGGGGGGGAAAATGAGTGGATCAATGCTGACTGGGAGTAGTGGGACTGTGCTTTTAGACAACCAACAAAGGTCTTTTCATAACAGGATGCACATTGACTAATGCTGATATGGTAAAAGCAAGTTACTCCAGAGCAAACCATAATAAAGGTTTGTTTGCTTTACTAGAACCTCCGGAACTGGGTTTCTGCTTACAGTCTGTATGCTGGGTACCAAACAGCGTGCTTTGCAGTTGAGAGAGAGAAAGATAGGAACAAATATAAAATGAAAAGCAGGAAACAGAGCCAGGATTAACTCTATCTGCATGTCACTTGTGCAGCCTTTTCCTTTATGCTGTTAGCATTCAGATCCCCTATTAGTAAAAAGTGCTCAGGAGCTTTTGTGCTGCGAACTAACTGGCAAGCACATTACTGAGCAAGAGAAATCCTGTTTCATTGACTGTAGGATGGAGTCAGCACCCTACTTAGAGCAGAAATTCTGTCCCAGAGAAGCTGATGCCATACCCTTCCAAGAGTTAGAATGGGATCAGTTTCTCTCCTCCATCCCAAGAAGGTCTACAGGCACTGGAGAAGAAGAGGGGACAGTGGAGAGAGCCAACCAGCAGAAATTCGGATGTTATCAAAGGGAAAAAAAAAGGGAAAAACAAGAGATTGACTGCAGCAGACAGGATGATTTTATTTTGTTGAAAGAAGCAAAGCCATTCTTCCTGGAATGGTGTTGCATTTAATTTTCTAATTAAACAGTTTGGAGAACACTGTTTCAAGAGAAGTACTCACAGGAAAATTAAGACACCAAATTGCCACTGCCTTTATTATTATGTATGATCGAAATAAACTAGCTGGGAATACCTCCTTAAAATTCTCTGACATTTATTGTGACAGGAACAATTACTATTCATCTGGTTATAAACAGTGCAATTTGTTGTTGTTTCCATGCTGCTACTATGCTGTACAGCATTAGTAGGATGGATATTGCCCCAGTATTAGAGACGAAGGAAGAGAAATGGGACACACTTGCTGAGCTTCAGCATATGACAAGTGTTCACATACAATGTGTTCATTTATTTTGAGGTGGAGGAGAGGAAGGAGTGATAACTCTGGTTATAGAAAAAGAAGATTTGTGTCTGTAATTGTAACAGTCAGGCATGCAAGCCTTTCTTCCAGCGTATTTGTCCCTGCACTGGGTGGACAGCCAACAGCATGAAGCGCACTGATCTTCCTGTGTTACAACAGCACTTTTATTTGAATCTCTGCTCCTGTCTTCTGCTCATATTTCTCTTCCTGATGACTGTGACTTGTGCAAGTTGCCATGATTTATTCCGGGCAACACTTCTGCTTTCAGGGAAGACAGGAAAAGCACTTCCTAATAGCTAATTAGTGCTCCACGGCTTTTTCAGTGGCAGTCGTAGTAAGAGGGGGGTTGCCACCCATCAGCACTCCAGTCAACTGCAGGGCCCAGGCAGTATCCAGTGTTAGATACTTCAGCAAAAGTTCATGGAACAGCTGAAGATTAATGTGCTATTCTCTGTTCTGCTTTTACCTGTAAATGTAAGGGCATATTTTGCTTCTGCGGATGCTTTTTATACACTTTCTAGTTATGCATTTTTCTAGCATTCACATAAGCATTCAGGTTTTTAACCCTCTAAGCTTTTCTCTTTCATGTTGTTGAATAGCAATGAAATATACATTTATATATCTCTTATGTAGAGTATTTTTCCTTATTCTACTTTTAAATGTTCTATTTATCTTCTGGTTCCTGTATTACGAGGTGGTAAAATGAATCCTTTTTCTACCACTGCTGCTTCATATTATTCAGTAATATCATATGCCTGCAGCACTGCATAGTCGGTCTCCTTTTCCTGTAAGGGTTCAATTGAAGCTCCCAACAGACCTGTATTTTTATGACTTGAAGTTATATTCCCAAATAAACCTTCATATGGTGTTAGTTTCCATGTGCTGTTTCAGATAGAGCACTTTCCCAGTATATCAACTCCGAGTCTAGATTTTGTCTGTTTCACAAAATTTACAACCAGTATCTCACCAGTAGTATAATTTTGGCACATTTTACATTCTCAGGGTGCAAAATCAGCAGGATTCAATGAATAAAATAAACCAACTGCTATCTAATGTTTATCTGGTGAATTAAAACAACTTTTTTTTTACTAATTAACAAAATTCCTTGGACAATAGAACTGTGCATTAATATTAATTTGGCTGGATTCAACTTACTGGATTTTTCCAGCTGGTAGGAATATGAACACAAGTATATATTATTTTTTAAAAAATATTTCATCACAGATTTATACAACCTGTTTATTTTGTCAGGTCAAGTTTCACAAGTATGTGTAAAAATCCATGTTTTGAGTATTCATGGTCTACGTGCTATAAATACTCTTGTATCTCCCTCCAGTCTTTTATATAACACTGTGAATTTCCCCTTCTGGAAGGCCCTGTATTTGTGCAGTCCTCTTTTAATAACCAGCACTATGTGTGTGGCCTAAATTCCTTCACCCAAAATTGAAAGCAAGTTACCAGGAAGGTAACTTGAGGAAATAGAAGGAAAGCAGGAAAGCTGAGTTAACCAGAGAAGGCAAGCTCTGTACCTGTTCTGCTAGCTTGTCTATGAAGAGCACTCGGTACATTAGATATTAACTTTTGAGTATATTTATATGCAAATGTTACTGCAGCTTCGGTGTAGACATGCCTGACTTAAACTTGAAGTAAGTAGATGTGAAGCAAAATGCAAACTGCAAAAGGAAAATATTAGAGGAGTAAGCCTGTTAATCTTCTTTTACGGCTCCACTTAACTAATTTCAAGTGATATATGCACCAAGTCTAGGCGCATACATACTCAAGACAGCCGCCAGTGTATGTCACTGCAGTATTACAGAGTGGACCTGGTTTTAAGTGTGGGAGACTGGAACAAAGAAAAGTCCTTTTGTGCCTGAGCTTCTGAATTTCTTAGTCATCCTGTATAGTTTCAGGCACACCTCCTGCGTGCCTACATTAGGAAAAATTACCTCTTTAGACTTTTTTCCATAGCTGACTGAGAGAAAGAAACACTATCTGAGGTGATTCTGCCATCTGGCATTAAAATGTCCTTCCAGATAGGTGCATCTGCTGTACTGACAATATAGGACACATAGGATGGCTGTGCTCTCAAAGCAGTGCTTAAATTGCCTAAATTCAGCCAGAGGGGTTCCCTCTCCCCACCGTTTGATTACTTTATTATATGGATTAAATTTATTAACCAGGTGTTTATGGAGGTGGATAAAATAGATGGCAGAAAAATATTATCACAATATTGGTTCTTCATTAAAAACTCTCTTGGGAAAAGGACACTGAAGATCTAGAACTCCTTTGAAGTATAGTTCTGATCTGACAGTGAACTCATCGGCTTGGACATTTTGTTTAGTTGCTTTCCATTTGCACAAAATCAGGTCACTTTAAAGTGATAATGAGTTTGTACATATGGCTGTAAGTTGGGTGTTGATACAGATGGGCAATTTCAATCGGCTCAGCTTTAAGAATATAAATAATAATGGTGAATTGCAACGATATATTCAATCCCCACTACACAGTGGCATGGTGGAGCTTCAGTGATGCTGTGGTTATGGAATCTTTAGAAAAAGGGGCAGAAAAAACGAGTAATAAATCATCTGTCTCCTCCAGCTGCCTGGGTTCCTCCCTGTCTGCCATTATTTTCATGTTTGCCCAGAAACTTCCCTCACACCTGTTCTGGGATGAGGCAGTCAACAGTTTTCCCATAGTTCTGCTATTTATCAGTTATACATCACCAATAGAGATTCATTATTTATGTACACATCTGTGTACATACTTTCAAAAGAAACACACTGTCAGTGAAATTGCAAAAAAAAAAAAAGCTTCAATAAGTAAAAAGGTAAATAATATTTGATGGTTCTTGAAATCACAGAACAAATCCTATTCACCTTATGCACACGAGTATTGAAAACCTTGTTTTACTCAAATAATAACTTGGATAGAATTTGACTTTATAGTAGCTTACAACATCTTTTATTGCTGTGGTTACCTTTGCACGTAGACAGAAACTTTTCTTAAGCATTAGTTTAATAAATGTTCTTTCTTTACTTTTTTTAAGGATGTGAATTTATCCTGAAAGAAGAGGTATTTTAATGCTTAAGGGCAGTGGAGAGGAAACTTAAGCAGGGGGTAGTGTGTTCATTTTTAGCACCAAAGTCTTCCTGTGGAGCAGGAGAGAGAAATGTTCTCTCATTTCAGTGGTCACAGAAGGCAGTGGAGAATCTGACATAAATAAATTTTAGTTCAGGTCTCTTCTTTCCCTTTGCCTCCGCTCCTTGTTATAGAAAAGAAATGACAATTATTTTGTCCTATTAGGCATCTTATGATTTTAGGTTAGGAACTATCAGGATTGTATTACATTATGCGTTTCTAGTGCATTGGGTTTGTGATTTTGGTTCAGTTTTCTAGCTTTTATAATAACACAGCTAATAATAAATTAGAGATTATTTTGCAAAATACAGTTTCAGCAGTGCAAGCCTGACCAAATTCTCTACATGAGAATCCTCAGAAATGGGCCCTATCTAATAAACTGGTAAACATTTTAGGTTCACAGAGTTGATGTTCAGGAGGGAAAAATGTTAACTTTAAATCAATAAAATATTTTCAGCTGTATATGTTGAGACTATTTAACAGCTTTATACACCATTTAAAATGAATAAATGCAACTAAATGCAAAAAATACCCAACCACTGTCTTAAGGCATTCCAACCACTGCAACGCCTCCCTTTTCAGAACCAGGAAACTGCATATTAATAAGGAAACTTTTTAGAGCTGGTTATGTCAGATTTTTTTTTCTCTTTTTTCTTTTGGACAGGATCTATATCATCAGTCATATGACTGTGTCTGTGTCATGTTTGCTTCTGTTCCGGATTTCAAGGAATTTTACACAGAATCTGATGTAAATAAGGAAGGCTTGGAATGTCTCAGACTGCTAAATGAGATCATTGCTGACTTCGATGATGTATGTACTTCTAACAACAACCAACATATGGTTTCAATCTTAATGGGTATGCAACAGTAACCAAACGTACTTGAAAGGGAGAGTGGAAGAGCTGTCAGAAAAGAACTTTTCTGTGCCTAGTCACGTGGAAATTACTTACAGGGAGTATTAAAGGAAAAAGAAATTTATTTGGGCTAAATCAGATATTGGTCTGACATCATAATCAGTTGCTTTTGATTCGCTATAATGAGAATCCTATGTGCACATCTGATGGAGAAATTTCTGCCCTTTAGCTGCAGTTCATGAGGCAGTCGTATTACATGCCATATATTAACTACCATTTCTAAATACTGGTGCCTAAAGTCAGGTATGTAAATCTATGTCCACTAAAATGATACAGCTCTGTGTTACATCTTATCTCTGTTGGTCTCATTATAGGGAGTGTTGATCAGTTGATACATGAGCAACTCAAAGGATTGCATAAATTTTAATATTCCATTCTCTGAAGTTACAAGCAAGTAGAGAGTATGAACCACAGATGGATTGTGAAAAGGCAGTTGTAAAGGTCTCGCTGAGAACAGTATTTCTGTTCTCAGTGAGAAGTTATTACTGATGAAGACACTAGAAAAAGGCATTAAGACTGTGCTGTGACTCAGAGAGCAGAGTCTGGATTTGTGGATCTGCAGCTATAGAGGGTATTTTAGCAGCAAACCCATTTGGAGAACTTTGGAATGTTCAAAACAACTTGGGATATGAACTAAATTCCTTGGATTTTAGTCCCATTGGCATGAACTGTCCCATTGGCATGAAATAGATACTTACTTTCAGAAAGCTACGTAAAGCTTAACTGTTGGCTCACATGGTGACTCAGTTCCAACATCAAAGTCTATTAACTTTTAAGAGCTGTATGTACAATAAGGTGTTTATTCTCATTACTATAAATTTAGTGTCTTTATAATTAAAAGGTGTTTTAGCAGTCAGAAATTCCCTCTGCTTGGAGGCTGTAACCATTGTTTCATCCATCCTTAAGTCCTTAATCCTGTATATATTTGTGAAGCCATTGGCTGTCTATTAAGAAACTGTTACAAGAACTGATGTTCTGAATGCTGTTAGAGTAACAAGGCTGCTGATCTGAATAATGAATAATCATCCTTGTTTTACAGTTATTGTCAAAGCCAAAGTTCAGTGGAGTTGAAAAGATAAAGACCATTGGAAGCACTTACATGGCAGCAACAGGATTGAGTGCCACACCCAACCAAGAACAGTGTCAGGTACAGGAAAAGGTTCCTGCTTAATAAAAAACATGTTCAAATGAAAGCTAAAATTCTGTTCATTAAACTGCAGGTTATGTATAATGTTGTGGCCTAGTTTTTTCTAATTAAAGTAGATTGCACTGTACAGGAGTGTATACTTTTGTTTAGTAGTCTCTGGGAATTATTGTTCTTCACATTATGGTTTGAAAGTGCCACCTCTGTATTTGCTAAGTCTAAAACAGGCCTTCTACTCAAAACACAATACAGCATTTTATTGCTACATGCTGCAGCAGAAATGGATTTATAGACTGTATAAAAGACTGCAAGAATGAGTATTTTCCATTGTAAGCTGGGAGCGCTGAGTAGCTGTATTATCCATACACTTACAGAACCTTCAAGCTCAGCACTGAGAACATGTTCCTTTGTTTCTGGATTACTTAATAGGGAAGGATTGGGAGCTGCAGTCAGTAGAAATAAATTGCAGAGAAGCAATTCGTAACTTTTAAGCAAAAACCTTGTTTTTGCCATGATCTTTAGAGTACTATGGGTTAGCAACAGAGAGCGAGCAATTATGAATCAACACATTCTCTGCTAAGGATTAATGTGTTCTTGCCAAACTCATGTTCCTTCTAGACAGAAGCAATTAACACCTGAACTATAGACCTCAAGGATCCTGAGGACAAAAAAAAAAGAATTATTTTACATTAGCTCTGACATTTAATATAGGGAGGTGAAGGGGATGAAGGAAATGCAGAACTGTAGACTGGAGATAAGAAGACGTAGAGGATCTCTCAGTCACAACTGAAAACTAGTGTGTGCACAGGAAGAAATTTATCATTTGAGTTATTTCCACAAACTGTGAGTCAAGTGATCCTTTCATGATTTAGTACACATTTTCAAAGGAAATCCACCAAAACTCAGCAGCCTTCAGTCTAGATGCCCAAAGATCCACAGGTGCTGTAGTACCTAGTGTGGCAGTGGCTGACTGCTAGGCATACTGCTGGGAACAGCCCTGAGCTTAAAACAAGCACCCAAGGAAGACCAAGTGCCTAAGGAGGGGGGACTGAATACATCAACTGAAAAGGAAACCATCTGTCTTAGCTAGGAGTGAATTCCAAAGGAAACAGGCTTCATTCATCTAAACAGCTGCTCTGGCAAGCACTACTACTGTCCCACCTAGGCTGATGCATCTACTCTATGAATCATCTCCCAAAGTTGTCATCTGTCCGTCTCTCCTTTCACTTTATATCAAGAAATTAAGAAGACTCTCTCATTTCTCATAGGGATCACTGAGGCCATCTTTTACGAAATCATTCTCTTGTCAGGGTCCTACCGTGGACTGTAGGATCTCAAAAAACAGTTTTCTCCTCAGCCTGAGCAGATTCAAACCAGTACTTAGAAATCAGGCTACACTGTTGATCTATGAGGAGACATTAAGTTCATAGCTTTTATAAGTGGTATAAGCTCTGAGCTAGTAAGTTGGGGGTCAGAGGAGGATGGGTTGTGTTCTTCCTCTCTTACTTTTGTATTTTACTCATGTTCAGGTCTATTATATGTTCTCAGAGGTGCTTGTTTACCTACCAGATGAGATCAGTGGAGGAACTCTTAAAATTGTGAATTTCACTGGAGCTTAGCCATTAACTAAGGTCCTGAGCTATGCAACAGTGAGAGGGAGGAGTCTCTTTGGGGCTGTTCACAAGCATTATTTATTATTAAAGGACATAAAATAGAAGCAGACACTTGGAGAAAATTAATGAGCAAATCCTAGGCCCACATAGACATTGAGTGCCTTTGAGATTACATAGCAGCTAATCAGTTATTTGACAATCAAAACATTATATTAGACATGTTTTGGATCTGTCATTTCTAGACTGCCTTACTGTGTAAGTAAAACACATCCTGGTCTATTGGCCGTTGATTGATCTAACTGATGCTGGACAGGGCACCATGTTCTACATTAATTTTCTTCTGCTGCCTTCTGGCATTAGGACATCCCTAAGGGTTTAAGTGCTTTCAAGTGTTCAGCATATTTTGGTTGTATTTTTACAGCAGCTAAGGCTAAGGAAAATTATTTTATTCTGTTTGTTTGACTGTTTAAATTCAGGAACCTGAACGACAGTATATGCACATAGGAACCATGGTGGAATTCGCATTTGCCTTGGTGGCAAAACTGGATGTCATAAACAAGCATTCATTCAATGACTTCAAGTTACGAGTAGGTATGTATCACAGGATTTTTATGAGAATATCGTGGTGGGAGGGGCGAATTCAGTGTGAAGTATCAGCTGATTAAAGTGTTAGTAGAACTGACCAAAAAAGCCATGAAGGTAAGTAGCACCATCTTTACCCTGTTTAAAGGCAGCCTTCGAAGTATTGCCCATTAAGCATAGCTGCTGTAGGAGCGTTTCAAGGCAGGACTCAGAAAAGGGCAGTATTCCTAAGTAACGAATGGTTGAAAAATACATTCCCATGGCTCGGAATTGTTTCATGGTAACTCTATAATAATTATTCCAGAGTTGTTAACAGCATAAATTTTTTAAGCTTATCAATACCAAAGGACACAAGAAGACCACATGAATGGTTTTGCAGGGCAAGTGCTCTAAGGGGCCAGTGAGGCTGGAGTTTGAAATATTTTAGATATACTAAACTCCAGCAAGAATATGGAAATGCACCCTTTCCTTCCCAGTGTTAGACAAAGGAGGATATTTCTATTCTTGGTTATTCTGTGGTTACTGACAAATAAGAGCAAAGAGGAACAGTTGTTTATATTTGAAAGGGGTATCCCTTGTATTTCATCTTCAAATTGCTTCTACTTGTGCATCATGGTATTTTAAAACAGAAATAGGCAGCTGCAGTAAGCCATGAAAACCATGATGAAATAAATGAATTCAGAGCTGGTCAAGAACCATATGTTCCAAAATGTTTATTTCCTGATAGCACTACACAGCAGTCTTACAATGCAATATGTAACTTGGAAAGTGTGAAATGAAAGCAGTAAATAAATATTGGAAACACATAAATCCTGTAAACATGTCAGAAGTATTTGATTTCCAACAGTTATTCTCCTGTCTTGTCTTTTTCTTGCTGTGCTGCTTGCTTTTCCTTTCGGCTTCTCCTTTCATGTTTATTTCACAGTGCCACCCACTGGCAAAACTTCCTATCTTCTGACTTGAAATATTCGTGTGTTCCTGAGAGCGCTCCTTTGCCAGTATGTTTTGTGTTCCTTGCTGGAGTTAAAAAAGCAAATCTGAAGTATGCTTCCTTCTCAAAGTGTTACAGAACTTGATGGGTTTAAAAGGAATGTGTAGAGATATCATATTTCTGTACAGAATAAAACTTCCTTTCTTACCATAGATGACACATGCCACATACTTGCAAACATATCAGCAATGTCAGTACAGATAAAGAGCTGCTGAGTGTTGGGGCTAAATCTGCAAACTGATTAAAGCAACACTGACTCATTTAAAGTGGGGATCGTGAAGCACAATTTCCAGGGAAAAAAAAAACCAACGTACTTGTGATTTTTAAAGTGTTTGCTTGTCCTATTGCTATAGGTTCCAGAGAAGTCAGATTCCTTTGCTTCATGAAATGAAGAATAATTAAATCTACAATGGGACACAGGCCCCAAAATTGCCATCTTGATCCAATATAGGCACCACTGAGATCTTCACTTTTTCACTTCACTTCTTCTCCACTTCCCACTACCACCTGACCATGAAAGCATCTGATATCCACAGCAATTAGAGCCAAGGAAACTTTTTAGTATCTACCTTCAACATGATGCCTGATAGAAGAATTTAAACCCACACTGCCATTTGTAAAAATCTTACTCAGCCAATTCTTTAGCCAATTCCTTAGCCAATTCTAACCCTAGACTTGTTGCAACTCACTAGAGGTCTCAGCTTTCAACCTTCATTTTCTTTTGAGTGCCTGAAATGCTAGATGTGCCTTAGGAGGTACACAGCCTACTCTGATGCTGTCAGGCAAGGGAGGGGAGCACCTAGCTTATATTTCAGGTGTTCCTCCCCTTCTGTTAGCTAAGGTGCTTGATTTATGAGGCAAGCTCAGGTACACTTTTGCGGCAAGTTTTGCACAGGTGCTGCTTTTTTTTTCAGAACAGAACAGAGGCTGATGTTGTTTTCCATATGGCTTCATAGTTAGAACATTCATCTGTGTTGTAAGTGAACTTAATTTGATTTCCGCTTTTGGCTAAGGCTGCTCAAGCACAGGGATCCCGGTTCCCTGGAGAGTGCTATGAGCCCAGGCTGCAGGATACTTTGGAATTAAATATTTTCTGTCTGTCCTGCTGAAAAGTATTTGCTGAACAGTATTTGACTTTTCATGGTATAATTGTATGTCACTTTGGGTATGAGAGAAGGAGACAGATGGTATCACCCTCCGCTAGAGCATTCACCTGGACTGAGAGTACTACTCTTCCAGCCTTGCCCCAACAAACATTCATGTGTGTCATGGAAAGAAGACTCACACTAGCAGGAGTGACAGAGCAGCACATCCCAGAATGCCTGGGTGGCCAAAACACATTCCTAAGAGTTATGGGAAGAACTCTCCTTGAAGGTAGAGGGATCTGAAGCTGGCTTTCCAGCCCTTGAGGTATTACTCTAACCATCAGCTCTGGTGGTTCGGGAACGAGGAAAAAAAAAAAGCCACTTCCTGCCCATTGTATTTGGTAGGAAGGTCCCACCACACTGCCCTAATTTCTGGACTATGGCAGAGCATAGGCCACACACATCTCTTCAGTACTCGCTACTAGCCAGCTTGGGCTACTCGGTAGGTGGCTTTTGTGGATTCCACTCTCAGGTCCCTAGGCTTTCTACACATTGGATGTCGTGAGGCAGAAATACACACCCATGACTTGGTTGTTAATGCAGACTGTTGTGAGGCCTAAGTCCCTTTGTGCATTCAATCCCAAGCACTTAGAGAAATATTTATCAGGTTCTATCTGGTATTCTTTAGGGTTTGCATATTTCCCCAGTTTTCTAAATTTAACTGCTACAGTCACTTTTTCCAGGGTTTCTAGGTGGGCTTATAGCCTGGTTCCTAGCCCATGCTTCCACGTTACATATGATCCACACTAGATGAGCCAGCTCTGAGATGCCTCCCCGTGCTAAAATCACACTTTCTTTTTGCTGCATAGATATATCCCTAGTAGTGATTTCTGTCAAGGAATTAATAGAAGTCAGTTAAGATCCATTGATGTGGAGATAATTTTAGAAATCAAAACTACTCACTTATCTAGGGTTTATTTCTCACTAGGTCTAACTTGGCTTTCCTGCTCACCGGTATGTATAGTTACAGGTATAGGTATTTGACACTGGTTAATGATAGTGCTTTTGATTTTGCCTCCCGGTTTCCTTCCCTGCTAGCAGAGTCCAACTCAATCCCTTTACAAACGTAACATAGGATACAAACTGACTACAAGATAAAAAATGCCCAGAATCTAATGAGGGACTATGCTATGTTGTTCTTCACTCTTACAGTGTGCGTTTCAGAGCTAGCAATTTTTTACTCTTACTCCATGATTATTCAAATTACTTGAATACATATATATTGATTGCAGTTATTAGGACCATTCTATGGGCAATCCAGCCTTCAGAACAAGACTTTGAATCCTTCCAGCTCATTCGCATTAATTTGTTCTACATTTAAGAGGCAAAGAATACTGTAAGAGTCATTTGATTTGGCCATAAACTATTGCAGAGAGGAGAAGCCCTTTTTGCTACAATTTGAAATGAAATTATTGTGTGTCTGTTTTCCCAGGGGCTGCTGCCCTCCCACAGTGTGTTTCTCATGATATCTAATAAAGGCAGTAGCAGGTTATTAGGGTACTAATGGTTGAAAATACCAAATTTACTCAGGATGGGAGGGAGCTGTAAAACTAAAATTAGATGAACTAACTTTTGGCATTTTTATAACTAACATCCTTCTGCTGTAAATGGTTGATCAAATAGTGTGAACAGACTGTTGGTTGCTGTACTCGCTATTCAGCGTGGGCCAAACACCGTGTTCATTGACTTGATATGTTACCAGATGCACTGTGTGTCCTTGTGTGGTGGATCTTCTTTTTTAATGTTAAATTCTGTTTTTAATTCAATGTAAATGTAAATTTCCAGGTATCAACCATGGACCTGTAATAGCTGGAGTAATTGGAGCTCAAAAACCACAGTATGATATCTGGGGCAATACAGTAAATGTGGCCAGCAGGATGGACAGCACTGGTGTCTTAGATAAAATACAGGTAAGTCTTGGGTTCGTGCTAGTATTTATCTTAATCCTTTGAGTTTGGTGCTTAAAACCCCATATATTTGTACACTAGACAGGTCTGTGTTTTGGAGCTACAGATGCCTACAGAAAAAAAATTACCTTCCAGCTGTATCTGTACATTTCAAAAGAATTAGACCTTCGGCAGGGAAGTAAAGAATTAAAAGAAAATTACAGGGAAAATGAGAGAAGAATCAAAACTTTGTCTTGACCCTGCAGAGGAATACAATGGAGGAAGTCATGGGTTGCCTGGAAATGCATCCCTAGATTAAGAGAGGATTTGAGAGAAATCACATGTCTATTCTGTGAATTTCTAAACTCATAAAATACTAGCTACCTTATCTCTGAACAGCATTCCTGATGTTAATTATTTCTAAATAAAGGATATTACCATAACTGTTGTACACCAAGTTAAATCCATAAAGCAATCATTAAACTTCCCTTTTAATGAACCATGCTGATTAATAATCTTCATAGATTATTATCTGTATAGATTATAGATAGATCTGTATAGAAAAGACCTTCAGTTTACTAATTTTCCAGGGATTCCATAGGGATCACATTTTACGTATCTGCCTACTATGCTGCCTAGCACTTTGGGATCCCAGCATGTGATTGAGAGCACTCCAAATCTGTGATTGAGACTATTCAGAACTAAATAATGGAAAAGTAAAGTTACACACACTGATGATCAAAACTGAAAACAGAAGGGATGTCAAAGCAATGACATCTACAAACAGTTGCTTGCTTCACAAAGAAACACAGACAGTCTGAGACAACTCTGTTGTTCGACCTCCTCAACAGAGGTTGAACAACCTCTGTCCTAGTGGGCTTTCACCTAAAATGGAAGAACTGCCTAAAGTTTGGTTCACTGCCAGTTATGTGAGAAACTGGCAACAGCAGCTCTGGCAGATGATGCTAAGTGTCTTACTCTCACTTCATTCACACAGCTTTAGCATTTGCAAAGAGGCAGGGAAGCTTAGGTCTGCTGAAATGGGAAGCAACTCCTGAAGTTGAGAAGAATGCTGTATGAGGGGAGAGTGTTGTCCCTAGTGCCATTTGTGTGTCTGCGAGCCTGCTGTTTGCAATCCTAGGTACAGAAATGGTTATACCCAATGTGATCCTTGATGTAAGAGATTAGAATCAGCATCCAGCAACAGACTATTCGAAAGCTCAGGGGCTCAGACTTCACTTGAGATCCTTAAAGGCCTTATAAGCATTATAGCCAAACCCTTATAGTTGCTCAGCATGTACATTCTCTTCACACTCTGGAAGAAGATTCTGCTTTGCTCTGTTATCAACGCTGGTTGCATTACTGTATCGTTGCAGGTTACAGAGGAGACAAACAACGTCCTGCAAACACTGGGGTACATGAGCACTTGCAGAGGAATAATAAATGTAAAAGGAAAAGGAGAATTGAAGACATACTTTGTACATACTGAAATGACAAGATCCCTTTCACAAGGGAACGTGGCATCTTGAAGAATGCTTGTACGTGTCATCAATACCATATTTTCAGGAAAGTATCACGCACTTTTTAACTACATTTTGGCCCTTAACATGCGTGCTATTTTCTGGTATGTGGCACTTATTTTAATATGGCTGCAGAATAGTCCCATGAGCCATCATTTTGCACCTTGATTTCTTATGTTCAAGGACAGTTGCGATGTACGCTATAGGACTGGAAGATTGTACTGCTACTTGCACTGTTACTCGAAGACAAGAAAAGAAGGAATAGGAATTAAAAGGAGATCAATCATCCTAAAAGGACTAAAAAGAGATGTTAGTGACAAATGTGGGGAAAAAAGGCAATAAAGCTAGGGGTGCATACTATTTTCTGATGCATGGTGTTTTCTGGAAAAATACAGTCGCTCCCCAATAGCATCCACTAATCTGGTATTAAAGTATACAGTATTTGTAAATAAGTTTACTCTGTCCACACATGATTTGGATGTGATCACCAGTTGCATCTCATAGCCAGGGACACGTTGGGTGGCTTGCTGGCATTCTTTCTGAAGAGAGAACTAACAATGCTGGAATAGTTTTGTACAAACGTGTCAAATGTTTTGAAGCTATTGTCTTTTGTAAGGTTAATTCATTAAAAGTTTATATGTACTTTGTCTTACTGTTGCTGTCTCTTAGTTTTGCTTCCTTACGTGGCTTCTGTCGCTTTAAACCTGCGCGTCCTCTGCTGCTGCCGCTCCTGCTGCTTTTTATTCAGCAGTTAGATATTGAGGCAGGCTATGGCCAGCAATGGCCCCAGTCAATAATATCTGCTAGGCTCGCTATTGTCTTTCAGAAATTGAATCACTTCTATTGTCTTCAGTTTTGGGTGGCATCCTAGGCACTTTGCAGTCATTTACTCCCTAGGTGGTACAGAAGACTTACCTCAAATCCATAAACACAAGCAAAATGGGGGATACTGGAGACAGTAGTGTTGCTCCTTTACCACTGGCCTGCAATACTTAAACAATAACTAGGAGAAGCTGTACTAGAGAAGAAATGTTTTGTTTGTTTTGCACTTTGACAACCTCTTTTGCTCTTGCATGCCTTTCACTTAACCTTTACAATGCCGTATTTCATGGGATGTTTAAAATAATCTAATTTATCGGGACATGAGTATGAACGGAAGATACAAAAAATGTTACTTTGTGGATATTCAAGATTAATTTAAAACCCGTTGAATTAAAAAGTATTACACTTGTGGAGTTTCATAGATAAGCCAGGTGAAAGACTGAAAAAGCAGGCCAATGTACTATCTATGCTCTTTTGAAGCATAGATAGTAAAGACTAATTTTTGCTTTGCTATAGTCAGTACTTGAAATTAACATATTCTTTTAGTCATAACATCCTAACAAGACCAAAATTAATAAAATCCTCCTATTTACAAAATAGCATATAATGACAAGACTTTTTTCTGACTGATATCGTATGAATATAGAAGTCAGCTTATGCACTGTTAGCACTGGCATGTTAGAGAAATGTAAAAATTATTCCGTTTTCTTATTCATGGAACATACATTTATATTTATGTTGCACTGGTGTCCTTTCAGAAGGAGTTCTCAAAACTGTGGGTAACAATAAATGGCATCATGCCACAGTCTCACAGAGTGTGGCACCATTTACTCACGGCAGCCATTTGCCCACTAGCAAATTCAAATGGCGGTAGATTTCAAAATGCCTACATCTGCGGTAAAATAGACAAACTGAATTTTGATCCCTTTAAGTTAGTCTAAAAACAAAATGCAAGTTATTTCAATTATGTCCAACATAACACACTTGACGTCTCACTCAGAGCTGGAGACTTTTGATCACTCTCAAGATAGGTGCTCAGTCTGTTAAATCTCTGTTGTTGTCTTTATGATTTCTTCCTTTTAATTAATAAGTTAAGATAAATATTTTCCAGTGGAATGAAAGACTTTCCAAATAGCTCACACAGCAGCAGAAACAATGTCTCAGTCATTGCCCAAACCAAGCTATCATTTACCTGTGCTTTAAGGCTTCTCCTAAATCCCTTCTCTCCACTTACTATGAATTTGTCCTAGCAACGCTGAAAAAAACTTATTAATCTCTTAGACTTTGAATGTACCTTGGGCCCTTAAAATCATTCTGGTATTGTCACAGGTCAAAGCAATCATTTCTTTCCGTGGATGAAAACCCCTTATATAAAGTTGATTTTATTGTACTGTTGTATCTATGTGCAGCGTTTAGGTATAACCTGTACATTCAGGATTTTGCTTTTCATTTGTATTCTTGCATATCAGTAGCAAACCTTGTACCTAATTCGATAGCCTTGTTTCTATGATTTTGATAAAAGTTAACCAACATTATATTTCTGTAAGCCATGAAACGTTAAAACGTTTGAATGGCTGTGAGCTGACTGGTTCAATGGAATATAAAGAAAGATATATATGTGCCCTCCAAGATCATGTTGAAGATGTCCTTGTTCAGAGCACTCATCTTTCACTGGTGTTCTTCTCTCATTTTGTAGTTGCATTCAGATTCTTGCAGGCAAAACCTGCTAAAGAACAAGTGGGCAGAAGTTGATTATACCTGCAGTATGATGCCCAGACAAAGAAAGGTGCATACCATCCTCTCTCTAGCCTTCAGTTGCTGAGTATTATTATTATCTTTCTAGTGCCGAGAAGCTATTTGTATCCAATAAATACTTTTTGTCTTCCAATGCATTTTACATCTACTGTTTATACTGTTTTATTTTTCCCCTGTCTAGACTGACCCAGAGTTCTTGTATCCTCTTTCTTCCTCTCCTCCAGTGATTTCATCCGCCTCAGTAACTGAATAGAACACTGCTCATGTACTAGTGTGTAACCTGAAAAGCTTTATGATAACCATGTGAATCAGTATTTGACATTCCGTATATTCTACATCACAGTAAGGCTTAAGTTCTACAACTTCCATGGTGGTGCCATAGTTCATAGGTCACTAGCAAACCACAAGGAGCGTGCCTTCAAGAAGTACAATGCAAATGTATTTCACACCGTGAGGCAGCAGCCAAAAGATCAATGTAAGAGTGATTCACTGTGGTCTGGGAAAATGGAATCCAAATGGGAACACCTGGGGAACCTGCTGGATTTCTTTTTCGAAGTCAATGCTTTGCTTCAATTTAGGGAGGGCTACCGAAGGGCAGGAAGCAAAATTAGACCTGCAGATATTTTTGTTAACTACAAAAGTTGTTGAGATTATCTGTAAATTAATGCTATTTAGCTGCTGTTTCTAAAAAGAGACATTAGCATCTTATTTATGCTGTGTGAAAAGCATTTTTCATCCTCTTTATATTCCTTTATGATTCCTTTATTTTGTAAAATATCTACAGACCTTCCCTTTTTCTACTGAGGCACAGGTAGGAGTTCAACCTGCTTATTTCTAAAGCAAGAGCTGTGCACATCTGAAGGTAGAGCTGTTAAAAGTCTGTCCTGATTTGTTTTCTGAACGTCATATCAGGACAAACAATTTGCTAAGTTGTCAGGGTGCTTTGTATAGCCGCAGATTTACTGTTAAAAGCAATGATTACCTTGTACTTTGATATGTATTTTTCCTTTTGAAAGGGAAAAATATCTTCTGTATGAAGGTATTTTAATTTGTCATTTTCAGACAGCGCATTCTCCTTCACGTGACCTAGATATTACCCTTCAATGCTTTTTACAGGTGGACTCTGAAAAATTTTATGACTAGGGCTCTTTAGTTTTATTCTTCATTTCTTGTCAAAGTAGTGGAGTGACTTTGAGGAGGAAACAAATGTGGAATGAGCTATATGTGCCTTAAATAAAACACGTAATTAAGAGAGTATTTTTGTTCCTTGAAGTACTTCAAATTTGTGCAGATTTGTCAAAAGTGGTGTATAAATCAACTGTAGCTGGTTCACCCTAAAGTTTGCTACATACTAATTTTAAACATTTTCAAATTTAAGAGCAGAAATTATTCTGGTCAATGTAGTTTTTAATATGACACTGCTCAAAATAAAGATTCTGCCAAGATTTGTTTGAAAATTTTTGGTGGAGTATTTTTCAAATATATTTGTAGCCTTTGAGGTGCTCTTCCTGAAAATCTCGGTTTTGATAGGAAGCAATACGTGAAGTATTTAGAAAGACTGACATTCCAGGACCAGAAATTTTCATGTTTGCATTCCAATACAAATAACCATTGTTATGTAAGTAATGTCCACCCTGTATAAAATTGTGTATTACTTTACTTACCAAGAGGGTTATTGAACAAGAATATTTGTGTGACTCAGTGAACTGGAATATCCATCCAGCAGATATGAGTCAGCATACAAATAATAACTGAAATTGTATGTTAGCCAGTTATCATTTTATAATTGTTTTTCAGTCATTAAAATAAAAATAATTCTAATTAATTGAAAAGCTTAATTCTCCAGTCCAGCAGTTGAAATTGTAGTCACAGGCCAACCAGGAGATGTTTGCAATCTACAGACCAAAGCTCAGACATAATGAATGTGTAGATAATTATTTGAAACAACAGATATATTAAAATTAAAATTAAAATTTTTTATGAGTAGCTAATGAACAAAAAAAAAAGCCCTGAGGACTGCAAAAGGTGAGCTGACTTCTACAGGTGATGTACAGAAAATGTCTGAAGAGCCTTCCTGTTTGGGACAGGCAGTCTGTCACTAACTCAGGGTCTGGAAGAAACAAGCACTGATGTGAAAGGACTGGCTCAGACCAAAGCTGTGGTAGTGGAAAGGGGACAGACTTTTTGAGCCATTTTTGTTTCAGCCTCTTTTCCAAGGTCCAAGGGATGCAGCATTTGCTGGCAAAGGCTGTCTCTCCTTCGTGGATCAGCTGAGAGTCAGGAACATACAGCCATCTGACACATGTTGAGGTCAAGCAGCAAGGACGGGAGATGAATTGCTCAGCTTTCATTTGAGACTACCCATCTCAGCGCTAAGTGATGTGAGTCTGAAGCAGGTACGTCAGCTTGTAGTAAGAAAACAGCTACTGTGGTTTTTCAGCATTATCAATGACCTGTCCAGTTATATGTCATCTGTCCTCTTGTGTCCATCCCATCTCCATTCCCTTGTCATTGTCATCTCCATCCCATCCCGTCCCCCTGCCCCCCCACCTCATTACCATTTGCTCCACAAACTCCTTTTAGGAATTTTCTTGCAAAGTTATTGCATAAGCCAGTTTGACATTTCAGAACAGTGACCCTGCCTTTGAGACACCTTTTTGACTCTAAAAGTGCACATCAACATACTTGAAATTCAGGAACCTTAGCGGGGGAACCTGAGGGAGATATTGCTAATCCCTAAAAAGGCTGGCAATTGAACTTCTTCTCCTTAACACACTGAATTCAAAGCAACTTTTAACACTTTGGTCTCTGAGCTTAAGTGTATTTGAATGCTTTCTTATGACAATACAGATTAAAATTGCTCTCACAATTGTTTTCATGTTAATATTTAAATTACTAGGGAAACAGACTGACCTCCCGTGCTACTCTATAACAGGACCGTACACTTAACAGTAGCATAATAGCAGCATATGATCTAAGTCTGGTTGTAACTGGAACAAAAACCCCCGGGGTATTCATATCCTGCTTCTGGGGAGTCTGCAAAAAGTGACCAGGAAGAAAAAGCCTTTGTAAGATTCAAATAGTTCTAAAGGGATTTGTATCTTCATTGGGAAGGAAAATCAAACTGAAAACCATCATTTTAAGTTACTTCAAATGGTTGGTTTAGGACAAATCTGTAACAAGCATCCACCAGTAGCTCTGACAATCCGAATTGCATCCAGATAGTACAATTCAATTAATGCCATCTTAAATGTTAATCAAAATGTGCTACATGTGAACAGTAGAAGAGAAACTGGAGAGAAACATTTCAGATCTGACTTCAGAGCTCTTGCCTAGCTTAGTTGAGATTTCTGGGAAACAGTTTCTTGCGGCTCTATTTATAGCTGCAGCTTCAGCTGAGCTGCTTTTTATAAATGGGCTTGCTATCTCTTGGTGCTCGGACTAAACTACAGAAAAGCACTTGCACAGCGGCAAACGTGTCTCTGCGTAGGAAGCTGATGTAAGGCAGCTGTTGGATTTTCAATTCCACTGCCCGCTTTCACTGCGCTAATTTGGCCCATGCTGCAGAAAGCAGAGGACCCTAATTGGTTGAGGGACGTTATTAGATAAAGCAGATGGGAATTGTCATGAACAATTTAAAAAAACACCCACCCAAGACTGTAGAGTATAACTACCTCCACACTGCACTTGCAAAGAAGCAAGAGGTTACATTATTCAGTGTGTTAGTGATGGAAGAGGGGCAGCTATATAGTAGGAATTGGACTTTTACACCTACTTTTACAGTACACCTGAATTATTGCATGGATCCATCATGCCCGAAAGAATTGGTTGCAAAAATCTCTGATACCCTGAATGTTGGGTTTGTTCTTTTTTTTTTAATAAATCTTGGATGTTCAGTAAAAATAAGATGCCTGGAAAAGCGCTGTTGTGAAAGAGCTTGCCAAAAGACACTAGTAGCAATAATAATAATAGCAATACTGTACCTATGACATGTTAGTTCTACAACTGTGGTTGCAGAAAAGAAAGGTAAAACAAACCAAGCTCGTCACAGATCCCCAGGTGGCACAGTAAGCGTAGTTATGTGCATGTATTGAAGCAGGATAACCGTGAGGTGAATAGGGAAACCAAGAACCAGGTGCTACCACAGTAGAGCAGTTTTAGAGTCAATCTGTTATTAGAGATTTGCACTGGGGAGATGGTCACTTCCAATGCCCCCAACATGAACGTTTGTGAGAGACTTCCAGCCATGTTGCCTGAAATAGCTAAGTATCCTGGTAAAACTTCTGCCCGAGGAGATGCGGGCCAAAGATGTCCCACATTCCCCAGGAGTCGGGATCCTCACTCTGGTGGGAACTCCATGTTTTGGTGTGGTTTTATTCAACCTCTCCACTTAAAAGGGGATTTCTAGATGAGCGCAAACAGCCACAGGAAAAAGCCACTCCTGTTCCGCCAGGCTTTGCCCTAACATTCTTCCCCAGCTCCCAAGGATTAGGGAGCTGGCCGTGAGGGCACTGGAGCCCTGGGCTGGGCAGCTGGTCAGGCTGCCCGCTGAGATGGCCCTGAGGCCGCTACTCAAACCTGGGCCCAAACCTTTATCGTGTCTGCGTGTCTGCCACTCCACACTTAAGGGTTTACAGTATCACAGAAATGTAGTGGTTGGAAGGGACGTCCGGGGATCACCTAGTCCACTCCCCCTGCCAAAATATGTTCACTTAGAGCGGGTTGGACAGGAACACATCCAGGTGGGTTTTGAACATCTCCGGAGAAGAGACTCCACCACCTCTCTGGGCAGCCTGTTCCAGTGCTCTG
>KZ505772.1:849120-909465 GCA_002844005.1 Limosa lapponica baueri | reverse complement strand
CATCCAGACAGGTTTTGAACATCTCCGGAGAAGAGACTCCACCACCTCTCTGGGCAGCCTGTTCCAGTGCTCTGCCACCCTCAAAGTAAAGAAGTTTTTCCTCATGTTCAGATGGAATTTCCTGTGTTCTAGTTTGTGTCTGTTGCCCCTTATTGTGTCACCGGGCACCACTGAAAAGAGTCTTGACACCTGCCCTTCAGATACTTATAAGCATTGATGAGGTCCCCTCTGTCTTCTCTAGGCTGAACAGACCCAGGTCTCTCAGCCTTTCCTCACAAGAGACATGCTCCAGTCCCTTGATCATCTTTGTGACCCTCTGCCTGACTCTCTCCAGTAGTTCCTTGTCTTTCTCAGACTGGGGAGCCCAGAACTGGACACAATACTCCAGTTGTGGCCTCACCAGGCCACAGTAGAGGGGGAGAATGACCTCCCTTGACCTGCTGGCCACACTCTTTGATGTGCTTCAGGAGACCACTGGCCTTCTTGGCCACAAGGGCACATTTTTGGCTCATGGTCAACTTGTTGTCCAACTGTTTAATTAACATCGCTCTACGGAAACGTCCACAGCTCCCGCGGCCCTCCCCCCGGGCCTCGACCACCAGGGCCCAGCCGCGCCCCGGGGCCCGCGGCCTGTCAGGCTGCCTCAGGCTCCAGACCGCTGCCGGGGAGGGGGGGCGGCCCGGTGTGTGGGACTCCCGGCACGCCCCGGCCCCGCCCTTCGCCGCTGGCCGAGCGTTGCCGGGTAACAGCGGCCGCCCGGCAGCATGGCCTCCTCCGACCCGCCGGCACCGCCGGCCGCCCCGGGACTCCCGGGGGCGGGAGGGTCGGGAGCGGCAGAGGAGGCACTCGGTGGCACGGCGGGAATGAAGCGGCGGCCTCCCCTCTCCGCCGTCTCTGTCTTCGGCCACGTTCCCGCCAGACGGGAAGGGCCTCCGGAGCTCAGCTATTTCTACCGGGTGGCCAAGGTGAGGGAGGGAAGGGAAGGGAGCGAGCCGGGGAGAGGTGGGGAGCCTGGCCGGGCCCGGCGTGGTTGGAGGGACGAAACTTTCCCCTGGGTTTCTCTGCAGCGTAACTACATTGTGCTCGGTCTCTGTGCAAGGGCTCGGCTCTCATCCTGAGGGACCTGGTCAGGTGGGTGTCTTAAAATATCCCGTTAATATTTCAGAGCCCAGTGGAAATGCCACACGTTTGCTGCTAGCTAGGCTGTGTAATGCCCAAATAGAAGGGTTTAACTTCAGAGGACTTTGCGAAGTGTAACAGGTGTTTGGTACTTGCGGATGGGAAAATGAAGATAATGTCTTTCACTGGATGACAAGAGAAGGCAGAGACATAGTTTGCCAAGGATTAAGGACCAACCAGACACATGGTGTCACCAAAATGTGAGACGTCTTTAGGGGGAACACTAGGAAAGGCACCATCTGTCATTAGGCTGGATGCGGCACCTGTGGTTTTTCTGGTAACACATGCTCTCGGGGACCATTTAATACAGAACTGCTCCATTTTCAGTTGAGAGAAAAGGTTTTCAATGTGCATCATGCAAATTTTGCGTATGCTGAGCTTTAAATAAAGAAAATCAAGAGAGCTATTCAAAACAATAACATCAATATATGCCTTGGTAACTGAATGCTTCTGGAGGTGTTGCACTGACAATTAACATGTAGTTACTCAAGTAGACTTAGCAGAGAGCCTCATCCCTCACTCTTTGCTACATTATATCACCATTTTTCCTCATTATCTCTTCTCATATTTAAAATCAGAAATTAAAACAATCTTAGACCTTCAGCCTTAGCTGGGCTATACTTTCTAGGTAGCAAACCTTCCTCTCTCTCAGAAGTCATGTGAGACATTGAACTTAGCAGCTTCCCCCTGCAAAAAAAAAAAAACCAAAACAAAATAAAACCTGTGAATCCCCTCCCCACCCAAGTGACTGGCTGCTGAATGCGAAGCACTGGGCAGGGACAACTGGCCACTTGTGAGAGTCTGCGGGGATGTTGGCAAGGTGCAAACCACAGCGCTGAGCATTAAAGGAGCAGCAAAACTAGATTTCCAGCATTGACTGGTTGGCCCTGCTAAAAGACAGGTAGATTTGTAATTTAAGGCTCTTTCATGTTGATTTCAGCCTTACCTTGGGAAAGTGCTCTGAGCCAAAGGTGAGTGTGCGCAGATGGTACCATGCTTAACAAAACATGATAGAGAGGGCACAACGAAAGTAAGGCAAGGGCAGGTCAGAGGGCTGGTGGAGCTCACAGTCTATCCAATCTGCATGAAATTATCCACCATATGGTAGAGTTTTTGCTTACAATATAAAGTCTGCTTTCACACTCCCGATGACCTGGTTTGTGGAAAATGCTGCTCCAGTGGCATGGAAACAAAAAGTGGTAACAGCTGTTGAATAGGTTTCTTCACAGCACAGGGCTCAGCCACAGGGGAGGAAGCAGTTTCAACTCATTCTTCTGCACAATTAAGGAATTAAATAATTTGAAATTTTTAATTTGTACAGGAAGGGGAATTTCATTCCTTTTTGCAGCTGAAATACCTAAAACCAACTGCATGTCAGAGACTGAAGGGGAGAGAAATAGAGGAAGATGTTCTCAGCACATGGCCAGAAGCTAGAAATTCCTGCCTTTAATCCCTTGGCTGACAGTTGCTTCCTCAATTCCTCGATTGCTTTACATAAGTTACTGTAGCCAGTTTGTGTGGTGTTTCCTCTTCTGTGACACGGAGAAGGGTATTACCTATTTTATGTGTGTCTGGAATATTAGGAAATGTTTTCAAAGTGCTTAGCTTTAATAGCAGAACATGGAGAGTACCCACCCTGAGTGCAAATGTATTGTCTGCTCTGCGTGATTCACTTGCTCTGATGGGTTTAAGAAACAGCTCCCAGCCACCACCACCTAGGCCAACTAAGTCATCGTTTAACAACAAAGAGAAACAGCAGCAAAAATCTATCAATCTATTGAGGACAGAAGTGTTGCCTCTACACATCTGGCAGATCTTAAACAGATCATCTGGGACAGGGCTAGTTTTTAGCATAACAGGCTGGCTATCTATCTGTGAGTTCCAGAAAGAGTGAATTGTCTGCTCTGACACAGGCATCAAATAACGGACAAATAATGCCACGTGAATGAAAACACAGGAACAAATAACATTCCCAGTGGTTAGCACAAATTAGATGCTCACTAAAATTCTGAATTAAACTAGTAGCGTGGGGAGGAAAGGAGAAGCAAGGAAGCACAGAAATAATAACAACAACAACAATATTATTATTATTATTAAGGTGACAAATCAAATGTGGGATGCTCTTGAACGTGCCTGAAATTCTGTGAGGCTTGATGGTTTCTGAGAAATGAAGGGATGGATAGGTTAAATATGAAACCATCTCTCCTCTTGGCAGAACCAAGTAATGGAGATACCCTTCCAAATAAAGCCTGTGATTACAGTTGAGCCTCATTAGTGCTCTTACCTGTGGTTTACTTTTAATGGAACCATTATAGCCGCCTTGACCTGCCCTGACTTAACTATTTTTGGAGGCTAGCATTGTAAATTGTAAGACTCTAAATACAAGAGGTTTTCAAAGGCTAAATTGGGCACACGGTAAAAAAAAATTCCAACAAAATGCACAATTTTTCAAATTTGTAGTCAGCTGTGCACAAAACCAGTGATTGATCAAGATGTTTAACAGAATATGGACCTTTTAATGAAGTTCATTAACAACTGACAGCATATTTCAACAAGAATTTTGCTTTTCTTTCCTTGAAAATGTTTTTTTTGGTTTTGAAATTCCTTTGATTCCATTGGTGAGGACTTCTTGATTTGATTTCACACATGCATTTGTTAGCAGATCGGATCTTTAATGTTGCTTATTTGGATGTAACTATGTCAACAGGTATCATAAATACAATAATATTCTGGCTTGGGTGTTCTGTATTTACATACATGCATACTACTGGATCACAGGATTACCTCTGTGGCGTGTTTCTGAACTCTTCTCAATTCCACTTTAATCAGAAGTTAAGTGGTGATTCCATTGCAGGATACCTTTGTCTTTTTAATTCCAAATGAATTCTGAAACTGCCTGCTTTCCTTTTACATTACAGTGCCAGATCATTTCACAAATTTATGAACTTAAGAAGGAGAATATAAAGTTCAGAAGAGTAAAGCAAACAAAAACCAAACAAAGCAGTTAAATTCCAAAAGTTACAGCAGATTTCAGGGAAAAATTGAGGTAGATTGCCATGAGGGAAATTCCAGAGCTGAACAGACTTTAAAAAGATACAACATGCCATTAAATGTTTTTATTGCAGACTATTCCAAAGGAGTGACCCAAACTTGCTAGTGGTAGCTCAGTAATATTACAGTTGCCGTTCATCTAATGCTATGTATGCACTCTTATTCATTATTAAGTATTGAGTTATTAAGTATTGATTCAACTACATGTATTCTGTAACCTTTGAAGTTAAGCAATACTGCAAATTAGCCATTTTTTCCCTTTTCTCAAGACAGGAGATGTTTCCACTTACAATTCCATTTTTAATAGACCAGAGGGTTACAACAAAAGACTTCACCGATGTGACAGAGAACATGCAAAGGGTCATGGTCTTCACATTAATGAGGAGGTAACCCTTTGATAATTTCATAATTATCTTTGTTAAAGGTATTTCATACTTTTTGACATGGGTGGAGACTATAGGCATTGTTTTACCCTTTGTAATGCAGCCTATATGGTATCAAAAGAATCAGGAGGAGGACATCATTGCCCTCAGCCTGAAGGTTTAGGAAAAAGCATTAGCCATTGAAGACACGTGAGTTAGCTCCTGCTCTTTGGCATCCTGTAGATTTCCAGGTGACAAGCCATATGCAAGTTAAAGCATGGGGAATGAAATACACACAGCAAAGCAAACCCTCTGTTACAGACCTTCACGGTCACTGAGAGTGACTTCTGAACTCTCTGTGCCCCTTGAGAGTTGCAGTTCAGGTGGTCCTGCAGCTGCTTCTGTGATGCTTGAAATGCCTTCTCCCTGAAAGGACTGGATTCAGGGGCCCCGACTCATCCCCTGCCCTCTGACATCCACCCTCCCTATGCCACCATTCGCTGAGAGAGCCCAAGTCTCTGAAGCTGGTGAGTTTGTTACGCAAACTTACACTTACACATCAGCAGTGTGCCCAGGTGGCCAAGAAGGCCAACAGCATCCTGGCCTGTATCAGGAACAGCTTGGTGAGTAGGACCCGAGAGGAGATCATCCCCCTGTACTCGGCACTGGTGAGGCCTCACCTCGAGTGCTGTGTCCAGTTTTGGGCCCCTTACCACAAAAAAGACATTGAGGTGCTGGAGCGGGTCCAGAGAAGGGCAACGAAGCTGGTGAGGGGTCTGGAGAGGAAGTCTTATGAGGAGAGGCTGAGGGAGCTGGGGTTGTTCAGTCTAGAGGAGAGGAGGCTGAGGGGAGACCTTATCGCTCCCTACAACTACCTGAAAGGAGGTTGTAGAGAGGCGGGGGTCGGTCTCTTCTCCCAAGTAACAGGTGATAGGACAAGAGGAAATGGCCTCAGGTTGCACCAGGGGAGGTTCAGGTTGGATGTTAGGAAAAATTTCTTCACTGAAAGGGTTATCAGGCATTGGAATGGGCTGCCCAGGGAAGTGGTTGAGGCACCATCCCTGGAGATACTCAAAAGATGAGTTGACACGGTGCTCGGGGATATGGTTTAGTGTTGGTTGGTGGTGTGTGGGTTTGTTTGTGGTTTTTGTTTTTGTTGGGGTTGTTTGTTGTTTTTGGTTGGTTGGTTGGTTGGTTGGGTTTTTTTATGGTTGGACTGGATGATCTTGAAGGTCCCTTCCAACCTGGGCGATTCTGTGATTCTGAGATTGCCCTGAAGGAAGGAAATTATTGGGAGCTTGTGCAAAGGAGGGGTCAATTAGAAGACTACAGCCATGCCTGGAAAAGGCTGGGCAAAGCATTCAAGGCCAGCAGAATCTGGGTTTGGTGTGCAGCCTGATAGCTAAGGAAGTATGAAGCCATGTTTTTAAACATCTGCCTTGAAAACAGAAATACTATAATATATACATATATAGAAATAAGTATTTTTCCAAGCAGCATCTGAATAATACACATACATACACAAGTGTGTGTACATATATATATATTTATGTATCTACATATACACATAGGCTGAGGCTGTCAAAAACCAAATGTAGTACAATCTCTGTGTGTTAATGGTCTCAAAACCCCAGTGGGTTCATGGCATGTAAGGAGATGGGTAGGCTAGGAATGGCTGCCTGTATTGGTGATTATATATGACAGAGATGGAAGAAGGAAGAGGGAGACAAAAGTTAAAATTGCTTTAATTGCTATGTAATAAAACTGCTGGTATTTTGTGACAAAGGCCACTGCTTGTGATTCGGCTCACTAGCAGCTATATACGCCAGGCAGCTCAGCGCACAGCCATAATGCCCTTCAGCTCTAATAGGCAGGGCAGGGAGTATTGGGTGCTCCCAAAGGAATCCCAGGAGCGCGCCTTACCATCACATGCTCATGCCTAGTAACTCAACTGCAAATCTGCGTGAGGCCAAAAGCCATGTAAATGACCACTCCAATTAAAAATGAGCCTTTTTATCTAAACAAAACACATCCAACCCCCCTCCCCCAATAGCAAGCCCAACCTTCAGCTTGGAAATTTGTGTCAAAACAGTTTTATCAATGAAGAGTTAAGGTTTTTTACTGAGCTCTTGTGTCCTTTCCATATGAACAAAACCCACTTTCCTATCAGTTTGCTTCCTAAAGCAAATGTGTATGGCCCAGAATTCATACCAGCTCTGCTAGACAGTGCACACAAGGGACCCTGCCTGAACAGGTGTCCCTTAATCCAGCTCCTTAATTAGCATGGGGGCACATCAGACCCACACCTGTTGAATGTTACAACATGATCCTCCTGCACATGATGACACCCAACACTGACCTTGCCCATAATTAAGTGCAAATCACATAGTCAACTCCTGCTCTTTAATTACCTCACTGGCCTGCGCAGAACTTTATATAATAAAACATAAAAAAAAAAGGCCACAATCAACATCTCTCTAGTACAACACTGAAAGGAGACAGGCTGAATCCACCACAGTACAGTCCCTTCCTTGAAGTGGGAAGAAACCACACCACTAGATGTAAGCCCTTCACTTCCTGCAGAGAGCCTGGCTGCGCCCAGGGAATCCAAGAGTAGAGTGACAGATAGTCGGTTTAGCTGCACGCAGCACAGTGGCTGCAGCGGAGTGTTTGCACAAGGCTGCCATTGCTGATTTCAAGTGTTAACAGCGCTAGAATTACACACTGTGAAGGCGTGTAGCGGGATGCCTCCCAGCCAACTGTTGGAAAATCAGAAATCTGCTGAATGCCGAACCCGTAAAGATGAAAGGCCACTGTGCACAGTCAGCGCCGTGCTACCAAGGATGCTGAAAACTGAATCTTATTTATTTAAAGGGAACACAAAATAATGGAACTACATACTGCTGCCTATCATTAGCACTGTAAACCCTGTATCACCACCAAAGCCTTTCTTGATGGTACAAAGATTGAGTCATTTCTCCTTTTCAGCATTTATCCACAACTGGAGGGGGGAGGAAATGGTCTTATTTTTTTATACTTTTTTTTTTAATACTCTTCTTGACTTGATTTTTGTTCTGGTGGGGTTAAAAGTTGGTGCACTGAATAGCTATTAAGGGGGTGGAGCAGGGTAGGCAGGAAAGGTAGGGGGAGAGTTGGGAGACGAATGGTTGTTTTGGAATGGGCTTTTCTGTTGGGTTTATTTTCGTTTTGGTTTGGTTTTTGGTTTGGTTTTTTTTTTTTTTTGGAAATAAAGAGTTTACAGCCTCTTCCCAAGAATCTCAGATCTACTTCTTTCCGTGAGTCTGGAAATGTCTCGCAGCTGCCTGTCCTCCTAGAGACCCCTCAGGTCGGTGCTCCCACCTGCATCCTCGCAGGAAGTGCAAGGGCTCATGTGCTTTACGGGTTCTATCATAAGTGCTAGCATGGCTCAGACTCGTGCTGTTGTAGCAAATAAGTCATTTTTTTGCATCTGAACTGTGTGGTGTGGCATCGGCATTTTGATTCTCCTTGTAGGTATTATATCATAAGATTAGGGAAACCAAGGCTTACTGTGTTGGCCAGTGTGTAAGCATACAAGCAGCCTGATAAATCAGAGACCTTTGGCTAGGGAAAGAAAAACAAACAAATCCTGCCTTTCCCTTCTGACTCCAGAGCTCCCCGTTGCTGTAGCACAGGAAGGAACTGCAGATTGCAAATAGTGATTGCGGAGTCACGTAAAGCGCAGTTTACTCAGAAAAAGCTTAAAATAATCTTTTATTGGTCAGGTTATTTTTCGCCAAGTCCACTTCCCATCATTGCAGAGCAGTTATTTCTGTATTCTTACAGCTATAAGCATTTTTAGTAAAAGCTTTCATTGTGCAAAAATACAGTAGTATATGCTTTATGTCCTTCAGAGAAAGCTTGCATGGATTAGTGGTTGCTCAGGGTTTTTCTTCAGGCTTTGCTTTTTTTCATGTGGTGCTTTCACTGAATTGTGCAAGTAAGGTAGGTGTTCCTGTAACAGGGGGCACAAATTAAATCTCTCCTATTTTTCAAATGAATCATGCAAGCCAGTGCACAGGAAAAATAAGAATGAAAATAAAATCTGTGCCACTTTCCAGTAAAATAGCATTTAGTTTGCCAGTAATCCCATGGTCATTGCCTGTGTGTGTTTGCGCACACGCATGCATCTGTGTATGTGTGTGTAAAAAATTATCAGTCCACGGTAGCTCATGGCACAGCTCTGTATCTTACCATCTTGTCATCTAGTCATACATTCACAGTTTATTAATATACATAAAAAACTAGGTCAGGGTTGGAACAGTACGAGTGCAGATCACTGCTAAATAAATACACAGCCATACAGCAGATGCTGTACAGTTCTGTCTGTTTTTTTGCCCCTGGCCACAGCACATTTAGCAACAGATAACTGCCAAGTATTCACTCTCTGATTTTCTTACAAGGAGACTTTTATATTTTCACAGGAAATGGGAAGACCTGTCGCTGTTTTGTCATCTTCAGAGTATGGGAGACGCATAAATAAGCCCGTAGAGCGGGTGATCAGAGAGCATGCAAGAATTAATCTGCTAGAGGCAGAATTCTACAGGAAAAATGGCATCACCTGCTTATTGGAAGAACCTTCTCCAAGCCTGGATCCATGTTAAATCTCTTGTATGTGTCATTGCCAGAAATATCTATGTGGAAAAAAATCCACCTCACATCAAAAAGCAGTATGGTGCTTTTGCTTTTTCCTCTACGTTTTAGTTAATGAGAATGATTTGGATTAAAACTAGGATGAATAGCAGCTGTACTTTTCCTCATGCTAATTCAAACACATGTCTTCTCCTTACAGTCTCAAAAATCTAATGAAAAGCAGCATCCACCATTCTATGATTTTAGACAGCAACACACTGGAAGTGAGACCTGTTGGGTCAACAGCTGTCTCTCTGCAATTTTAGTCAGTGCTTCTGCATAACTCTTCACAGACTTAACATTTAAGCAAGCTGCTTCTCAAAGTATCAGTGGTCACTGACTTCTTAGTTCGTACAGTGTTGCTACAGAATTGCGAGACGTCATTTTATTTGCACAACAGCTGAAACAGGGATTCAACACAGATTTTCCAAAATGGGCAAGTAAAGAAATGAGCTGACTTAGAGAAGTGCTTAGCAGTTTCGGTAGGCTTCAAGTGGAAGTCAAGTTAACAGGAACTTCTGAGTGTTCAGCATTTAAATAGACAAAATCTGGGCTTAACTGATTTCAGACATCCATTTTGCTGGCTTTTGCTATACGAATGGTGTCTGAAGGATTGATCTGTTCAAGAGTGTCACAAGAAAAATCATGTCTGGTTCTGTATCCAATGCTGAAAAAAAGAAGAAAGAAGAAAGGTAATACTAGCAGAACAAGCACTAAATAGTGTGGTAGAAAGGATGGAAAAGCACAAGGATTTGAGCAAGAGTCACTTTAAAAAGCATATTTAGAGTAAATGTCTAAACCTGCTCAACTGCTCAAACATTTAGTGCCTTGTATTCTCACTGAATCCAGTACTAAAGTTTTACGGCAATTTCAGGAGAAGGAATATCTCCTACAGGATACGCATCAGTTTGGTTCTTGAGAGCCCTCGATCCTGCTGTTGTTTGAAGCTGAGGCAGTATTGTTCAGAAAGGGACAACAGCCAGACTGATCACAGCAGAACAAGGACTGTAACTCCACAGCTTTGACTGATACTGGAGTTCTGTCAGGTGACTTACACAAAAGAAACCTGTCTCATTTGTGAACACAGTCTCCTAGTGAAAAATAATGAAAACAAAGAACTTCTTAATCTAAGGCATGGATAAGTAGTAAATTAGACAATCAATAGCACTTGTTTGGCATGATGCAAGAAGCAGAGCACACAGAGCTGCCCATTCTGAGGGGCATTTGTTACTTTCATATATTCATGACCTACAAGTTCCTCTATATTCAGTGAGCTAGGGACAAGAGAGCAGTAACTGCTACATTGCTTTTCAACAACAAATTCTCTGTTAAATCCAGCAGCATTAAATGAAAGGAATCACAGTAAGAACAAAGCGAGAAGGAAACGTTTTCTAACAGTACTAAAATGCTTTTTCAAAAATCAGTATCAAGTGTATAACCAGTGAAGAATGAGATGGAATATGGCCATATTGTAGACAGGTTATTTTTAGTTCGGGACAGTCAGTACAAATTACTTCTTTTAAGTAGTCTTACTATATTTACAAACCATCTGTGTTTAAAAAACTACGGGAAATCGAATCTGTTTGGGAACACCACCACCTTCTGGCCTGTGTGAGAAATAAGCATCACTAATTCGCTTCCACCTTGGAGAAAGGCATGAGTCATCAACACTAGTATCAGGTTCCCTCTCTCATTTCTTTGCTTGTTTCACCCCTTTCTGAGTCCCTTCTCAACCCTCCTCACTTTTGAAGGTTTTTTACAGACTATTCCTCCTCCTACTTGTTTCTCATTCAGTTCTGAGTGGTTAACTTCTCCTGTCAGTGCCCAGTTAGCGAGGATTTCTTCTGTATTAGGGAGGAGTTCCCTGTGGATGTCTGTAAAGACATTTCAGTCATTTTTCCTTCACCTTCTGTTATGCTAGGATGACTACTGTTAGGTCAGTGATGTGCTGTGAGCTTCCTAGTACACTGTTGGAAAGTATCTCATTACCTCTTGGTGCTCCCTCACCTGTCAAGTGTTGACATACTGCACTGAGTAAGGGTTTTACACCTGCAACAAATTATCATGAACAGAATGCACAGCGTGACACAATGTAAATCATATTTTGGATCTGGATTTTGCAGCCAAAAATCTCCAGGAATTCTTGGGACAACCAACAGACACCCGCAACTCACAAATTACTAACAGTAGCCTTGGAAGGAAAATGGCCACATTCTGTATCTACTGGTGAAATATATAGGCTTCAAGGATGTAAAAGTTTCACCTTTTTTGTATCAAATCATAATAGTTAAAATCAAACCAGGTGATGCTGAGAATTCTGCTTTGCTACTCATAAATAATAATTCCACACAGGACATGATGCACAAGCTAACCTGAAAATGTGTTCTATGCAGCAGCTATTTGATCAGAACTAAGGCCTATGTTACTTTCCCTTCATCCATCAAAGACAGTACTACAAATAATACATATCCAGAACATTGGGTGGCCCCCACAGAGACAGTTGTGCAAGGCTGCTATCCTGTGGCAGCTGTTCTTTTACAAAGAAAAGTGCATCTTTTTAATAAAAACTGTCTAATTTTTTGTAAGGCATTGCTATTTAGTGAACAGCACCCTGCATCTCTTTGAGAAATAAGCAAATAGTCCTTGTGCAACTACTACAAATTTTAGTTTTCTGGAACACTTGGGAAATCACACGAACAGCTATGAGTAAATTGCACGATTTCTTTTTATACTGTCAAGAAAAGCCCTGATTGCTAGGTAGCATGGCACTTCCTGTGCATTCAGCACCAGCCAGTATCCTTGAATAATCACATGTCCTTGAATAGTCACAGCTGTCCATTTGCAGTTGTGAGTTAGAACCAGTGAAAATACAAAGGAAACACAGCATTGGCTGTCTGACACTTACATCTGCTAACTTATAATAAGTATTGACACAAAACTTAAGAAAATACGTTGCTCTTTATTACTCTTTACATGTCAATTGTTCCAAATTGGAAGGTGTCACATTCAGAAGCTTAAATCATCTTAGGTGGAGTTATTTAGTAAACAGAATTGTTCTTACACACACAATATTTACAAATTATAGTACAGGAGGTCAACCAGTGATTTAGTATTATTCTCCAGTGTCAGCAGCCAAGTCGGTATGTATGAGGAAAGATTTTTTTGTGTAGATATTCTGCCATTTTTCTGCAATTTTGTAGACTCTCTATCTCAAAAAACGGAATCTGGAAACAAAACAACAATGATTGCTGGAAATACCTTCTAATAAACAACTCAGTAAGACTGATGTTAATTAAGCAGACGTAAAATTACACATCAAAAATTTCTCTTTTTTTAAAATTAAACATTTAATCCTAAACATATTATTGATCTGTAAATCACCTAAATACAGATTATTGTAAACCAAAAAGTGATATCCATAACAGTTTAAACTAAGTTAAATATAACTGACATAGGCTTATATGAGAAGTGATTGTAAATGGAAAAGAAAATCTCAAAAATCTCAAAGTAACTGGTTTGGTCCAGTTTTGGTTTTGTTTTTTATTTTTAAAGATAAAAGTAACCCCATTAATTCAACAGGCAAAATAAAGGATATAGTCTGTTGTGAAAATATTATTTACAATACAAAGCAGTTCCTTTTTTTTTAACTCCTCTTTTTAAACTCCAAATTCTGATCTTAGTATTAAATAATTAAATACTTAAAAAGTATTAAATTAAAAATCCGAATTCTACTGAACTCTTAGTCAAGATTTGAACCTTAATCACTGCAGAGAAGTACTCTTTCAAGCAGCCACTATTTGGCAGAAAACACTAATTGATCCAAGGAAGAAAAAGGAATTTCTGTAACACCCTCAAAAAGGCAAAAGTGAGGCAGAGTGAACATAATGTAGAAAGGACAAGACTACATCTGCAATTGGGAAGTAATTGCAACTACAATTTTAGGCATCATAAAATAATAATTTTTCCCTTGTTTTGTTAGCCAGAGCCAAAGCAAACCGCTGTCTTTGGACTTTACCTGCACAACTTCATAACCAAGTAATTGAAGATGTCTCCGTTTAATAGCTTCTTCTCCCAGCAGATTGCAGCTGTTAACGCAAAATCTAGTTCGACCATCAACACAGACAGCAATTCTGAAATCAAGCACAAGTATAGCATCAAAAACACCCAACAAGTTACTTCAGTCACCACAACTACTGTAGTTCCTAAGAAGCATGAGACAGTAACTCCCCTCTTACTTCCTATTACCTCCTAGAATTAGATGTTGTAGGGTGGGAGTTACCTACTTCACTCAATTTAAATCACTTAACTTACAGGTGGGAGGGGGAAGGCCTGAAGCTTAGCAAAACTAAACCTGAAAAGCTTATTTATATGCTCTGAACAAAAATTACCATACAAGTTAGTAAGAGTTTGATATTTTTAATGCTACTGTTGGTAAGCTGTTTGAATTCTTCTAGAAGGAAAAACATACAAAATACTTGTCTTGGCTTGAAAACATTTCAGCAGCTAAATTTATTCAACTTACTATTGTATCTGTTAAACCTGTTAGAGTTTAAGTTAACTTTAAGCTAAATTTGTTTAAGTTAAACCCGTATCTACGGTTGGCAGCTTCCAGATTATATTTTTTCTACTTGGTGATAAATATCACATCAACTTAAAAATTTGTATATCCACTGTAAAAAAATTACTTAAATTTTCAGTATGTTAAGTATATTGTGACCTTATTTACACATGAAAGCTGTAATTTAAAAAAAAAAAAAATCAAAGCCCATTCTTAAAGGATGGGATTTTTGAAAGAACCTATATTACTCTGTGAGTCTGGTGAAGGTTAAGCTGGAGACAACAGAACCTTTTCAAAGACTTTTGCTTTATCCACAGAAATGCAGTTGCAAATAGCACACAGGCAGGTTGCTTAACTTTGTATCCAAGGTTTCTCATGTTTAACACATTTCATAAACATCTATGCATTTTTCAATAAAAACAGCATCCGTAGCAAATACTCTCATTAGACAGGATTCTTTACAGCAGTAAATTTGTGAACTCAGACTGGCTTAAACTATGTTAAATCTATGTGGACAGACTCAATTAGAATTAATTTGGTTTTAATTTGAAAATTAATTACCAAAGATTAAAATACTTTATTATAAGCCAAATCAGGATCACTTTGATCCTGACTGCCACTGGGTAAAGAGACTAATTGTCTGACACTGTATAGTCAGGAGGCAAAACAATGAGGAAAAAGTACAGATCATTAATTTTGCCAACTTCATCCATTTGCAAGGGGTTTCAATGTGAAACCTTAGCTTTGTTGAGGTCAATGGCAAAACTCCAATTAGCTTAAATTTTGCCAGGGTTTCACCCTGGATGCTCTTTGTCAATGTTGACATTTTATCAGTGGTTTCTTTTATTCTCTTACCGTCTGTGTACCTCTTCACATTGGGCAGCAGGCAATACAAAACCTTCTTCATCTAATTTAATCTCAATATCTAGTATAGGTGAAAAGAGAAGTGACATTAATACTCATTTCATATAACAAACTGTTTGCTATAATTCTCATCTGCTTACAGTTCATTGTTTTATACAATAACTAAAATAGTATTGCAATACCTTTTTCTGAATCACAGAGGCTTGCAAAAGATATGTATAGGTTATTTAAGACAAATGAGTGATAATTAGTAACACTTCAGCTAACAGCAAAATAGTATTCCAACTCCACTAAAAACTATTGTAGTTAAATGGCACTTTGCTGGGCTGGCTAGGGCCTCTGGAATTATAAGGGTTTTGGGGAGACACTCTCTCTCTCTCTCTGGACCTAAACCCTGCCAACTTTAACCCCACGTGGAACCTGAAATGCAGAATAGTTCTGGAATCATCCCTCTCTCTTGATTTTTGTTTTTTTATCCCTCCGATGTCCACAGGTCCCTTCCCTCAACATCTTTTTTATGATCCACCCCTCCTGGGCACACATCTTTCCTCCCCACTGCCTTTTTTCAGTATCCTTTCCTGGCGAATGAAACACTGTTTTGCATACTCCTCTCCTTCAGTCCAGAAACCCCCTCTGACTACAGGTGGTCAAGAGCTCTTGCTAAGGGGAGGGGGAGCCCAGCTGAGCAGGGCAGAAGGCTGACAACCTTCCAGCTCTGCCTTTCTCTACTCACCACCAATGCAGAGAGATCAGGCAAGTGCCATTGCCTCATTTTGTTTTACGTTACACAAATTGTTTACAGGGTAAGTAAAAAAGGAGCCAATAGTAAAAATACAGAATACAATAGTTGGCAGCTATTTTCAGTACAGTCTGGCTGTATAAATTCCAAGTAACATTGCAGTTCTTTTCTCTCCTTGTTCTTTCTGACTTTGAAAATGCATTTCCTTAAAGTTCTCACAATGTTTCCTCATTTCAGAGCCTCTACAGAGTTCTGTATTCCAGTTTACTTTTTCTGTATTTGCACAATTCAGAATGCCCACAAAGAGACAAAAATCAATCATTTTTATTTCTAGAAAATAACTGAGCCTGAAGTTTTGACAGCATAAGCACACATTTTATTATTAATCTAAAGAAATGTTACTTACCAACTGTATAGAAATATGGTGTTGATACCTCTGATGCAAAATATATTCTTTTTTTCAGTAAGTAAAGTAATCCAGTCTTCACTCTTTTGAGAAGATGAACATCCAGAGAACTGTGAGGCATGAGAAAGGCCTTTATTTGATACTTTGGAAGGAGTCTGGGACCCTACATAATGACAGAAAAACCAAATAAAACAAAAGAAAAAGGAAGATAACATTTCTGTAATTATCTCATATTAATGTAGCAAAATGTATTCTGTGCATTTCAAAGCCATGTCTATTGAGGGACTTACAGTCTGAGGTGTGATCTGCTGGAAGCTTAAAAAAAGACCCCAAAAGAATCACTGGAACATCCTCAGCAAGCTTCCATGCTATCACGCTGAACATACTGCTCATGAGAAATGCACAACTGCTTTATTCCTCTGCAGTGAGGCCAACATCTAACTGCCTGATCTCTTTTGTGCTCCAAGACTTCAGAACCCAAACATTAAAAAAAGGAGTAGTTGTTTGAAAAGTGCTCAGACATACACAAAAAGCACTTTAACTTAGAGCTAGTCAGTTCCATCAAACATACAAACATAGCAAGTCAATCAAGCAGGTAGAAAAGCTTCATATTTTCATCAAGAGAAAAAAAAAGCTGTTACGGCCCAATTCCAATGTTTTTACGGGGAAGACAGTTCTCAATTACCAACAGGGCCCTAATGACCTTATCACCTCTTGTTAACATCAGTCTGGTTTCATATGTACCATACCTCATAAAATGGGCACTCCAGGGTAACGGTCAGAAAAAGCTGGGTCAGCTGGGTGGTAACAATTCTGTCCAAACCAGGTGGCTGAGCTGAAACAACAATATTGAGGCTTTCAGGTGGACCTTCAACAAAGTATCTTTACACAAACCATCATGCACAAGTGAGGAAAAACGTGCAGAGAAGCTACCTGATCGTTACCACTCTTGGTCATTGTTGGAATGAACAGAAAGATCAGTTGTGAAATGACATAAAAAATGAGGAAATGATTTACAGAAATATAAATAAATATACAACTAGCAAGATCTTAGTTAAAACTACGATATTATTTCAGGAAAAAAAATAAATTTGAGAGATGCGGGACATTCTACGGGGAGGAATAAGTTTGAGTTGAAGTCCTGGAGAAGTATCTTATTTTCCTTCTTCCTACAACCCCTTCTCATCAAGTTATAATCCCAGGATCTCATTGTTTCACTCAGCTGGGCTTTTTTTTATGTGAAAGTAGGGGATAATACTCAATAACTTCTGGAGATTTGTTTACAAGTGTATACTTGAAGCATCTTTCATGTTACATGCAAAGTATTATTACAGAATGGTAAAAACCATATGTAGCGTAAGATGCTAATCATGCAAGTCATATTCTCGAGTTCCTGTTCTGAACTTTGACCACTATGGTAGAATACCTTTTTTGATTTAAAAGAACATATTCAAAGTAACTGGTAGTATGAGGTTTCTCATTTTCTAAGTATCAGCTTGAGAACTTTAAAAGACATTCTGTTTTTTAGGACATGATGTCTGCGTCCTAAAAATCAACCCCTTAAGGTATTTCATGTTGAACAGCTAAAAACTGAGTGACCAAAGTCTCTAATCACTTTGAAAACTCGACCTTATATAGAGTTTTATTAGCAAAGCAATCTTAGCTGAGATCTTGAGAAGTCACTCATCTTTCTGGCATAACTTACATATACCTATAATGCTGCTAAATATTCTTTACTATCTAACACAGAATTACTTAGAATCTATAGCTTACAACTGTGTTGTTCATAACAGGTTTGTGTCCAAAACCACTGGATTATGCAGCAGTTAGAGCCATGGACAGGCTACCACAGGGGGGATGTTCTAGAAGCTTACTAGACTGGAGGAAAAAAACAATTAGGTGAAGGCAGGCCTTGCAGACAAGACAGTCTTAGAAGCAGTGGGTGAGCAGACTCTGGGACCTCCTAAGCAAGATGGGATAAACCATGGGGTAGATTTTTATATTTCGTAATGTTTTCCTCAGTACGGTAAGACATAGGGCCAAGTATGGGGCTATAGTGCTTGCTTGAAGTTAGAAAGGAAAGGAGCTCAGGGCACAGAACAAAGATGGGCAGAGAAAGTATCCACCCAGAGGAGTGCAGTCGGCAGAAAGGATGCCAAAGGGAAGAAGCCTCACATAACCATATCAGATTCTAGATTAAAAGTAATTTAAAAACCAGGATGAAGGACCAATCTTTATGCCTTGTTAAAACATATGTGAGCCTTGAAATTCAATTTCCATTTTTACCTAGATAATTAAAAAACCCATACCAGCCTATCCTTAACTGCTCACATTTATGATGCTGTTAATGTTTTACTGGTTCAGATCTCACTTCTACTTTAATTAAGCCAACAATTATGCACTGCAAATTAATTTTTTCAGCTTTACCTATTTACCCTTTTCAGCTTTCACAAGCTGATCACAATACAATATGAAAGAGAAATACAATCAAGTTGGAAGCACGAATACAATGCAATAATCGTTATCCTGAAAAAACAGAAGAGTAGAGATGACAGCAGAAGTCCATACACGGTTCTACCTTACCCCCACCTGCAAAGCTGTACACAATGCAGGCTGGCAGAAGGTAAGGATTAAAGCACTAGAATCACTTACATGCAATGGAATTATAAGGCAAAACAGTATTTGAAAAATGCATTCTGTACTGAGATTTACAAATTCCGTGTATATAATTGTAACACGTTCTTATCAGTAATAGTAAATTATTTTTGTCCAAATGTTCCACTTCAACTCATTTGTCTCCAGAATTTGTACTAATCTTGAGCATTATTTCTGTAATAGTAGTAGGTGACCTTACTATGTAAGTAAGCTGTGGAACAGTTATTTTAACTTTTCTCGTATATTATAATTTTGTCCCAATTTTAAACACTGTGAACAGGTTTTCTGACAACTGTGATGATGTACCTTGCCCTTAGAGCCTCAGGAAGAGAGTGGCTTCCATGCTTAGGAAAATAGCCAGAAATAAGTATTATGCGAAGTCCCAGAGGACTTAACCTTAAAAACAGGCAGAGAAATCTTAAATCTAATCAGCAGGCCACAAGCAGAAGGTAATTATTTTAGCTTCACAATCAGTACTACTAGTATTTCTATTACTTTTTGAAATATGTCCTCCCTTGTGCGAGCCCCTGAGTAAAACACCCAAGAGTCAGTCTCAACCCTAAGGAATATGAGATCCAAGAAAGCAAAGCAAACAGCTGTGGGGGAAGACAAAGATACAGAAAAGTGAAGTGACTTGCCTAAAGCCACGAAGCAAATGGAGGACTATATACAGAATAGAAGTCAAGTCTCAGGACTCACTATCCAGCGTTCCACCTTTATGCCACATCCTTCATGTGGCAGTCATTACAATGCAATGATTTAGAGAAAAATGAACCCAGAATCACTGAACTATATATGATGTCACTCCTGCATCATTCCAAGTATCATTGCCATTAAAAAAATCTACCACTTTTGGTCTCAGGTCTTGTTAGTTCCATAACAACTGGTCTCACAAGCTTTCTTAGTGTTACCAGTCTCATAGTAACATAGTCTCACTTCATTGTGAGTATTCACATCAGTTGCTGCGTAGGCAAAAAAGTTTAAACAGCTGGAGTTAAAACTAACACATTTCCTCCACAGAATAACTTAGTGTCCAAAACCTGTATGAGACAAAGGACAAACATGGGTAAAACAGAAGGTTAGTATTTTTTAGAAAAGCAGAAGGATTAACTGAAATAAAATTTTTAAAGGGAATTCAAATATCTGTTTGAGATTGTATGGTGCAATTTTCAAACTCCTCTAAATGATATAAACTGAAAGACAACTGGAACTGTGCAAGGAAGCAACGGCCTTTGGCCTCCTGATCGCTATTCTCCAGTCACTGTAATCAGGTCAGTGTTTATTCGACATATGAAAGTGGTAAGAAATGGGTGCTTGACAAGAGACATATCACGTAATAGAAAGAAATGTGGAACATCACAAGAGAAGCACTGCTCCTTACCTTGAAGCTGTTGCAGAAAATAGGGACTAAATATCTTTGGCAGAAAATTTACTGGGTAACGTTGAATAAGGACACAGGAGTGCAGCAGGTTCAGTAAGGTGCGAGGCTGAAAGTGACTAAAACGAGAATGCAGTACGGTTTCAAGCTTCTTAAACAAGGAAGAAGCACTTGGAGGCTGATAGTTAAGAGTCCCAAATGGTATAATGTACCCAGCAATCTGGTCAGTGGTAAATGTGTCAGCATCAGAAATGAAACCTTCTGCCACTGCATCAAAGATGGGCTTAGAAAGGATCATCTTTTGGCAGCAATACTGCATGATTTTGCTGACTGTCTGAGGATGCATGGTAAAGATGGACTTGGGAACATATGTTTCCAGTGCCTCTGTAAAAATTTCTTCACGATGTCCAAAGTACAGGAAGGCTTCCAGTACATTTACCAGTTCATCACCCGTGAAATATGGAATATGCTTCACAGAATGTTTACACAGTGCTGTGACCAAGGGAACTGCCCGAGTCTGATGAAGAACAACCAGCGAATTCAGTATTATGCTTGTGAACGCTGGGCTTAGCTGGGAGACTATGTTTAAAGTGACACCATTCAGTCTGTTTAGCAAGTCTTGGTATTGTTCCCCTTCCCTGGCAGTCACCTGCAGCATCTTATAAACCATCACCACTTCCCTAGGACTCCACTTGTCAATGTCTTTTTCTTGCATGTGGTTCACAATTTGTTCCAGCATCGCACAACCTGGGCCTTCCAACTCAAGCAAACTCTCTCCAAGAGCACACAGATTTCTGACAGTCAACTGTCCTTTATCAAGCCGCTCCTTACCCTCTGAAAGCAAGCTTGCCATCAGTGTGCTCTGGGGATCTATACGTAGTTTTATCAAAGCTTGCAATGCATTCAGCAGCCCAGTGTTTGACAGTTTTGAGGATTCAAATTCAAACTGGAAGCATAATGCCCTGAAAACTTCATTCTCTAACACTCCCTCAGGGTTTTTCAGACCATTGTCATCTACTTCAACTTCAGAAATCCTCTGCAGGGCTCCTGATGCCATAGTATCAGACATGACTTCCAGAGACCTAAGAAAGTCAAAAATCTCTTTCGAAGTACAAAGGCTGTTCAACTTCTTCAAAAACAGTTGCTCATCCATCCACATGTTATTAGATTTAGTACTCCTCCCAGGATCTCCACAAAGATGCACAGTTTCATTAACAGAAAGAGACTGTATACGCAGTTGTACATGGTTTTTCCTACAAAACATATACTGAGATTTATCTTTGAAACATAGCATCCTCATGGCTACAGAGCTACAGTTTTGGGGCTTTCGCTGCCCACTGACAAAGCTCAACCTTTTGCTTAGGGTCAGCAAAACGGACCTGCTCGCTGGTGTGCTGGATGAATAAAACTGGAAACTTTTTTGGCTAATCAAAGCCATACTGGATCAAGCGTGTTCTCAAAAGATACCTAGAGGAAGAAAAATACATATATAGTTTGGAAAAGAGAATCATTAAAACACCGGCCATAAAAAACCTCTTAGCGGCTGGACACGACAGGGCTGACCCCTCTCCCACAACCACTGGCAATGCAGAGGAGAACCTGCCGGGAGCAGGGAGACCTGCGTGCCAGGCCGCAGCCTGTCCCTACCCAGAGTCTCCCTAAGGACACCACGACGAGGGGGGAGGCAACGGGGACGTTTCCTCGAACAGGAGCTGCGCAGCGGTGCTTGCCTCTTTACCCCGGGAGCCCGGGGCCGCGCCGGGGGAGAGGGGTGTGTGGGGTGCGTCTGTTCCGGCAGCCAGGGGGTCGATGGGTGATTCCGACACGGGTGGGCCCGGGCCGCTCCGCCTCGCAGGCCCCACGCCTCCCCCCACCGAGAGCAGCGAGGGACGGGCAGGCTGAGGTGCGTCTCTCCCTCCCGCCCCAGCACCTACTGCGGGCCGGGGCGCCAGTCCCCCTCCCTCTGGCCTCCCTCCACCGCTGAGAACTGCCGGCGGTGCCGGGGGAACCTCACCTCCGCCGCCATGACGGGCAGCGCGGGGACTGCCGGGAGCTGCCGTCGCTCTTCCGGCGCGTACCTCAGGCCTCTCTGGGGCCGCCTCATCCCGGCCCGGCCCCGTAGGTTTGGCGTGGCGTGGCGTGGCGTGGCGTGGCGTGGCGTGGCGTGGCGTGGCGTGGCGTCTTTGTCCTGGGAGCTGGATTTGTTCCCGTGTACGTATGGATCAAAAGCGCATCCTTCATCTCCCCTCGGCCGCAGGGTAGCGGCGGGTGGGTGCTCTGAGGGGGGGCCGGAGCTCTGGGAGGCTTCGGTTGCTGCAGCGGCGTTGAAGCCTCCGATGCGGACCTGGCTTTAGCGCCCTGCAGCCGCCGTCCTTCCTAGGGGACGGGTCTCCTCCTTCCCGGCCGGGTGTCCGTTGGTCCACCCAAATTTTTCTGGGCGGAAGGTCAGCCCTGGGCCCTGAAGGTTTCACATGCTGCTGTCCCGCTGCTTTCATTGAAGTTTTTATGGGTTTTTTATATTTATCTTTGTCGTAGAGTGAAAGTGATTCTGAGCAAGCCTGTAACAGTTGAAAAAATGGTACGGGAATGGGCATGGCTCTGAAGGCACAGTCCCGCATCCCGGTTTAAAGCCATGCAGAAGTGTGTAAAAGCTGCTGCAGGAGTTTCCTGTGTTTTGATCCTGCCATGCAGTTTGACGTTTTTTGATAGACCATGTACATGAAGTAGGAAGTCTGGCCTTACGGTACAGCTATGTAATTACCAGGTCTAGCACATCTGGTTCAGTGAAACTATGGCTGGTGTTCACAGATGGCTTGTTTGCTGCTACGGTGTGTTGTTGTATGGAGCCAATGGGCTCCCTGTTAATCTTTTGTGAACTGGTAGTTTTTTGAATTTTCTGAGTACTTGATCGGATGAGCTATAATTTGGAATTTCATGCTTAGTTTCATTGTAAAACCTGGTTTGAGCCAGGATATCTTGGCTTGTTTTTCCAGCTTAAACTTCGTGGTGTTTTTTGGCACGCGACTACCAAAACATCAACGTGTTAAAGGCTGCTGTTGTGGTAATAGTATTAAAGTTAGAGGGGTTCTCTAGAAAGCTTGATAGTCAAGAGTTACCATTTTTCCCCCCTCTTTATTTCAGTTGAACTCACATCACATAAGTGGAAATGGCATATCATATTTGAAGAGTGCATAGTGCAGCAAAGCAAGAGTAACACAGGCAGTATGTTCATCTGAGTGCAAGCGTGTTCCTGGTTTATGACTGTGTTCATCTGCAGGTAGGCATGACTGATTTTCCTTTCTTTTAGCAGGCATCACTTGATCAGTTTGTGCGTGAAGCTCTGCTGGTTGATGACAGAGTGAAGGTGCTTTCACAGGGAGAAACACCTCAACTTGTGTAGTTTAGATCGAAGCAAGATCAAGGGATGTTACTGATCTATTAATGACATACTTAACTGTCAGGTGGTTAATTAAACTACTATTTAATCTGTTAATTGAACTATATATTCAAAATCAATAGCAGCAATACAACAGATACAATATTAGGCATTTAGAAAATGTTAATAAATGTCTACAAATATTTAAACAGCCTTCTGTGTCTAATTCCAAGGAATTGTCTAATTGTGGCCTCCCCCCTCCCCACAAGCACACATTCGCACTGTTACGTATGCACAGTCCCCTCTCAGGAGGTATGCATCTCAAGCACAATCCCCTCTTGTGGCTGTGTGGGTTCTCTTGTTTACGCACACCTTCTATGGGAGATGCGATTCCTCCAACTTTTGTGTCTCTATGCTATCTACTAGTCTGCACATCAGTGAGAAGGCTCCCTGCCAGTTCACATGCATGCACCCAAGATGTGGGTAGCTACTTTTTGCACCCTTTGTTGTTACTGTACTAACTGGAGTGGAAGCAGCTCACAGCGTCTTATGGGGAGGCTGCTCTACCTGACCTAGGCAGAGATCACAGTGCTGTTAGGTTAACATCTGGCCATGTCAAACCACATTGTGACTGCTCTTCTTTCTGTTGCCTTCTCCTCTGCCCCTACTATTGCAGATTTTCATGCTTCTCTTATACATCTTCCCAAGCTGACTCTTTTCTTTGCAGTCTGTTGGTAAGCCCCTGGCTATAATGTTGGCAGCACAGCTTACCCCTCAGCTTTTTGTGTATAGAAGGCTTCTGTGCTGTGCTATGGTGTGGTCCCAGTGGAAAACTGATTATCTTTCTCCCTTTCTGAGGTATAAGAAAGAATGTAGTAATGAAATGCTGCTTTGTCTTTATTGTTTTTCTCCTTTTGTAGTCAGGCATTGCTACCTGCTGACAAGAGAACCATTAGGGTGAAAATATAGCATGTGACTAGGATGAATCTGTATTTCTACAGGGATGGGAGGGTATTTAAACTGTATTTCATATGAATTGTCATAGTTTGTGTGTCATCAAATTTCTTTGCGTTTCTTTTCGAAAAGGAGGGTGAAAAATAATTTTGTGGATTGTTTTGGTGTATGCCTCTTCTTCTGTGCACATGCACATGAAGCCAGTTATTTAAATGAATTTATTTAAAGTGACTGTTAAGTTAATTATTAATGTTTTTAGGTAATGTAATGTAATCAATTTAAAGTGAAAACTATAATAGAAAATGGAGTAGAACAAAATACAAAGAAAGCCTTAAAATTTTCTAGTAATTACATTTTTCATGGAATTCATGTATGGTACAGGCGCTGTACTCTTAGGAAGCTATCACTTAGTTTTACCACTTTTGATTTACAAGTATGCTTTAAAAAAAAAAAAATCTTACTGGAGAAACCTTCCACAATCCTGTGGGGAGTATCATATCAGTAGAATGCTGTAGTCATCTTCTGCAGTTGAGCTCTGTTAGTTTTCCCTTGAGAGAAAAAGGAAGAAGATATGCTTCAAATTGCTTAGCCACAGGTTTCTGTAAATCAGTGTATGTGGCTAGTATGCTGAATGCTTTGTGTAGTTGGATCTGTGTTGGAGCAATAGGTAAAGTGCAGCAAACTGGGCCCAGGCATGTGAAAAAAATCTCAAACTGGGAACTGAAAGCAGCTTTCTGGGAACTACTGCAGCTCCCTAGCAGTGACAAAATATTGACAGAAAATTAATTTGTAATACACACACAAGAGACATTCTGCTTGTCTCTTATTCACTGCTTCTTGAAGTTGTCCTTATACCTGTTGTGTACTGTCTGTGTCAAAATCATGAAAGAACTTTTCGCATTTGAACTTTCATGGGACAGCTGAATGGATAAGGATATGCATCTCATTCATCCTGCTGCTTGCAAGACTTTGTGAGGGAGTGGCATTTTACACTTTTTTACCACAAAGTGGTTTCTTATTTTTAGGAGAAAAAATCCAAACTTTCAATTCGGAAGTTTAACTTGTATAAGAAGCTCCTTTTTGAAATATGAAATAAAAAACAATGTCGGTGTTCTAAAACATAGACATGGTGGTGTTCAGGCGAAAAATGCTGATTTCGGAATAGAAAACACTGAGAATTTTAATATTTTTTTCCTCAGGTGTTGTTATTTGACTTCACCATGTCTATGTTCTGTTTTATTTTCAAATACATCTCAGAAAAGTTACCAAAGCAGTCACTGACTTAAACTGGAAAATACAACTTACATAATACAAGTAGTATTTATTTTCAGGAAACTAGTTTCTCTATTGTATTATTTACAAACTAGATTCTTGATGCTGGGCATACTGCAATATTACTGCAATATCAAGGCAGTACAGCACATATGACCAATACTACGAGTCCCTTACAAACTGGCCTGCAAAGCTTGGTTGTGAGAAATGGCTTCTCTTCAGAGTAGATGCCTCATTTCCAAATTAAACAGCAGTACTTCTGTCCTCTAAAGTATCTCTTTTTAATCTAATAAGCAAAGCAAAATCTTGCTGTTCTGCATGCAATAAATTCCCTTTTTTTTTCTTCTTTTTTTTCCCCTGCAGTGTCTTTAAGGGAAAAAAAAAAGTGCTGTGTTTTGAGAAATGTGCTGTGATTTAAAAAGGAGGTTTTTGCTCCTATATGCAACACAAAAGGGGCAGGCAAAAGCCATAGCTGAGGAAATATGGCAGCAAGCAGGTGCCCATGGACTTGAAGCTGATATGCACTGTATAAGTGAAATGGACAAGGTGAGGTACTCCATGCTGTTTTGAAAAATAGGTATTTAAGAGCTGCATTTTTGTTCATGTGCTGGAGTGGTGGCTGTTAATAATCATGAAGGCTGAGCACATTCAGCCACCTAAAATATACTATCTAGTTTTAAATTTTCGATTCTTATGAATCTGTAATTGAGACCAATACTCACAGATGCTGAGTAGCCTTCTGCCAAAGGTATATCTTTCTTGTGATTTTTCTTATTAGAACAGTTCTTTGATCTCTCTTCTAACAGTGCAGTGACTTCTAGAAAACTATTTATGTATGCAGTAGTGAATGAATTCTGTACTTACTGGTCAGCTCTCCTGTTGTTAGAAATGACTGTTTTTTTTCTGTTGTTTTTCTGTGACATTGAGGTCCTGTGTTCTCTTAAGTGTGGGCTTCAGCATGACCCTGAGCTTTTGTGAGGTCTTCTTGAGTGACTTAGCATATGCACTCACTCCAGTTCACACTGGGTGCACTCAAGATATATTCTAGAAAGAAATACAAAGCTTGGCTGGAGCAAGGAAGTGGCTTTTTATTGTTTGCTGTTGTACAAGGGTAATGACGTGAAAACTGTTCGTGTCTGTGACTAAAAGCAATATGGACTGTAATTTCCTTCACAAAGTACTTTCAGCTGTGTGTCCTCAAACAACAAAACCAAACAAACCAAACTTGATAGCCTGGTATTTCATATGAGATGAGCAGAAAATACCACCTAAAAGAGTTTTTTTTCATGCACTTGAAAATATGAAAAGTTTATATAAATAATTTGGTTCCCTTTTAGCAAGTTGCCTTCTTGGGGATAACACTGCATGTTGGGTAGCTGGGCATCTGCATTAGAATGAATATTCACTGAGTATATAGCAAAGTGTTAACAGACTTCTACGCAGCCAGCAGGGACTGTGAACGTTCTCCTTATATTCTTCCACTTCATTTCTTCTGCATTTGACAGGTTTGGAGATTAGTTTCAGGAAGGCGGTAGGCAGGATATTTCTAGCCTGCCACTTGAATAAATCTATTTTGTCAAATTTGGCAAGACAACTCAGAACTGCAAGTTATTGATGAGGTAGAAAGATATACTGAATTGAGAATCTGAGAATTGGGCACTGAAGGAGAAAGTAATTTCTGCAGCTTTTGTAGATTTTATCACTTAAGCTTTTCCTTACCCTTTACTGTAAATAAAGAGAACTTCTAGAAGCATAGATGTAATTGGGGGGGGGGAAGGCAGGGTGGCATAACACACTGGCGCAAGAGCTTGCTTGAATTTGGTGGTGCCTCTTGTGGAGTCCTTGGGACATATTAGATATGAGAGTTTATTCTACAACATGCGTGTTCTGGAAAGGAGTGTGTGTGTATGTCTTAAGTGAGGAAGTAAGAAGTTTCTGTTTTGTCCATATTTGTCAGTTAGAAGGCCCATCTTTATGTGGTGGTTGGGTATTTCTCAGACCTTGTCATTGCTTGAAGGGATTGATGTGAAGGTCTATGGATGGAATAGCAGGCTACAGAGTCAATAGTCATAATGTGATCCTGTTGCCATACAGAAATGAATGATCAAATACTGCTCAAGTCTCAGAAACACTGGCTGTTTCCAAGTAGTGTCTCTCACCTACTCATAGGTGAGAAAAGGTCATTAATCTTTGGTTGGTTACTGCGATTGCTTTTTATGCTTGATGGAAGACTGAAATGAAGTGGAAGTGAGATAGGAGCAGTAAAATACAAGGCTAAATGGAGATCATCTTGGGTCATAGTGCATGTAGTCAGCCTTGGGTGAGTTGTCTGAATAAGCACGTTTGCCATGATACGTATTATTCTGTGTAAGACATCATCTGGGTGTCTGATCCCATCCTCTTCCTTCAGCAATGGTTCACAGCTTGAGCAGGCGGCTCACTGCTGTTGTGTGCCCTTGCTGTGCTCAGCTGAGGAGTACTTTTGAAGGAAAGAGAAAGGATGGGACAAAGATGTAACACCAAGGGTATAGGAAGAAGTGGAAGGTAGAGTGAAAAAACATGTAATTGTGTAAGGTTCTTGTTGGCCTAGTGATATATCAGGCTTCTTGATAATTGATACAAGTCAGTGCAGGACCTCTGTCCTTCCAGAGGCTAGGTGGCCTTGACTTTTCTTCTTAAGGAGTCTGTCCACAAGCATTTGGCTTCCAAAAGGTCTTTAAGTTTGCACAGGGGAATGCGTAGTGGAGCAAGCAAGAATTTAGTGAACTAATCATACCTCTGTTCTAATATACTACCTTTTACTTTCTATGCTTGTATCTTTTTTCTTTTTTTTTCTTAAATGGAACATAATCTAGTGTTACTTTTTATGTGATACCAATATACCATCTCATTTTGTACCTGAAGGGTTTGCTTTTCTTTGTAAAAGCAATAGTCATCTGTGATAGTATACTGCAAAAGCTCTTGTAGTTAAAAAAACCAGCTGTGGAAGCTTTGAAAATCTGGATTATTGCAACAGGAACCTTAAGGCCTCTTTTTGCACAAGTTGCAATTCAGTTTTGGAAGTATCATGAATTTGTGCCTACTTGGAGTTCACCTGAGCTTGTAAAAGGCAAAACATCTGTTTGGAACATCCTGGACTATAACTCAGTGAAGCCTGTCAAAGTACTTGGGCAATATCCTTGCGTGCTAACTCTGCTCTCTTGTACTTCTCTAGACACCTGCAATTGGCCACTGTCAGTAGCAGGACACTGTTCCAGATGGTAATTTAAATTGGATGCATGCAACTGATTTTGGTCCTTCTGAAAGGTCTTGGAAAAAAATGACAAAAGCGAAACCCCTTGATTGATACTCAGTTTCTTTGTGTTCCTAACCTTTTTGGATTGTGGATGTAAGGGGTAACTTTTTATATGCCTTGAGGAGGGGATAAGGTTTGAGTAATTTATTGAGTGAAGTGTTTAGAAGATAACTGCTCAAACTCTGAAGTTTTGAATTACAGTCCTGAAACTGCTTGAAATGAAACATAGCATCTCTTGCAAACTTTTTTTTTTTATTTTCTCACAACCCTACTATTTTATTAAACTTGGAATGCTGGGAGAGAGTTTAAACTGAAACCTACAGCGAGTGGTAAAAGAAGCTTGGGTTGCTTACTGTGGCAAAGAGGAGGCTAAGGACTGACCTAATGAACAGCCTACTTGAACCAAAGTCTTCTTGGCAGCAGAAGACTACAACAGAAGGCAAAACCCACTGAGCGCGATCTGATAAACTCAGATTTGACACTAATGGAAGAAGTTCTTCTGGGTGGAAGAGGCTGCCGAGAGCAGTGGAATCTCTACCCTTAGAAGTTTTCAAAATCCAGCTAGTCATAGCCAACCTGGGCAGCACTGGCAGTTAGTCCCACTTAGAGCATGGTGTGGGTCTAGATGACCTCCAGAGGTCACTCACAAACAGAGTGTCTGTGACTCTGTGGAGCTGTTTCACATAGGTCGCTCACTGTCTGTGATTCAAAACCCATAGTCCATCAGGGTGCTGTGAAAGGGCGTATTGTGTGGGTGACCTGACCAACAGCACGCTAGCACAGGGCTGCAGCCCTCTATCAGTGGAAAGCTTGAATAATTACAGAAACAGAATGCTTTTCACTTGAGAAGTAATAAGTGGTTTCATGAGACCTGAATGTATGGAACTGACACACAGTCCCAAATGTAAGCAGCTCATGTCAAGCTGGTATAATGGGAGTAGCACCCATAAAACTGTGGGAAATGTGAAAGATCCGTATTAGCAAAGGGGAGATAAATGAATGGAGAGTAGAGTGAAGGGGCCAGAATGAATCAGACTGTAGAGCAGGAACTCATTATCTCTATTAAGAGCTACCTTAGTGCTCCCAAAGCACAGGGGCTTTTTTGTGGCAAAGATAGACGTAACATGGAAGTTATCAGACAGAACCAAATGATCCCTAATGAAACTTAGAAATGATCCCGTCAGTTTGTACAGCCAAACCTATTATATGTGTGAAATTACTGGGGTTATGGCTAACTGTGTTATTGTGATCATATATAAAATATACTTTTTCCACTTGACAAAGCAAATGCTGGAGGAGTTGTGTATTTAAGCTATCTGAGTGCAGTTGTGAAGTATTCTTTGTATGTGTACCAGCCTGCTCAAAATGCTGCCCTTCAGTGTTTGTGTATGGGATAATAGGATAATTCAGGTTGGAAGGGACTTCATGAGGTCATCTCACGACAAGCTCAGCTGAGGTCAGAGCAGGTTCCTCAGAGCTTTGTCCAGTCTGGTCTTGAAAACTCTAACCAAGATTGTAAGTTGAATCACCAGTATGTCTTGAAAGACATTCTGTGGTTTAATACAAGTAAAATGAAATTAAACATTTTTCTGTGTACTTTTGGGAAAAGGAAGGGTGGAAGATAATATATAAGGCCACAAATAGGTATCAAACGGCACCTTGTAACTTACTTGTTTTATATTTATAGTATAACCTGGAAACAGAGAAGGATCCTGTAGTTATTGTTATTTCCACTACCGGTACTGGAGACCCACCAGACACTGCGCGCAAGTTTGTAAAGAAAATTCGAGACACAACCTTGCCACCTGATCATTTCGCACATCTCCAGTATGGATTGCTAGGTGATTTAGTATTTTCTATATTATTGCAACACTTGTCTGTCAGTAAATTATTTTTGTATTTCTTACTTGTGAATAGGTTGTTTGGGTTTTTTTAAAGTGCTTGTGAAACATTCATTTTTATAATATGAACAGCTTTTTTGTGTAATGTCCTCTATGAGCAATAAAGGAAAAGTATCACAGAAGTGATCTGAAGGTAAGCTAACAATTTAATTTTTTTATAGTTTAATTTTATTTGCATAAACAAAATATGATGTAAGCTATCTATAATTGTTGAAGTTTTAATCTCATGTCAAGTCTCCATGGACTAGTTTACTTGACTTTGAGAGTATTTGAGCATTTTTCTATATAGAAGGAAAGGCAGTATAAAATGTTGTTAAAAAAATAAGGTTTTAAGATCATCCCTTCCCTTTACATTTGCAATATTATTTTTTTTTAATTTTGAATGTCATACTTGTCAATAGAAGGAATATAACTTCAGGTTAAAGATTGATATGCAAAATACAGATTTGGCAAAATACATCTGATATATCTTGAGCTGATGGTAAGGTCAGTTTGTCAAGTGCTCATGTTGTGTTTAAACAAACTCCAAAAGCTTCTATTTGAACCTAGGTTATTTTTGCCTGACAAGTTTAAGCTGATAGGTAAAAGCAAGGAAAATTCTAGATTTCTAGTGAGGAAAGGAAATTTCTAGTGGATTTATAATGTGGTAGTCTGAAATGTATGCATCTTAATCATGTAATGTTTTGAGAAGATGCTGTGCTGTTGCCTAGTTATACATTGCAGTTTGTGAAATGGTTAGGTTTTTCATAGCTGACTGAATGCATATATGAAAATAAGCATTGTATTAATACTGATTTTTGTTCCACCAGATATTATTATAGTATCTAAGTTATAATAAGTTTTGTGATTCTAGTCTAAAAAGTTATCAGTCTTAAAATGCATTCATAGTATCTATTTCAGCTTGTCCAATGAAGTGTTCGCTCTAAGTACTTGAGAGGGCACAGAAGTCTTTTTAAAAAAGAAAGGCTATCATGAAGGAGAAAGGAATAGTCCATTTCTAGGTGGGAATAATAAGGGTCTAGTGGTTTGAAATTGTACACAAGAAAGGGTCAGGCAGTGAAAAAATGTGATTGTTAGGATGGAGAAACAGTGGTGTGAATTACTTACAGAGTTTGTGAAGACTACCTAACCTTTGGGATTGTTAGATAAACATCAGTTAAGGATGAGGTATGTGTTGTTAATCACTTCTAGGGCGGGTCAGTGGTCTAGTTGATCTGTTAAAATCTCAGGTCCTCCATGAGCATAACTCCTGAGTCCAATGCCTTTTTAACAAAGACAATCTTCTAACAGAACGTCTTCATGACTGTTAAAGGGCAGAAAACTCAGTGCAGTGAAATTGAGATCTACAAAGAAATCTGATTCCTGGGGAGGAAGATGTCGGACCAGATGCATTTATCCACATTTTCCTACATTTCTTAATTCATATTGTTTAAAATCACTCCTGTGTTTGATTTATTTTTGTCAAGGTTCCAATATTTTTAATTACTTTTAATACTGTCTCCTTTATGTCCTTGACATATATTAACAATTTTAACCTGAAGGTGAGGTAATCTATTTTGGTAATTCACATACAGTTTATCAGTTTCACTATTTTCTAATTATTTCAGTTCCTTACATTTTTTCTTTGAGAGTGGTTTTGTATTTTTTAAAAGCCTCAAACTAAAGCAATATTCTTCTGTAGTGTGAAATATTCACAGGAAAGTGTTGTCAGAGAAATTCTGTGTCTTACATTTGTGAAAGAGGAACCACTTTTTCAGCCCTACTTTGAAACAAACACAGGTTTTTTTTAAGGTCACCAAAGTGTCCTGGTAACACGCACTTTGCTATATCAGGTCTTCTGTTTGCCTGCAAGAAAATCCTGTGTTGTCTTTGCAGATCTTTGACTGTGTAGCCTGGGTGACTGGCTGATTGACATGAATACTCTCCTTGCATTTGCTAGGTCTGGGAGATTCAGAGTACACATTCTTTTGTAATGGTGGAAAGACAGTAGACCGAAGACTTCAAGAACTTGGTGCCCAGCGCTTCTATGACACAGGGTTAGCAGATGATTGTGTAGGGTAAGAGCTGAATTAGTTTGGATTTTATTTTTTCAGCATGCAATAATAATGTGTGAATTTGGCTAAACATTCTGAACTCTTTGAAGTCAGTAGGACTTGAATACTTAGCACCTCATAGGAATGAGTCCTGTCTGAACACAGTATACTTTTTCAATCTCAGTTGCCATTAAATAAAACTCCATTTTTAAAGTGTGAGCAAACATCTGTAATGCCTGGAAAAATGGAGGACAGCAGTTACAGAAATTAAGTAATTCAGAATAAGTGGAGGGATTTAAAAATGTAGACTGTTTACTGAAGCAAATAAATATAAATCCAGTTCCCAGTATGTGTGGTACTGGCTAATGGAATCTGTTTTATGCATCAGGCCTTTATTCAAGCTCACATCTTGCAGTAGAGCTACTTTAAACAAACCCTACAGTATTTTCTAATTTTTTTCTCTGTTTCATAAAACATAATTTTTTTCTGTTTTTTCCTTTATTTTTGTGACTGGAAAGGAATTATGTAAGCAGGAGTTTTTTTATTGCTGTAGAGGAACTATGTAAGAAAACTACTCCCTTCCTGTTCTGTTGCTCTTTCTCACCAGTAGGCTGCAGTCTTGGCTTATTTATTTTGAACTGGAGATAACATCACTTCTGTGCATGATGATACAAGGCAGTTGAACACAAACATTACCATAAACATAAAACTTATATCTTGTGTTCTAAAATAATAAAAATGGAACATTAGTGTAAGCTATTGATATTGCTGTTGCACAATGAAAAGTTGCATATTTTACTACCATCCCTTCAACTTCCTGTTATAAAGTTCAGCGTAAGAAAATAAAAATGAGAAACTGGAAGAAGAGTAAGGCTGTTATACACTTTAGACTCTATAAATTTACATAGTGGTAATAACTAAATGAAAATATTTTTTTAACAAAAAAGTCATCCTGGTAACAGCTACAGATATATATTAAAAATGGAAAATGGATAGTATTTTTGGCTTTTGTTGTCTTTTCATTATTTGTAAATTAACAGTCCAGTAAGTCAAAATAATTCATCCATTCCTTTCTCCTTTTTTTTTTACTCCCTTTCCAGTTTGGAATTAGTGGTTGATCCTTGGATTGATGGACTTTGGCTTGCACTCAAGGAAGCATTTCTGTTGCAGAAAGAAAAAGACGGCATGAGCAGTGATGTTGATGCTGTTTCTAGCTCTCTCTCTGCAGCCCCCCACGTTGTGCATGAATTAAACTTAAGCTCAGAAGTACAAAACTTGAAGCTAGAAGATGGGGGAGTGAGAAATTCTGATATTCTGACACAGAAACTGGTTGACACCAATCTTGTGGCTTCAACTGGAGATACTGAACCTTCACTTGTTCATTCTTTCCCTCCCATCTCTCAGGCTGCTCTTAATATTCCTGCCTTACCACCAGAATATATAGAGGTGCAGTTTCAGGATACCCATGGTGAGGTAAGGACTTTGAATGATGAAAGCCTCCAGCTCTGGTAGCAACATGAGTGTTTACTCCTACATATGGCTCAAAAGAGCAAGTGGACACTTCTATAAGGGGAGTATATCCCTGAACGCAGGAGGTTTATGAATTATTAGTGAAAGGTCCATTTATATTGTGAAAATTTAGTTAGTACCATATGAGTTATGGACACTCATGTCAAAGTATAATTTAGCTAAATAATAATTTGCCCTTGCAGTGCCAGGAATGGAAGAATTAAAATCCTCAGTGTCTTATGTTAGGATGGTGAGAACATCTTCTTGCAGAAAGGAGTATAGTACAGTTTCCGTAAAATTTTTAGTACTTGCAGAATACCTTAAAGGGGTGTAAAATTGCTCAAAATTTTGCTGCATATTTAATAATAGAGAAACTTGTCATTGTAAAAACGTGATCATAATTTTACTGTTGGAAATGGACGATGAACTGTAGATCAAAAGCCAGTGTGCTTTTTGTATGAATCCATGTTGAACAAAGACCTGCTGTACAAAGAGAAGAATTAACATGAGCGGGGGATCATCTCCAGTTGGCATATTTAGTGTTCAAAGTGAACTGGAAAGCATGACCCAAACTTTTCTGGTTTCCTGCCAAAGGCCAGACATTTTGGTTATCTGTGTGAGGGAGCAGTGAGGGATGGCTGCTCTTTAAGGGACCGGGAGCCAGGAGCTGGGTGTGGTAACACAGCCAGCCCCATTCCTCGATACCCAAGCGATGCAAACCAGGAGAAGGCAGCCAGGGTCAGCCAAGAGTGCAGATCATCAGGCAAGTTTGTGGGAATGAGGCAGGTCTGGGGCCATGCCGGGAAGTTGGTCTGCAGATCCAGGTCTCGATCAACAGCATCTGTAGCCAGCCATGGGCACAGTTGTGGCTGAGCTGCTGACCCGTACTTCTGATGGAGCTCAGGTGGGGACTGAAGACCCAGGACTGAGCTGACATGAGGCTCCTGGGCCCATGAGCGGAGGTGTTGTTGGAGTCCTCTGGTGAGACTGATCAGGACCACGAAAGCCCATTAGTGTCCTCAGGGCCATGACACTGTCTCTGTTGAGAGTGTCAATGGTAATGCTGAGAGAATCACTTAGTTTAGCTAATATAATTCTGTAAGAGTGTATGAATTTAAACACTGGATAAATTTGCTTTTCTTTTAAACTTCATGTTTTGGTTGGTTTTGCTCAGGTTGTTGAATTAAATAATCCAAATTACTGAAACAAAGATTTATGATTTTACAGGTACTCTTCGATTAAAGACTTGGGTTGAAAGTGGTACTACATTCATCGGGTTCTAATATTGATGCCTTAACTTTTCTGTAAATAGAAAAAAAAGTAAACTTTACTTTTGAACAGCAAATTGAAAAAGCTGTATCGGCTAATCTGGAATTCAATGAGAGATTAAAGATTATGGTGCAGATTTCAGATATAAAGCTGGATGGTTGTCTTGAGCCTTGTTTTTTACTCCTTTAGCACTATTTTTGACAGAGTTGGCTAGACCTTGTCAACAAGTAGGTCCCAGGTGCCATGCTTGTAAATATAAACATGACACTACAATGAAAAGAGGTGGGTGTATCAGCTGGACCGTGATAACTGTCTCCATTCATATTCCCTCCAAATCAAATTTAAGTAAGGCATAGTCCTTAGAGCATGATGTCATTATGCTTTGAACTTGACTTGAAGGGAATATGAATGGAGACAGTTATCATGGTCCAGCTGATGCACAATAACTTGATACTCAAGTGATTCTCCTGTCTCCTTTTTTTTTTTTTTTTTACTAGAAAATCTTCAGATTAACCAATATTTTTACTGGTAGCATAATTCCTTTTCATTTGACAGAGTACTGTTATGGATATTTGGTGTCTCTCCCACGTCTTTTCACTTTTGTCTGAATTGATCTCAAATGAAGCTTGCTGACCATAGTGGTGGAGAAATGAGGACTGGAGTCTGATCTTCAAGTGACAGCCTTTGACAGAGTCGGCCTGGAATTATTCTTGGTGCCCATTAACAATTCTTGGTGCCCATTTTCATCTGTGTAGAAATGTTGTGGCATAACATGATGCTGTTTTACAAAACAGTTTGCTGATTAGCTCTACGTTTAACTGTAGTTTTTAAAATTCCTCTTATTAATTGCCTGTAATAATAGCCTCGTCTGCATCCCAAAGTCTTACTCTGTAAATCTGCAGTGATGTTTTTAGGTAGCTTCTGTTCTTACTTCTTATGTCTGTTCTGTATACCTAGTAATCCTTTTATTAGGCAGGAGGTTTTGGGTTTTAACATAAATGCCATTCTCTAATTGGCTGTTTTCAAGGCAGCTCTTGAAAAAGGAAACAGCTTGCTGCATTTGATAGTGGTTTAGGCCCATTGGACTGTTCAAGCCTACTGACTTTTTATAGTTGAATATATGCCTGTTACTGCTTGGATGTGATTTTTAAAAATGTAGAGAAAAACATTCTATGCATATAGAAGATTCATGTTTTTCCTCATTGTTTTGAATTGTTTTCTAAGATAGTTTGAAAAGAATTGTAGCAACACTAATTCCTGTATGTCATAGTAAACTGTCATTCAGGTGGTTTGCATTTTTACTGTAAGTTTTTGTGTCCTCTTTTTCAGAATCCACATCTGTCCTCACTGGTTTCAGAGGGAACAACCTTTGAAGTGCCAGTTACAAAAGCAGTTCAGCTCACTCGCGAAGATGCAATAAAAACTGCATTGCTCTTAGAACTTGATACTGCAGTAAGTTAATGATGGCTTTTTTTTTAGTGGGTTAAAATAAAGGGTGAAATGCATGCGTGTTATGTATAATAACTAAGGGGATAATTATTTGAATGTTTAAAAAGAAAAAAATAATTCCCTATACAACAGGATGTCAGCTTAGGCGGCTTCATTTTGTAAGTAAAGCTTGGATTTGTTCACTGAAACATATGACTTCATGGAAGCAAAACAGAAATAAAGTGTCAAATTAATTTCTTTGTTGTTCCATGGCTATTGTATTGACTGAAATACCTTTCTGAAGGGAATTTACAGTGGAAAAGGGCTGGCAGGGAATATGGAAAATTACTAAATTTTCAAGTTTTAAGTATGCAACTTAAATATTCAGAAACTGTATAGTAAATTGTGACTATTTCTTGTGGTAGGAAATCTACAGAAGTAATTATTTGACTAGTATGATCAAGTGATAAGAATTGTTAGCTTTCAAGCACTGTTTCTGCCTCTGGCATTCAGTTGCTCTGACTTGTTAACTGTCAACCTCCGTTACCCTAGATATAAAAACTGGTTTAGTTTACTCAGCAAAGATCATATTTTGTATATTGGTTTAAAGATAAAAGGCAGAGAGTGCTTGATACTACTTTACAAGAAATCTTTAAAAGGAAGATATGTTACTTTGGAGAGGTTTTCCAGATTTGTAGAATTATGTCTTTGGGATATTGTGATTTTGGCACTAACTTTTATTGGACTCTGTTAGCCTAATCTGTGTTAATTTCCATGGAACTTATTTAAGTCTTAGTTATAAATAGAGTCTCTTTAAAATTTTCAGCGAGTCTCTGAGATGACATGGTTTATGCGTATATTTGTATGTATGACATTTACCCTGTCATCAGCACACACTGAAAATTTGAACATTTTGTGCCTTTTTTTCCTCAAATTCTCAACAGCCTGTGTATGCAGGTCACCTCACCTGATGCATAAGAGAAACATAATGATGCAAGTATAATTCTGTATGTTTCTATATGAGGCAAAAGCTTGGTTTTAGCAGTTGGGCACAAGAACCTCAGCCAACTAAGTAGAATCTAGGTTTTAAAATCTGAGATACATTTTAATTTTCACTGTGCTCTTCCCTTCCTGTTTTTCTTTTTTCCTCTAGAAAACAAAAACAGTTGGGGTCGTTTCAGTCACAGTTCATCAAATAGTTTAACCAGCAAATTTTATTTTAGTGATAATGTATCTCTATACAAAGTTGCATTAATTCTGAGGACTTCTTTTCTCTGCTCTTCTCAAACCAGAAAACAAAGTACCGTAATTAATGATTAAACATCAGTAATTAATGATCTTGGCTAATTATATAACACATCCTCTTAATACACATTTATTTTCCTTCTGTTGAGGAAAGAGTCCAAACTATTTAAAACAGATAAGGAAAGACTTTTCTAATTAGTGAGGTTAAACCTGAAAAGAAAACATGAGTATTTAGTTTCTGATGTGATTCAAACAGTGAAGTGCTAGTACAGAGTAAAAGAACATATGACTTCATGTGACCACAACAGTCAGAAGGTTGCTGCTGTTAGGAATTTGGATGCTGTTGGCCTTTGTTTATGATACAATTTAATAGAAATTATCTCATATTTCACAGGATACAGTCTTTGACTATCAGCCTGGAGATGCCTTCTGTGTAATATGTCCCAACAATGTCAATGAGGTGGAAGAACTTCTTCAAATTTTGGGACTTTCTGAAAAAGGAGACTATTTTGTTTGTGTAAAGGTTAAGCAGGGCACTAAAAAGAAAGGTACAGTGTGATGCACTGGTCATGAACAAATACTTCTTTATGTATTGGTAGTAGATGGTATGCATACTTTTGAATGTTTTTGTCATCAATATTGGGACACAGCTGTCATTTCATGGAGGCATGTTGGAAGTCACAGAGATGTGTTAAAAAAGAGAGAGGATGCACAGAATGCTGCTGCTGGTTTTACTATAGATGAGTTAGATTCTGATTGGGAACTTGAGCCTGGCGTTGGTGTTCATCTATCCACGTGGATGTTCTTTTTCCTGGTAATCATTCCTCTGAATTTCTTCAAGGTGGAAAGTGGCAACAAACCTTGAGTGGTTTAGCAATGAAATTTATTTGAACACTCATGTGTTATACCCCTCTGTTTCTTGCTTTCGTGATAAATTTTGGCTGTTCTATGGAAAATTGTCATTGATACTTCATTGGAAAACTGTCTTGCTGTTTAGTTTGTAATTTCCACTAACCAGCTGGGGTTCAAACATACAGAATTGAATGCAGTTTAGCTCTCTTGTATTTCTTGAAGGAACAAGCACCCTGTGATGCCATTTTTGGATGTTAACGGATGCACATTTTTTTTGTTGTTTTTTTTTTTCTCCCACTAAACTAGGAGCAACTCGTCCACAACACATCCCTGAAAGAAGCACTCTGAAATTCATTCTAACCTGGTGTCTGGAAATAAGAGCAGTTCCCAAAAAGGTGATTGTGTTTGTTCTTTTAAAGAGAAATCCTTAGTAATTCTATGCTCTGTTGATTCTTACAGATGTATCCTTGTTTTGTTTGTAATTACCATGTTTCTTGGAGAATAAGGATTGTCAGTTCATATGCTGCTGTTTTTACTTATTCTGAGAAATTTCACTTCTGGTACTTTAACTGGCAAAGTGTGAAATACCAAAATCTCTACTCCCATTCAGCAGTTCCTTGATTCATAACTACTCTGGAAGTAAATAGAAAAGTGTTAGATATTTGGTGCCAGATAACTGGAAGGGTGACTGAACCTGGCCCTGTAGGCATTTTAGAGAAATCGTTATTTCTAATCAGAGGGAGCCATATCTGTCAAATTTTGTCACTGAAAATATGCGTGTTGCTCTACGCTAAAGCTTTTTAGCATTTCAGTAACCTGGAAGAATTCAAAGAAAGATTTTTGCTTGTATAGTATTTGTTCCCACAACGTGTGAATATTATTTTGCTTTCACTCTGTGTCTGCAAAAAACTAGAAGCTTGCAACTGGAAATGCATGTGTATTTCTGGTATTGTCAAAACACATTTAGAGAGAACTTTGTTTGAAGGATGAAGTGAAACAGTTGTGTTGGTAGGGTCTCTGAGGGAAACCAATTTTTGGAAGGACCTTTTAACTCGATTTAGGGGATTTCACAGCAGAAGAGAAGAGAATCTTCCAATCATTTCAACCTTTTCAAAACTGTATTTAACAATTTTGAAAATTTGTCTCAACAACAAGAGTAGGCTGAGAGTGCTGGCTGGGGAATATCACCTAAGCCAGTTTTTATAACCTATCTGCTCTATTATCTGTTGAGTGTAGAATGTACTTTATGTAATTCAAAACTGTTGTCTTGAAGCTGAGTGTTTGAGCACACTCAAATTACTTTCCAAGTATTATTCTGTGTAGAATACATCATCTGATTGCATTTGGTGTTTTGGATCATTTTTCTTTTATGCACCATGTCTATTTCCACCTTGCTTTTGGAAAAAACCTTCTAACTATTTACATCTGATTTTTATTTATCTTACAATGCTCAATTTAATTTTCCCTGAAGAAAAGCTTGCAGCACTGTTATGTAGGCATAAAGTATGGAATAAAACACCGCAGCGACATTTACATGACTCATTAAATACCATGCTTTATTTACAGTAATATTTCTTCTAAGACTTTTTACTATTCCTTTCCCAGCTTCTGTAACTTAGCAAATGGTGTTTTGTCTTGAATTAATTCGTGTTATGGGGCTGTTTACTTAACTGAAGTGCAAATACATAAATAAGAAAACCTTTCATAAATTTGAGATTTATCAGGGAATGGGTTGTGCCTATTTGCCTGTATATTTGTCTCTCCCCACTCAGGCTAAGTAGGATTTTCTGACCTGGTAGCTTGTCCCAGACGTTAGAGGAGCAGCCAAAAAAAAAACCAGCCAAACAACAAAAAAAAAAAAAGGAAAATGTAAATTTTTCATAGTCGGTGAAAGTGTGCATTGGGAAATAAAATGTATTATCCATTAACCTGTCAGGTAACTGCTTCCTGTCCCTAGGCAACCCATGTTTTTCCCAGTTTTGTGACGATTTTTGCAAATAGGCAAGGTTTTCTTTTATCCTCCATTCTTATTTTCTTCTCTACAGGCATTTTTGCGAGCTCTTGTAGAATGTACCAGTGATGTGGGAGAAAAACGGAGGCTTCAAGAGCTTTGCAGCAGACAAGGAGCCTCTGATTACACGCGCTTTATTAGAGAGTCTAATGTTTGCTTGCTGGATTTACTTCATGCTTTTCCAAGCTGCAAGCCTTCACTTAACCTCTTAATAGGTAAGTGACTGATTTAGACTTAATTAGGTTTCATTTCTGAAAATGCATCAGACTAAATGTTCAGTTTCCCAAGAAAGGGGAATAACTCTTCCATTAACTACCTTAGAAATATTGTAGTTTTCTTAGTGATGAAGCTAAAACTGTTGCTGGGGAACAGAGCTCTGTGTGTGTAGTCTTTGGCCTTCATTCTGCAAACACTTAGTTGCATACCTGTGCTTCAGTTGACTCTGGATTGCTCCTGTGCATAAAAAATAAGCATAAGGTGTTTGCAGGATTAGGGTCTGTTACTCCACTGTGTGTTTTCTGGCATTTGCTGTGCCCGATTTTTCTGATATTGCTCACTTGTCACCATTCCACACTGCTCCCTGAGCAATATGTCGGTCTCCTTTTAATATACCCTTCTCATCAGCCAAAATGTGCAGTCTGCATGCTAGGACAAGTCGTTCTGTTGAAGACACTGTATCTATGTAGGTATAGGTACATATATGTGTAGATATAAACATGTGTGTGAGAGGGTGATAGATATGTAGTGGGTTTCTCATTGAAAAAATGCCCAGTAAACTCCTGTCTCTGTTACTGTTTGGGTTTTTTTTTAAGCGGTGATTTCAAAATTTGCATAGGTATTCATAGTGGTTTGAAATCAAACTGATGCATCTGCTTCTAGGACATTATATATATAGGAAACTTTCAGTCAAGCAATTCCTGTTCTGAGAGCTCTTGAGCTCCATAAAGCAGTCTTAGATGAAAGGTAGGGAAAAGTAAATTTCAGGCTTCTCTTTGTCCACTAGCTACTGGCATCTCTTCTGTGCACCTTTACGGTTGTTTTTAATTGACCAACAACCCCATACATTAACTGTTGTGGCCTCATTTTATGGTATCTCTAACATCTGTTCCACAAAGTCTAAAAAACATTCAAAATAGAATTCGCTCTTAATAGCTTATTTCTGAGACACAAACACTGAATGTTAATAGAGTTAAATTACAAGCATATTACAGTTTAACTGTAATCTGTTTTAGTGTAAACAGTCATACAATATTTTCATTTCCATTGGGGTTACTCAAACAATAAATGATGCTTTTTTTAAATTTTTTTTTATTTTTTCAGAACATCTTCCTAAGTTACAAGCCAGATCCTATTCAGTGTCAAGGTAATGAAATATTCAAATTATATCTTCTTTTTTTTTTTTGTCAAATATGTGTACGTTACGATCTAAAGAAGAAAGAGGGGAATGAAAGATGCTACCTGAGGAAAAAGTGGCTGTGTCCCTGTTGCAAAAAAAAACCCCAGGGTTTGACTATTTCAAGCAACACCGTTTTGAGTGTCTGGCAAGTCTTTAATAGAGTTCTCAAGAACAAGCTCACACATGTATGAATCTGATAGAGAGGAATTTGGATTCCCTTCTGTAGGTGCTGGCCTCTGAGTCCAATCTTAAGACGTTTTCTAACTATATATGAATATCACACAATTAACTGAACACTGCTAACTACATATAAATATCACTCAGTTAACTGAACACTGAGAATCTTGATTCAAGTGAGGTGGTTTGGGCTGCAAATGGACCTGCTGTAATATTGTACAGCTATCTCTCAGGTTTTGGTTTTTTAAAAATGCTTTTATCTTTACAGTTCAAACTTGTATCAGCCAGGAAGACTATGGTTTGTGTTCAATATTGTGGAGTTTCCTGCCTGTCCCACTAGAGCAGTCTCACGGAAAGGAGTATGTACAGGCTGGCTTGCTGAGTTAGTTGCACCTCTACTGCACCACATTAAAAACAATCTGGATACAAAAGGAGGAAGCCATTCAACTGAAAAGGTATGAATATTAGATCAAACTCCCTTAACCATTAAATTTATACGTTTGAAACAGTTGCAGGTTTCTTTGTTCGCTGCTGTGATGTAATGCAGGTGGTTCGGCAGTACACATCTTCATTTTGCAGCTCTACCCTACTTGTAAGTTCCCTGTGTAACGTGTTTGGAATTTCATTGCTGAGTTGCTAAACTCTGGTATCCACAGATAAAGTAAAACATGAGTAGTGAAACTGCCCATTGCTGAAAGGCCAGAGTCGTTTTCCAACCCACTGTAGTCTTAAGCGAGTCTTGGAAGATGTTTTAATGAACTAAAATACCACTGTGCAATTAAATGATTATGGCTGTTAGTGTTGTAGGAGAGAGGTACTTGGTCACTTCCAGGTGACAAATAATAGGGGAGAAATCATAAACCTCTTACTTGTTGTCAGGTCTCATGCAGTTTGCAAAGGCCAAGTTATTGAATGTGACACAGAGGGCAATCTTCTGTGGTATTTCTGATGTGCATCAAAGATGGTTTGGCATAGCGGGTATTACTAGGAGAAGGTACTTTTTTTTTTGTCTTCTTTTCATTTTGTGGCAGAAAACCTATGTAATTAATTGGTCTCAAATTTATTAGGTGTAAACTAATTATTAAAAATGTTGAATTATAATATATAATTAATATGACAAAAGATCTACTGCCAGTCTAATCTATATTTGATTGATTAAGAAAAATGGAAACAGGCGTAGAATTTAGTTATAAGAAAACTGTGCCAATAATTCAAGATGTTGGCCTGGCAAAATGGAAAGAAAACCCATACAAGTTATCTTAATTTTTTAAAACTAACTGCAAAACCAAACTGATTAATATGTGCATTGTATATCTTATTCCAGTATTCACATATGCTATTTATTTAAAATATAATTGATCTACAATAGATTAAAGATCAAACATGAAACAGAGGTGGAGTAAAAATTAAAAAAAAAAGGTTTATTACAAAATGAGTCTGAATAAAGTTCAGTACTATTTGCATCTGCTGCGCAAGCTAGAATTCAGCTTAGATAAATGTGCAGCAATACACATAGATTGCAGAAATATGTGGAATACCTATACAAAATAGATGAGTGTGATCTTACACAAAAATACCTTAGATTAATTGAAAACACTTTACATTATAAAAGTGTTTACCATTTGCAGTATTTTTTAAAGGAATGACCAGTTTGGAACAGTTAATAGAGAAAATAACCTCCTAACTCAAATGTGGTTTGGAGAATAAGTGTAATAGAAATACAAATATTGCCCCCTGCAGGAAGAATTGTACTATTTTTTATCATCATCAAACCAGAAAAATAATCCTGTTTAACATTCTAGTATCTATAGTGAATTAAACAGTAAGAAATGAGTAGTGCTATACCACTCAGGTTTACAGAGCAAAGTTTAAATAACTTGGTCTATTTCTTGCTTGAACTTGAAAGTAAATTCAAATCCTTTCATAATTAACATGCAAAATAAATCAGATGTTTGTTTATGACTTTAACGGATGAAGCTCTGCTATGGCTGCTGCTGAGTCTTGAGTAATCTTTTAAAGAATTAAACATAGTCATTTCTCATTTTCTAAACATTTTGTTAGCCGCGCCCCAGAGTAGTTGTGGAGCTCCTATGAAAATCATGTTTAGGCTTCCTTTCAGATGCAGATCTGAAGATCAGAATTAGAGTTTTATCAGTGGAATGACACAAACGATTTTCCAAGGTCTTTGAGCAGTTATCTGCTTCCCCTCACCCATATGCATTTTTGGAGATCATGTTAAACTTTTATGAAAAATAAGAAAGCAAGCTCAGTATCAGTAAGCTTCAGTTTGCTATAAACAAATCCTTACCTCCACTGGAATATTTTAGATGTCCACAATATAAAAAAAGGTTATGTTGCCTATAATAGCAGTAAGCTTTACTCCCCTTTGAGTACCAACACCAATTCCATGAATTTTGTTAAAAATATTCCTCAATTTTATGGTGCGGTCAACTTTCATACTCAGAAACTCATGTTTGTGTGATTTTTGCCTGTTTTTTTCCTCCAGATTAATTAATAGGTCTGTAAGTATTGAGTGGTTGGGTTGTTTTTTTTCTCAGAAACTCAAATGAAATTTTATTTCAGATGTCTGTATGGCATGAAAAATAAATTCTGAAGTTCAGGATATGGAAGGGTGTGTGGACACATACACTACGTAAATATCCTGAAGGTTCTAAAATGTTCATGGCATTTTCACTGCTTAAGAATTTTCTTTAATTGTATTCTATCTAATTTCATTTTAGATATCTATTTTTGCTCGTCCAAACAATACTTTCCACTTACCTGCAGACTCATCTGTCCCGTTCATGATGGTTGGTCCAGGAACAGGAATTTCACCATTTATTGGTTTCCTACAACATAGGTATGTACCACAGTGTTGCCTGAAAAGAAACCTTTTTATGTTGAGGAAATTGCAGCCTCAGGTTTTGAGTACAAGTGTAGTTAATTTTCTTTTCTTTTTCCTTTTCTTTTTACCTTTTGTAAAAAAGTATGGTATGTCAATTAGAGAGTCTTATTAATTTTATATAAGCAGTGCTTGTTTGTTTAGTTGTGTTTCAAATGAGTAAAACTTGTGCTTCCATCTGTCTGTATTTAATATCTGTAGTGGATGTATAAGGAATTGGGTGAATTGCAGAAATTAAATCTTCTATGTATGTGTTCCTAGTGAAAGCCCTGTAAGTGGTTGGTAGTTGTTACGAACAGTATTGATTGGCTTAACTTTGATATTCAAAATCCATTTCCTTCGGATGTGACATCTCTATTAAAAGCCTTGGCATGCTGAATGCCAAGTTTTCTCCCACATTCCCCTATTTCTTTGTGTTTACACATTTTGATGTCTTAAGATCAGAAGCTTGGCAGTTAAACCCTCAACTGGGCAGTAATCTTGGGGTTTGTGGGTTTGTATTTGACGAAATGTAAATTATTTTTTTTTCCCCCCTTCAATTCCAGCAGCATAATTTTGCAAGGCAAAGAGATACTTCTTCAAAAAGTGACAGATACCTCATCACTAAGAATTTGTATAAACATGATCATTTGGAGGAAACGATAAATGGGAAGATTGGAATATTTGGGTGGGAATTGATGCAAGTTTTATAGGTATCCAACACATCTTGTATCATTCCTACCTGACTCATTTGTTCCAGCAGGATGACAGAGTTTCTTACATCCCGTAACAATTATTTTTAAACCATTTTATTTGAGAGAAAAGCGAAATTTTGACATGATGTTTCTGACTCCATGCTTCCGCTTTAACCAAATTATTATGTACAAATCTTACTCCTTAGTTTAAACCACCAACCTTTATGTCTCAGAAGTATTTTGCATTTTATTTTAAAGGATCCATAGCATTTCATAAGCATTTGATCAATGATAAATAAAATATCTCTCTCAAAATATAACTAGAAAGTTGCAGCAAAAAACCCTATAAAGCAATACCTTCAGCATTATTTCAAGAAAATGCAATAACTCTTCTGATGGTGCAGTAGTAAATAGATTGTTATTCATAAAGTCTTGCAGGCTTCTACAGCTAAATGGAAAGTGTGCTAAATATGCTTTGTGCTGAGTTTTCCCAAGTGTTTTTATAAGGCTTCCAATGAAGGATAAAAGGTAGTGATCTCCTTATTCAGCAGTCAGGATTGTTTTGTGAGATGTTTGGAAGTGTCAGACTTGACTATTCCAATATAAAACTGTGGCAAAAAAACCCACCTTTGAAGTTGACTGATTTTGAGCTGGGCCAAAAGTGAGTACCCAAGAAAATCAGAGAAGGAGGGTTTGACTGTGATTTACCTTATGCAGTTTCACATTTCTGCCAATGCAGAGGTTTATTAAAGCACTACTGTAAATGAGAATTAGGTTATGGACAGCTTAGATTCTGCACTTCCTAAAACAGGATTGGATTTACATACTATGAGTACATTCTTCTTTTTTGATCTGTTTAGGCAAAAGCTCAGAGAAGAACACACAGACTGGGAGTTTGGAGAGACATGGCTGTTTTTTGGTTGTCGGCATCAAGATCGAGACTATTTGTTCAAGCAAGTTTTCTATTTATCATTAATTTTGTATTCATGAGAGAATGCTTATCTCGGAGTTACTACTAACAGCTTTTGTTGTCTTTCAGAGATGAGCTCAGATGTTTTCTTGAAAATGGCACGTTAACTCATCTTAAGGTCTGTTTCTCAAGAGACTCTTCAACTGCAGAAGTAGCCTCACCTAAATATGTGCAAGATGTCATTAGGCTTTATGCTAAGGAAGTTGCCCGAGTCCTGCTGAAAGAGAGAGGTTACTTCTATGTATGTGGGTGAGTAGAGTGGAGACGGACGGTCTCACAAAGAGCACAGACTTAGCAGAAGTTTGAGGCTTTAGGAAGACTTAGAGCTGACTGAAAGAAAGGACCGACACGATGCTGAAATGGCCTTCCTGGGTTGCTTGAATTTCATCACTGTCCATTTTTTCCAATATAGTCTTGAAAGTAGAGCTTGTAACCACACAGTTCCACTGGTTGCTTTAGCCACTTATTATTGCTTTTTCTCTTTTAGTATTGAATTAAGCTGTAGGAGGTTTCAAGCTAATAGATTTCTCTTGAGAAAATAAGATACTTGAGTACAGGTGGTCATAAAACCGCGCAGCTGTGAGATAGCAGCTGTCCTCTGCTGTACTCCGGGCTTGGATAGGCCAGAATGCTGGAACTCCATGATAACACTTCCCACTTCAAAATACATTATTATTTGTGGATGCTAACTTTCCGGGAGGTTTGAGATTTTTAGGAAGTTTGTTGATAAATGGACAAAATTGTTTGAATATAGAGCCCAATGTCAGTACTTTCTCCTGCAAAAAATAAATGTCAGCTTTGTATTAAAAATAGCGTTATTAATAAATGAGTATTGGTTTACGGGTTTTTTTTATATTGGAACCACATAGTGATATAATAATAAAAAAGACTTCAGAAGGTCCAATTCTCCCTAAAAGAAAACAATTATTCTGTGGCAGCTTAGCAGGGTTCCAAGGTTTTTTTTCTTATAAAATCCAGCATGCTGAACATGCTGAAAACTTTCTCATGTTTGTTTGAGAGATACCCTTGTTACTGTCAGTACTCAGCTATGTGAAAACTCAGTGAGAATCTTGCCATACAATATACAAGCTGCATTTGCGTTTGGGATTTTTGTTAATGCCTCTTTTCCAATAGTATCTTGCCTCTGAAGCTATTGATAAAAAACAAGAAATACACTATTATGCATTTTCCTCCACTATCCCCCTTTTTTTTTTTTTTTTTCAGAGATAAAAAGCACATGGCTGATGGTGTAAGTGATGCTGTAGTGGACATTATAAGCATGGAAATGGAAGTTGACAAATTGGAAGCAATGAAAATCCTGGCCATGCTTCGAGAAGCAAATCGATATTTGCAGGACGTTTGGAGCTGAATTTAGCTTTTCCTATGCCTTTGTAACACACAAGATTTTTTCGCACTTACGCTTTTGACTAAAAGTTATTGTCAGAAGTGCTGCCTGTAGTCACACAAGTCTTAACTTTCTCTATTGACCTTTCAAACAGGAATATGAAACCTTGTAAATGACAGCAAACCAGGCTGCCTTTTGAAGCATGTGATTTTTTAATGATGTTGCATAATGGACTGTCTCAGTGCCTTGATTCTCTCATTTTAAGTTTGCTTTCACGTAGAAAGTAAAAACTTCTGCACTTGTACAAGTATAATTGTAAATTTACATTATATCATGTATTTTTTCCTATAGTGTATACATAAAGAAGCTACAGAGTAAATATGATATTACACACTAATTTGTGCATCATCAAATATGTTACTGACTTGCCAAGATTTATTTGAAACATGTATTGGGTTTGCCTGGCAAGGTTTTGGTAGCCAGGGTTCTAGAGGGGTGACTGCTGTGAGAATCTAGAAGCTTCCCTATATTCACTCCAAGATGGACCCACTGCTGGCCAAGGCCAAGCCCATCAGTGATGGTAGTAGCACCTCTGTGATAACATATTTAAGAAGGGGCAAAGCCTGTGGGGTAGCAGCAGCCAGAGAGAGGAGTGAGAATATGTGAGAGCAACAACTCTGCAGACCCCAAGGTCAGTGAAGAAGGAGGGGGAGGAGGTGCTCCAGGCACCAGAGCAGAGATTCCCCTGCAGCCTGTGGTGAAGACCATGGTGAAGTAGGCTGTCCCCCTGCAGCCCATGGAGGTTGACGGTGGAGCAGGTATTAACCTGCAGCCTGTGGAGGACCCCACACTGGAGCAGGCGGATGTCTGAAGGAGGCTGTGAGCCCATGGGAAGCTCGTGCTGGAGAAGGCAAGTTTGCTGGCAGGACTTGTGACCCCATGGAGGATCCACACTGGAGCAGTCTGTTCCTGAAAGACTGCACTGCGTGGAAAGGACCTGCACTGGAGCAATTTATGAAGAAGTGCAGCCAGGGGAAGGACTCACTTTGGAGAAGTTTGTCTCCCATGGGAGGGACCCCGTGCTGGAGCAGGGAAAGAGTGTGAGGAGTCCTTCCCCTGAGGAGGAAGGAGCAGCAGAGACATCGTATGATGAGCTGACTGTAACCCCCATCCCCCTGGGCCACAAGGGGGGGGAGGAAGTAGAGAAATCAGGAGTGAAGTTTAGCCCAGGAGGAAGGGAGGGGTGAGGGGAAGGTGTTTTAATGTTTGATTTTATTTCTCATTGCCCTAATTTGATTTTAATTGGCAATAAATTGAATTTCTACAAGTTGAGTCTGTTTTGCCTGTGACGGTAATTGCTGAATGATCTCCCTGTCCTTATCTCAACCCATGTGCCTTTCATTATATTTTCTGTCCCCTGTCCGGCTGCGAGTGCAGGAGATACGGAATGCCGAAGAGTTAGTGACATCTGCACATGTTTTATGTGAACTCACTCTTCCTTTAACCAGGGGCTTACGGTGCTGTTAGTTATTCTAAATACTCTGAAAATCCTAACTTTTTTTGAAACTATCTCTGAATGTTATGCAAATACTTCTCCAGCAGATATATTTTATGCTGCCTAATAGCAATTACTGTTAGTAGACAAAGATGTGTTGTCACAAACCATACGGATAATATACACTGCATGTTTTATCTAAATGTTGTCGTGTAGCTTTACTAATACTGCTTCCCAGATGATAGCATTTCTGTGCTGTTGGGAGCAGAAATACTTTGTCAGGTTCCCTGACTGGCGGAAGTAGTGCCTGTGGTGGATATGATATCAGATGCCTATAGTGGAAAACTTTGTGCTTTTTGAAACCTTTGTCAACACCGTGCCATAGATAATTTTAAATTATCTGATTCACAGATCCTCTGCCTGAATGGACAAATTCAGCTGCAGCTGTACCTAGTGCTAATTTCCACTTAATAACCGTTTATATTCAATCCGTTATTCTGTCGGTGATATTTTTTCAAAAATGAAGAATAGAAGAACACCTACAGCAAACAGAGAGGAAATGACCTGCCTAAACCTCAACTTTGAGCTTTATGGTTCATGTGAGGTTATATGTTTGCAACTTTTATTTTCTATAATGTAAATATTAATATTCTCATTGCACATTTATGCATTTAGTACTTTAGTATGTTGATGGTCTTGCACAACCAATTTATTATATCTGTTTCACTGAATGTCCCTTGTATAAAAGGGACTTTTTTTTTCTTTTTTTTTTTTTTTTGAGTAGTTCTGTCATCCCACGTCTCAACCTGACAGCTTCAGCTTTTTTCTTGTTCTTCAAATGGAAACGTTATGCTTCCATCTCTGGATCCGTTTCACTCCAGTCATGCTTTATCTGAGTTGGGAAGACCAAAACTGAATCCAGTAGTCCAATTTCAGATATGGCAGTGATTATAAACTAAATGACAACAGATTATTTTCAGTATTATTTTTGATTCTGGTCTGATTTTGGGGGTGTTATGGAGGAATAATAATGAGAGAATCACTGCGTGCCTGCTGGTGATTATGGGAAGAATATTACATCACTAAAACTTATGGTCTACAAACCCTGGTCACTTATGGTGAATTGAGAGATAAATCTACATTGGCAGAATGATAACGAGCAATTGATTTGGATTTGGAAATTGAGCTAGTTGGTACAATTGTTTAATATAAGAGCTATAGACTATTTTAATGAATCTCAAGAGTCTGCTCTCCAATTGAAGAGAATATGTAAATATAAAAGCTGCTCAGTATTTATTAGAGTTGCCTATCATAAAGAAATCAAAATACTTTGAAATTGATGGCAAGAGCAGTATGTCAATTTGTTTCGTCTGAAAACCCTATTCAAATATGTTTCATATTGAAAAAATTGGAGTTTTATACAAATGCAAATTAGGGTCTTGAAAAGTTGATTCAGCACCACTAGAAATTACATTCATTATCATTTGAATAAATGCTCCACTTCTGATGGAAAGGGTTTGTCACATTGACAAAGCACTCAAAGCCAATCGTGCTTATTAAAAAAGGTTCTACAGTTGGTTTCAAAACAGCAGTTTCATAAGCCTCTGTCAGTCAGAGGCATCCAGTCAGTCTAATCTGCTTTTAACTCTATTGCTTACATGATTGATTGGATTTCTTTAACTTTTTTTTTTTTTTAATGCATTTTATTGTAACTTGCTAGAAGGTCAGCAGTGCTGCTTCCAGTACTTTCTCCTCAATGGTGGGACAATGGTATGTTTTAATTGCTTTTCAGGTTGTATGAGAAAATGATGTCAATTGCCCTTGATTTATGAACATCACCAAACCAAAACAGAATTCCAGGGCTATGAGGACTCATTTTGGGCAGGCCCAGCAGACACAAATACAAATACCTCTTTCTGTGCATTTGTGTAAACCGCTGTGTCTTCCAGCTAAATGCTCCCTGCTTGTGATTCTTGTGATTCTTGTAGAGCGCTACTTCTTGAGACTAAGATGATACTGCTCTCTTTTTCTTTTGGTGGGGACAGATTCCTTTAGAATAAGCCAGTATTTATGTCACCAGCACTCATTTTTTGTTTCCTGCAAAGATGAGCAAGGAGCAGTGTATGAGCAGTGTATGAAACTACAGGCAGATAAACATCATGTGGCTCTCAGAAGACACTATCGTCAAGGCAGAATCTCTTTCATTTTTTCACGTTACAGTTCCTAAACACGCTGGGAGGGGGTGGCATTGATACCAATGGAAGCCCTAGAGGCACAGCTTGACAGTAGTCAATTTTTAGGTTTTCCTTGTCTAACAACAGCTGGAGCAAACACAGAGAAAGAAATTCTGTAACTCTTTTAAAGTAAGTGATTGGATGTCCAAGAATTTCATGCAAGCTGTTTTTTAAAGCATCTGTTCCTATAAGAAGTAGAATACAGTGATTTTTTTTTAAGTTATTCATGTAAAACCCTCAAACAAAAAGCTAATTCCCAAGTAGAAGTGGCTACATTTCTTATCAATAGGCAAGTTTGCTAAGGCTCTTACAGCTTTGCACAAGGAGAGTATTGCATTTTAAGGTAAATGGAAACATTTTTTCATGTTTGTAAAACTTCCTACAGAATTCAGAACTCATAGGAAATGGAGACAATTCTTTCAGCAGTTTGTAGTTATTTTGCTTTTTCTTTTTTACTGGGATATGTAAAACATCTTTGTTTCCTTCATATATATGCATGTATATATCTAAATATAAATATGCATATACCTATGCATTACCAAAATCTCAGTTTAGATTTTTTACTTGTTTTACAGGTAAGACATATTTTGAAAGATCTGTCTGGATAACTGTTTCCTTCAGTTTACACATCTGAATTTTGCTTATTTTTGAATTTTGCTTTATTCATAAAATGTCAAACGAACACTTGAAAGAAAAGAATAGCCACCAGGTAGTTCTCTCTATTCATTCGGTGCTATTGGAAGAATATAGGATTTTTCTTACTGTTTCATTTTGCAGAGAGAAAGAACCTTATGAGTACACAAACAGTAAATAAAAAGGAGGGCATAAATCTGTAAACTGCTGTACAGATGTGGTAGAAATATTTTTTTCCCCTAGCTCATTGTTTCTTGTAGTGCCTATATCATGCTAGGGGCTTTCAAATGCATGAAGAAACACAACTGACCTAGTTCCTATTAATCTCACTAACTGTAAAAGCTTCTGTAGAGTTACATATTACCAACTGACATTGCTGTCAAAATACAGGGGAGTGAGAGACTGTGTATTTTGTAAATAGGTTATTATTCAATGTTTCTATTTATGTATCCAACGTGTAGATTGGGAGTCCACTCTAGATTATCTTTGAAAAGTTAAAACGACCAGTAGATGCTCCTGAGGGCTGGAAGAAAGCAAATGTTTGGATACAACTTTATGTTGAAGTTCAACAGTATTTTTCCATTATAAGATTTTCAGCAGCATCTTAAGTGCTGGTATGTGACTACATTTTGTTTTCTGTTCCTGCTTTGTTTTGGGCCAAAGCCAGATTAATCTCTTAAAAGAAAATATTCAAGGCATGGTATGAACTTCTGCAATTCAGTACATCTTGGCAAGTTCATCCTCAACAGAGCTAAATTAAAAACAAACTGGTTGACTTACTGTGAGTCAGGCTGCAAAAAAGGGTGCACACAGGCTTCAGTAAGACAAAGTATACATGCCAACTGGCCTAACAAACCACATTTTGTTTTTAATTTTTACTATTGGCCTTGTGCAAAGAATGATTACATTGCCATTTATTGAGTCATATATTAAGGCTCTACATCACTGGAAGACAGCCAGCTTTGATCTGGACAGAGATCCACATAATTGTGAGTTTCAGATGATCACTTAGCATTACATTTCTAATGCATCTGAAGAGGATGGTTAATACTTACTTGTAATATTGATATGCAGGGCAGACAACTCTGAAAGTTTCAAGTAGAAAGTACGTGTTAATATACGGCTAATCCTACCAGGGTTAACCCACAATGCTCTTCTTTGAAATAAGGGGCTCACAGGTTTTGAATGCACGTGCTCCTGTCAATGAAGGACTCTGACATTTCTTGTGTTTATGACCTGGTGATGACTGACTACTGAAGTTTCACAAGTTATTTGTCACCACCTTGTATGTGCAGCATGCCAATCCATGTTTTATCATATATGATAAGATAGCACTTAAATTACTGTTAGGACTTCTGGTTCATTTTGCCAAAGATCTCTGTGAAATTCTTACTTCCCTCACTGGTAAGTTATGGTTAAAGCAACACCGTTGCTTTAAAGTATTTTCTCATTAAAATCAATAAAATCTGAAAAATGTGTAATTCTTACTGAATAACTAGTTTTCAGATTCTGTGTAGCTCTGAGTATAAATGTGAATCACTGTAAGTTAAGTTGTTTCAAATATGTTAGAGTATTATACACATTTTAATTATACAATTTATCTCATGTCGTGCAATCCTCCATTGTCAGATTGCACAAACCACCTCCTTGCCTCTTAATTCTTGTGTAATACCTTAGGGTCAACTCCAGCTGTTAATTGTACAGAAAAGCTGGACTAAAGACTCATTTTCCTATAATGTAATTGTGTGGAAATGGTTTAGCTGATTTCTCTTTTTATTTTCTTACTTACTTTCTTGCTTATTTGCCCCTGCACCTTCACATATACACTCCTGTCATCTGCTTATCTTCTTTTGCAGGTGCATGTATTCCTCTGATAACCTCTCCTCTCTCCTCTGCACATACTTGTGGCTGCGTTTCTCATGCTAGAAGGTATCCTGTTGGTGGTTTGAATATTTGTATTTGAACATATCTACTTCCAAAGCTGATTCTGCCATCTGAAGGTATCTCATGTTTCCCATACATCTTTGTGTTTCATGGCAATAATTCCAATGGCAATATCTAGGGTGGAATTCTGTCTTGTCTTTTTTTTTTTTTCCCCCTCATGCAGAGATCTGGGAATTCTGTAACAATAAAGTGTAAAGAAGCATATAGAAATGGCTAAAAGCCAGGAGTCAGCAATGGAAGAATTTTTTTCTACCTCTTGTTGCATATTTCAGAAACGATTGCTCTAAAATCACCCTTTTTTTTAACAGGAAAAATATTTTATTTGTCTCTTAATTAATTTGTTCTGTGTCTCTGAATTAATACCAGGGAATTTCTGTGGACTTTGGGTTGTCCTCTGCAGAGGATATGCCCTTCTTTTTCTCTGACAGACCATTCAGAAGAGAGAAAGAGATGGAAACATATATTGTTTTCTCTAGCACTGGTACTGGTGACCTCCTAGTGAATATGATGTAGTTAGCCACGTCATCCTTTGGGTTTATTTAATTCAAAAATTCTCCTGTCAAGGGAAACCCAAAATATACAGGAACAATATACATGTCTCCAGCACTGGTCGTGTGTAAAACAGAAAAAGAGTGTGCATCCTCTTTTTCCTGCTCTTATCATCAACCAGGCAGTGTGTGTGTGTGGAAATCAGCCCCTGGCAAGCCAGCAAATGAGCAACCAATGATCAATGTAGCATACACAGATTTCTGTTGATGTAAAACTGCCCATGGCATATGCATCAGCCTTTTTTTAAGAAAAGAGGAGAAGGATCATTAAAGTGGGAATAACGTATCTGAAGAGTCGTGAGTATTAGTTTTCAGTATACTTGGTTTTCATTCTCAGATTTCTGTCTCCTTGCTGCATACTGGGGTTGAGAAGATTTCCTGGCAGGGCGCCTGTGAATCGTTGCTTGCATCATCCAGAGTAAACATAGTGGCTTTCCTGAGATGGACTGCTCAGTTTATCTCCGCTAGCAAACTGTAGTAGAGGAATACGATAAAGGCAGCTCTGCCACAGGAGGACTTGCTTCCTGAGGAGGCAGAGGATGCTTGCACTGCTGTCAGCTGCTGGGGTCTCTGCTGTGTTGCAGTCAGCTTTAATTTGCAGTTGAAGTTAGTTAAAAATTCCACCTAAGTCAGCAACATGGAAAATATGCTGAACTAACACAGTCAATCACTTGCTTTGAAGGATGAGGGCTTTCTGGCCAACTTGTGTTCCTGGTGAGCTAGTGTTTTGGAAAGTGGCATGTGCATCTGCCTTCAGTGAATTCTTTGACTTCTCCAGAGAGTAAGCGTCCCCTGCAGTTATGTCTCCCTGTTGCGTTCTACAGGGTATGTCAACAGTAGTCTACTGTGCTCCTCGAACACTCTTGCCCTGTTACATGAGGATTACATCACCAACCATTCATTGCCAGGGCCTTGGATGAACACAGTGCCAGAGAATACTTTTTTATGGTGTTTATAATACCTGCCTTCTTTAAGGTGGGGAAGGATGAAAAAGGCGAAATGCTTTTGGAAATGGCAGCCCAGGCGATGTTAGAAGTTGTCTGTCATTATCTTGTAGAAAGAAAAAACTAAGGACAGCACAGATTTACTAAGGAAAAATGTCTAATTGCTGTAGAGGAAATTGTTACTCTAGTAAAAATAAGACAAAATATTATGTTATCTCAGAAGTGAACTTCTGGGATGGAACTTCTGAGCAAACAAGACTGTCAATCAGCAGAAATATGTGCTTGGGCATCAGTATGGAATTCTTATGTCCTAAATTAGACATTGTGGGTGGATGGCACAACCTCTTTGCAACCCAAGTCTTTTGTGAAATCATCAGTGGAAACATAATAATGTTAAGGGTGAAGCATAAAAGAAATCCATTGTGTCTTTATTTCAGATGATCAAACACATTACTTACAGTGTCCCATCCTCATTGTGTCACAGTGAATAATTATTGCTTTGATCCACTGTCATCGGTTGTTTGTGTTCTAGTCTAGCTAATACCTGACATCCCATTTCTGCAAATTTTTACATTCAGTCCGTTGTACTTTCCTGCCATTACCTATATATTCCTCTACTCTCTTCCCACAGTTTTATTTTTACCAATTGGATCAGAGAAAGAATACAAGAGCTATAGCTTGTTTTACTCTTTTGGGTTCTGTGGCTATATTCTTTGTACTAGTCCTGCTCATGTCGACATGTCTCAATAGCATCGGTACCATACAAACAGAGACAACCAGAAAGAATGCACATGAAGAGATACCCATTGTGATGACCCTTGTAAGGAGAGCTAAAAGTATCATGACAATGTTCAGAAGTAAATAAAAGATATTTTTAAATGAAAGCAGTAACAGAGAAAGCAAAATGAGGCTGTCCATTGATTTAAGTTCACAACAATTTTAGAAGAGCTGAAAATGGTTGCAAAGTCTAGAGACTGTTTAACAAATCTAACCTCAAGCACTTCTATTTATCATTTTTGGCTGGTAGAATTAACTTCATTTCAGAAGCAATGACAGGTGACTTCTTGATTTATGATATATTTTGGCTGAGGTCTGAAATAGCCTCTTAAAACCCTTGTAGCAGAAATCTTTTGTATTGACCTATGGGACAATTGATTTCCAACAGAAAGTAAAGCAAATTCGTAGTGTAGCCACAAAGCCACACCTTACATGAGATATTCATCAATCTTGATGCTCTGTTTAATTTTCTTTTTAAGAGATATAATCTTTCGTAGTGACGCTGCTTCTAATAAGATGTAAAAAAAAACCCCAAAACCATCAATGAGTTTGAAAATGTTTTTAAAGCAGCAACTTGTTTTTCAAAACTGGTGGTTTTGTTCCAAGCCTGAATCTGTGCTTCTCAGAATGGCTTAATTGTAGCGTTTAAGTTTCAGGCAACTGCAACGACTAAGAAGCCAGGCAGTGAGAGAGTTTGGGAGCTGGAATTCTGGGCCTGGCTTGGCTTTAGTTTAGGGAAATTTTTATGAACCTTGGTGCTTCCGGTCTCCCAAAGGCACAAAAATCACACCTTGGCAGGGTTTTTCAAGTAGGCTTAATTATTTACACTTCTATTTGTCTTGGATGCATTTAGGAAGTTGACCCTGTCCGTAGTATTTTATCATTTGAGTTTATTTGGTTATCTTTTATTCTCTTTCCCTTCCCATCCACTCTTTCTCATTGCTTTGCTCTAGTCTTTAAATATGTGTTGGATTTATTTTTCAGCAAGAACAAAAAAAAAAAAAGGAGGATTACTCATTCATTTAGGAATGATATCAAAAAAGCCAAAGGTCCTCAGGATGTTGAGGGCATTAAGAACCACCTAGATTAGTAACAAATGGCTGAACAAAGACAACGTGGCCCATTGCTGAGTAGGGAGGTGCTCTAGTGCCATTTGAAACACAGAGGTACTGGGTTGCTACTTTGCCTCAGTCTTCACCAACAAGGTCTTCCAGGCCTCTCTCCTTAAAGAGAAGGAACTACCAGCAGTGGATGTAGATCAGGTCAGGAATTACTTGAGAGGGCTCAACTCATCCAAGCCCAGAGGACCAGACAGGCTGCATCCAAAAGTCCTGAGAGAACTGGCTGATGTATGTCATAGTGAGTCTACTCTCTGTCATCTTTGACACGTTGAAGAGACTGTGGAAGATCCCGAGTGACTGAAGGAAAGCAAACATTGCACCAGCTCCAATACAAACTAAAAGAACAACTAGAGCCATGATAGACTGATTAACCTCTTTTTGTTCTCTGGAAAAATAATGGAGTGAGTGTTCTTGGATTGTATTTCTGGGCAGAAGTTGATCGGGAAAGTCAGCATGGATTCATCAAAGGTATATCGTGCCTGACCAATGTGAGTTCCTTCCAGAATAATATGATTGGATTTGTGGAAGAGGGGAGAGCAGTGAATGTAATTTACCTTAACTTTAGCAGGACTTTTGGCACTGTCATCCACAATATTTCTGTATCTAAGGGTTACGGATTGGGCTTGGCCATCAGCTTAGCAGCACACAATCTCTCACTCACAGCCCCCTCCTCCCCCTAGCAGATGGGACAGAGAATAGGAAGAAAAAAAGTGAAGAAACTCTATCAGTTTGAGATCAAGTTGAGATAAAGACAGTTTAATAAGTGAAGAAAAGGTGGGGAGAAAGAAACCACACAACAGTGGTGCAAAGGCAATCACCACCTGCCACCAGTAGACTGATGCCCAGCCAGTCTCTGAGCAACAGCTGCTTTGGAAGACTAAGTGCCTGGAGAGGAGCTCTGGAGAAGATGACTTGGGGATCTTGGTAGACCCAAGCTAAATATGAGGTAGCAGTGTGCCCTTGGAGCAAAGAAGGCCGAGCAGTATCTTGAGTTGTGTTAACAGCTAGTAGGATGAGGGAAACAACTATTCCCCTTTACTCAGCCCTTGTAAGACCACATCTGGAATACAGTATCCAGTTTCGGCTCCTTAATACAGGAAAAACTGTATTAGAGGGACCTAATAGCAGCCATCTGATGCTTATGACTCAGCAAAAAGATTGGATCAGAAGTTTCAAAGTAGTGTTGCATAATGGGAGGACAAGACAAGGGGCATAAGTTAAAACAAACAAGGTTCAGGAAGAACATAAGGAAAAGTTTTTTTCACCAGAACATGTGATCCAGTGGCTTGGGTTGCCCAGAGAGGCTGTGCAGTCTTCATCCTTAGTTTATTTCAGGTTTGGACTGAATAAAGACCTGACCTGGATCTGACCCTGCTTTGACATGGAAGTTTGACTAGAAACTTTCCGAGATCCTTTCCAACAAAAATTATCTATGATCCCACAAACACGGTATATGTTGCAGAGTCAAAATTCATCTTTAGGTATAAATATCAGGGCCCCAACCTGAAGTAGAGACATTCCCTTTCACTACACGTGTTGAAGGATGCTCCTAGCATAATGGGAGTCAACCTCATAGTCTTGGCAGGGTAGCATGGCATATTACACCAAGAAAGGAAAGGACAAAGCCAAAGAGTTTTTAGGACCTCTAGCTGCCGGGAGATAATATTTCTTGAGTGGCAAGACACAATTGACCAAATGATCAGTATCACTGTTCCCTCTCTGAAAAGGTGCTTAGTTTGGAGTTCACCTGAAGCTGGGAATGAAGAGAATTGTTTTGTCATAATAAGTGTGAATGTGAATGTGTATCTGTGTATGTCTGTTTCCTAGACATTTCCTAGACAATTGGGATGTTACACCTATAAATACTTAAAGGGTGGGTGTCAAGAGGAAGGGGACAGTCTTTTTTCAGTGGTGCCCAGTGACAGGACAAGAGGAAATGGGCACAAACTTACACATAAGAAGTTCCATCTAAACATGAGGAGGAACTTTGAGGGTGGCAGAGCACTGGAACAGGCTGCCCAGAGAGGTAGTGGAGTCTGTCTCTGGAGACGTTCAAAACCTGCCTTGACATGTTCCTGTGTAACCTGCTCTAGGTGGACCTGCTTTGGCAGGGGGGTTGGACTAGATGATCTCCAGAGGTCCCTTCCAACCCCATATCATTCTGTGATTCTGTGATT
>KZ505772.1:730575-849110 GCA_002844005.1 Limosa lapponica baueri | reverse complement strand
GACAGTCTTTTTTCAGTGGTGCCCAGTGACAGGACAAGAGGAAATGGGCACAAACTTACACATAAGAAGTTCCATCTAAACATGAGGAGGAACTTCTTTAGTTTGAGGGTGGCAGAGCACTGGAACAGGCTTTGGCAGGGGGGTTGGACTAGATGATCTCCAGAGGTCCCTTCCAACCCCATATCATTCTGTGATTCTGTGATTCTATGATTCCATGTGTTAATAAATCTGCTTCCAGTGATAGTTTGTAATGAAATGTAATATGACAAAAATATAGCATGATGGAGGCGACTTTGGGTCCCTATCAGGATATTAATGGGATGGAATTAGCTATGATTTTTCTTTTATTATGAGGAAACAGTTTGCTGAAGAGTGTGGATGCACTACTAGCTAAGGCAGGCATAGTTTTTTCCCAGAATACCATATGTAGGGAATTCCAAAATACCAGAACAAATCAGCTTTGGTACAGTTTCAGAATACCTCCTGAGTACCATTAGAGAGCTACAGACTATCCGTATCATGTTTGATATGTATTTGAAGGATTGCACTGAGGCAAAACAGCCAGGTACAATAACAGCTCTTAGTATAAATAAAACATGTGTACCCACTGCATGAAAGCAAGAGAACATTCAGCCTTAAGTCTATTTATCTACATTTATTGCACTGCTTTTTTTGTTGTTGTTGTTGTGAGAGAAAAAAAAAAGGATTTTATATTTGTGTTTGTGTCGCTTTGGTTTTTTGAATCCAGTCAGTAAGGACACATAGCAGTTTAGATAAAACCCATCTAATTAACTGCTAAAGTAATACCATGTAATTTTCTTCATATGAGGAAGTCAACTTGCCTGATTTTTAATCTTTTTGTTTTGATTTTTGGGAAACAAAAATCTAAGGAAAAAAATGTGAGGTATGAAATGAATAACTGACTAATACCTTGTGTTTACTTTCTGAGCTTCTGCTTATGTTTGTGTGAAGGCAAGTAGCTCTGGGGTGCTGCCTTTGCAACAGGCAGTGCTGGAGGCAAGGCTGGTCATCATTCAAGGTCAACTTTCCAGATCACAGGTAACAAAGAAAAGACAATCTGTTATATTCATCTTGGTTTTGAATTAGTGTCTTCAGATTCTACCTTGGGAAGATCTCTCCTTTATCTCCAAAAGCCAAAAAACTAGATTTTATTACTGCCCTTGAGGGTGAGAATTTGAACCATTTGGCTAGGAAAACTGGAAAATACCAACAGTGAAACACTAGACATTCTGTATTTTATTTGACCTCATCTTTTTTTCTTCTTTCGAAGGAAAAAGTGATGAACTAAACAGGTTTCCTGATGATGGAAATTCTTAATTTGGCTGGGGCTGAAGGTCGATATAATTTTTACTTCACATCAGTACTTGCCTGTTAACATTAGAAATCCAAGAAGTTCTTGCTCTGGAAATTAGGTGTTCTCAATTATTTACAAAAATCTAGATTTGGAGGTAGTAAGCACAGTTGTGGTAAAGCTTATAAAGCTGCTTTCATTCACATTTAGGATCGGAAACAAACATGCTTAATATTTGGATAAAATTAATTTTGTGTTTTGTGAGAGTAGGAAGGGCTAAATATTTATATGTGTGTCTTGGAAAAGAAACAATTGCACACTTTTAAAAAATACCAAAATTAGCTAAAATTAAAAAATTTAGTCTTGGCACTTAATAGCCTGAAGACATCCATCAACTTTGTATTTATTTATTTGGGTTTTTAAAACTGTTTTTATTTATATGGCAAATGTATTAGTACACAACATTTCCCCCTTTCTTATTTTCTCATTATCTTTTTCAGACTATGTTCAAGCCAGCACCGGTTGAATAAGCATTTTGATCTGTCGATGAAATAATGAGAAATACTATACACAAGGTTGCAATATTAGCAACATAAAACTCAAGTTGATCTGTTTAAAATGTTGTGTGCAAAATCTGATAAATTAAGTAATAACATTTCCTATCTATTAAAATATAAAGGCTGCAACTGAATGGGAGATTAACCCACTCACCTATTATGTTGTAGTGTTATTCTGAAAGCAGTCGTTTTTGCTAACTGACCCGAAGCTTCAAGCTTTAGAAGACCTCTGTTGATCTCCTTGAATGTTCCCTCAAGCACTCCATGAAAATCCTAGAAACTTCAGGTGTCTTTGAAATGGCTTCCGTCACTTTAGCAGTTATAACATGAAAAAGGGCCTTTTGGACATTCAGTCATACTGTTCTAGTGAAAAGCTGAGTGTGTCATGAAAAGTAGCATCTCCTGCAGTTTTCTTTCACTCAGAGGAACAGTGAACAAATGCAAGTGTTAAATGAAAAGGCCCTCCTGATTCTGGTTTCTGCTCTGAGGTCAAGACTTCAGCTTAAAAGTCTTAAGCTGTCATTTCTTCTAGGAGTTTTTTCCTACTCAGAACTACTGTTTGAAGACTGTCTCCTTCATAATAACTTTACTTCGCTTCTGGAAGTAAAGAACTCTTGTTCTCCGCTCTTTGATAAGAGATACTGGCAACTGTGTGTTACATGGCACCTGAATCAGGCCCATTTCCCAAACCAACTCTTCAGGAAATCTTTGGACACGAACAGCTGTAATAAACCTTGTTCCCCGAGTGCATTGAGCCTGCTGCTTCTTCCATTTCCATACTAACCGTGCATATGATAACTCATCCAAAACCACATCCCTCAATTTTGCACTATCAGACTGAAAACAAGGGATTGATAGGGACTGTGCGCTTGCAATTTGTGATATCTTTTTGATTTTCACAATTTTTACATACTGCAGAGAAACACCAGAACTGAATAAAGCCAATAATAAAATATCCAAGAAGGAAAATTTTTACAGCTATAGCTTGTGGTGGTATATGAGAAGCTAAGATATCTTCACAGCCAGTTTTTAAGTGATTACTGTGATAAGAATATTACATTTATGTTCGTGATATGGATGACAGACACTAATTCATAGGAATGGATCATGGGAATTCCCTCTCATCTATTTACCAAAAATTTACTAGCCATTTTTCTGGATTAAAATTTTGCTGTAAACCTGCTGTTCTGTACTGATCTCAAGTGTGAACTTGCTGCTGCCAGTGATTGTTAGTGGCCTTTGCAATACTGTTGGTGTGGTTTAGTATTCTGTGTTATCAGCTGTACTGAATTGACATACCTGATAGATATTTGGCGTCTGTGCTTGCTGCTGCCACAGATAACCATGTTGTCTCTACTACTCAGAGGGAGGTTGCTATGTCACAACATTTCATTCTGTCCTTCCAGTTTTCTCTGGAACCAGAGCATTTTCCACCCACTATGCTCATCTGGTGAGCTCTAGGAGGCAACAACTGGTTTGCCAACCCTAGGTCCTCCTGCCTGGGGCAGATGCCTTCAGTCCATGCCATCAGAATATCCCTGAGCAATAGAACAACCTTCACTGCTGAGACTCTCCAGGCAGAAGCTCTCAAATGCTCAGTGACATGAAACTTCCCAAACTTTGCTGAAACTTTTTGCTGACAATTTACTTTGCAGGTTTTCAAAATGCTACTGGTAATAGTCCCTTTAAAATTTGCAAAAGTTTAACGCCAGCCCATAAACTATTTAAGTTAGCATAACACATTCCCAGTTAATAACTGGTCCAATTCCATGCCAAGCTGCAAATGTATTGCAACATAATGTCTGTGTATTGATCTCAGTCATTTTGTGAAAAGTCTGCATGAAACAGCCTTTTAGCTTGCAAAGTGACTGAGAATGTTTATAATAGAATAAAAGGAAATGTAAGTTGAATGAGGCCTCTGGGCATTGTTATCAAGTCGAAGGTACTGACTGATGCTTTCAGGTCTGGGGTGGAAACCGGCACAGGATTCTCAGTTCATCCATCTGGGTGCTACTTTGCCATCCTGTGAAAGCATCTTACTTCATTCCTGCACTGATCCTCCTGACTGCGAGAGCTTCTCCTCTGTGGTGGTTTACAACTACGGGATAGAGTCAGAGCCCTGCTAGCAGACAAGGGGCTGGGACCTCTGTCTAGTGAAGCATCCAAATCAGCTGAACCTGATCCCCGCAGCAGCACTAAGGGGAAGCGGCACATGAAAATAATGGGTTACTCTTTGCTGAGATGGATGGAGGCCTCCATCTGCCAACCTGATGTGTCTCTTGGGGTGGTTTCCTGCTTGTCAGAAATGCTCCAATGCAGGAGGTTGTGGAGAGACTCCTGAGGCTTATCCAGTCCTCAGACTATTAATCCCTGCTTCTTTCCACAAGGTCACCAGCAATGCTGCCAGGGGAGACCTGGAGCGTATCAAACATGACTATATATGTCACCCTTGACTGTCAGGTTCTCACACTATAGGGGTGACAGTCAAGGGTTTGGAGCCCAGGTGGTCCTGCCAGTGGTCCTGTCTGCTTATTTTGATGTCCCCTGTATGCCTGGGGCTTGATTTGAACTGTTGTTTCCTCTTTTATATCAGCTTTATCAACATCTGTGTTCTCTTTCCCTGCTACAGGTAGATATGTTTGGTTGTGCAGCATTGGGCCACCACACTGACTAAGATGCCAAAAGAGATAGTGTTATCTGAGCTTGAGCGTGGTTCTGCACAAATGAATCTTGCCCTGCAGCAGAGATAATCAGCTCATATTTGCAGTGATGTGTCTGGGATATACTGCTTGGGTGTCTGCAGCTATGCTCTGCTGGATCATATAGATGTGTTCCTGCTCAAACCATCAGTTTTATCAGATATGAATTCTTGATGGTTTCCAGTTGGACATGCTCCTTGAGCACAAGCTAACATCTGGACTTTCTCTCTGCGAGATAGCTCATGGTTCCCATGTATGTATCCCCAGGTTTTCATTTCCCTGTCTCAGAGACTCCTGTTTCTTCTGCAGTTCTGGGACACTATATTCTGTCAGAACTGGGAAATGACTGTGTAAGAGAGGTTTGCAAGCTAGTGGAAAAAGATCTGTTCCAGCCTGGTTCTGTGTGGACAAGGGCAACTCTACCACTACAGGTGGAGCAACATCAAATGATGCACTGGATTGGTGGAATATCTCTCCTTGGGGATTTTTGACACCTGCCTGAACTGGATCTTGAGCCACCCAATCTAGCTTTGGAAGTTATCCTCGTCTGGAAAAGAGAAAGGGCTTAGACGACATTCAGAGTTCCCTTTCAACCTAAATAATTCACTGATTCTGTGACATGATCATGTCTAATCACATAAGGCTAAATGCGAGGCACAGTTATCTATATGCATTCATGTGCCCAGGTGAGCAAGGAAGTAAGCAAGCTGTTCTTCCTGCAGCTGGGGGAGCTAAAAAACCTGTTAGCAAATAGCGGTACTTTAATGCTAAAGACAGTGTATATGGCTAAGAGATAACGTGGGTGCAGAGAATATATGTATGACTGAGAAGATTTCCTATCAGCTGTCAATACTGCTGTGGGGTAACTGGTCAAGGCTAAGAAGACTGTCAGAAGTTCAGGAGTTTAACTCCTGAATCGATGAAGTAGGAAGCACCACGCAAAGCACTGCTATTTCGGACAATTACAGGACCTGTTTCTCTTATGAAGTCTTTTGTATTCTTTTACGCTTTGAATCTATTTCCATTATGAGTTACATGGAAATAGAGAAATATTGTTCAAACTCTTTTTTTGCAGTGTGGTACTGCACCACACTAGAATGTTTTTTAAGTTCACCTGTTGGTCTTGAAAAGTTCGTCTATTTAAATGTACAGTTTAATTTTGTTCTGTATTTATCCCAACACACAAGGGATTTAGTGAATTCAAACGATTAACAAATATTGGCAGTCAGGTCTTTGTTTTTTCAGTTTGCATGCCAAGTGTTAGCAGGATTCAATTTAAAATGGTTGAGATAATGATCTCTCTCCTTGTAGCATGTTACTTTATCTGGCCTCTCAGGCAGTCAAGTTACATGCTGTGGAAGCTTTTAAAGGAGATGAATAAAAAAATCCAAACAGTGACTTATTTCTTCATACCTGCGGCAAGTTTAACTTTAAATAAATATTCTCAGATTTAAATGGGTAAGTGCAAATTTTTCATTACATTTCTGTTAAAAATATGTATTAACTGGAAAAAGATAGCCTCCATTGGATTCAAAAGGAAATGCACATCATAACTTTTGAATTGTACTCAAACTGAACAGTGAAATCAGTTTGATTTTATATTACAGTAAGTAATATAAATTTGTTTGATTTTATATTATATTTTCATGTAATTCTTTTATATTTGTAACTACAGTTCAGTAAAATAGTTCATTAATTTTAGTGGGCCTTTTGCTTTAGTGTTCAGAAGATATTATTTCACAATATATTCTTCTAGAACCACTCAAAGGTATTTAGCGACTCCCTAAATTTACTAGTGAAAGTAAAGCAGCATTGGGAATTCGTGGTTGGAAGGCCTCTTTCTCTGGAGGTCTGTAGCCCAACCTTCTGCTCAGAGCACTCCTAGCACCAGCACTACCTCAGGTCAGCTCTGGCACTGTCCAGCTCAGTCTTGAAAACTGCTAAGGGTGGAGAAAAGGACATGTATCTATACATAAAAAGTTTAGATTTCTGTTTCAAATTCTAAAGCTACTATTGTTATACAGAGAGAATTAATGGGAGTGGAAGATGGTCACTTTTTAATAAATTCTGATTCAGTTTTAGAAATTTTCAAAGCTTAGCTGGTAGTCTTCTACCGAATTGTTCAAGATCTGTTCTAAACACTTTTGAAATCAGAAAGCATCAGGGAAAAAGAGCAGACCTGAGTGCAGTCACAGCCACAGGCTTTAGGATCAGTGGGAATTTTCCACACAGGTCCATTTCTACCACAGAGCGCAGATATCCTGAAGGTGAAACACCATGTGGAAATGCGTCAACACAGAAGAACATTCCGAAAAAATGCTAAATACCTTTCTGCCTTGTTTCTGGACAGACTGGTTGCCTGCCTTTTCACTCCTCAGAGGGTCACCCATAGGTTGCTCTAACACAAGGTTTCCAGATTCCCTTTGGAACTGAAATGACAGTAACAGAGTTTCACTCCCATTAGGTTTTATTTGAACCTGTTGGCATTTTGTTCTCTGATGGATTGGTTTGTTTCAAAGTTTGCAGGGAAGCAGCAATTGCTATCTAGATCAGGCCTTGTCAGACCTTCTGTGGGCAGATCTACTAGTATGACATCTGTAAAATCAATAGAAAGGGTGAGAGGAGCTGCTTTCCTGTGTTTGTGGTGTTCCACCTCTTCTCAGGTGTGGAATAAACAGTGCAAAAGCTGTGCAAGAATGGATGCAGAATGAAATCTGATTGTAATAAACTGGTCAAGGTATAGGTGTGATTTTAGGCAGAGCATAATTCTTAGTCTTTAAAATAGGAGAAATTTTTGAACATTAAAAAAAATATGCTTTTAGGTATGTTATTTGGTTGGTAAAAAATGGTGAAGCAAATTGATTTATAAAAGTCTGTACTATTTGAAAGTGTTTATACTACTTACTACATGTGATTTCTTGCCTGTCTTAACAGTAATCAGAGGAGAGGTTCATGACTGACGATCTCACTATACATGATTTAACTTCTATAGTTTTAATATTTAAACATCTCCTTAGTGACTTGATTTATGTAAAGAACTGGTTTTGAAAGTATTGCTTGTTCTTAGGGAACAATCTTTTCTTCTTATCTGTTGTATGTCCTGAATTCCATCCCTTTCCTGTCAATATTACCTTCCACTTTGTAGTATTCTGTTCTTAGTAAGTGCTGGTGTTTTTACTGCATAATGATATGTTTTCTCTACTTAAAAGAACAGTAATTGTTGGAGAATAATCAACTGGTGTCATTCCTTACTAAACCAGCAAATCATTACAGAGAATATGGTTCAGAAATTGCCCTTTTTACTCCACTGCAAAGGGGGAAATAATAAGAACATTAATCAATACAAGTGAAGTTTTTTCAACAAAAGGGATGAAACTTTTTTTTTTTTTTTGGTAATAACACTGGAAAGAAGCATGACAATGAATTGTGTGACAGCCTGTTATCAGCATGTCAGTGCTAGCAAACTTGTTTCTGGCACTAGGACAATGTGATTTTCTTGGATGAGCTTCCTTAGTAGTGTATGTAGAAGTATATTTTATGGGTTAACTAAAAGCAGCTTTCTTTTAAGTCATCGGACTCTTGCAAAACTCCACTTTATCCCCAGATCTCCTCTTCACAACAGATTTCTTTGCAGATTGTCATATCACATCATCTGAAAAAGTTTACAGGGAAACATCATACCAGAAAGAAGCAGAGAATCTGTGGCTGCAGTTACAGACAGAGATATGGGTTCTTACCCCCATCAAAAGGACTGTAATGGTACTCTGAAGGTGTTTGGGAGTAGTCAGTATAGATTTATGCAGGGGAAATCATGTCAGAACAACCTGACAGCCTTCCACAATGAGATGACTGTCTTGGCAGATGAGGGCAGAGCAGTGGATGTTGTATTATCTTGAGTTTGGAAAGGCTTTCAACATTGCCTCCTATAACATCCCTCTTGGACAAGCTGATGAAGTATAAGCAAGGTGAGTAGACAGTGAGTGAAAACTAGCTGAACTGCTGGGCTCAGACAGTTGTGATCAACAGCACGAAGCTCAGCTGGAGGCCAACCACTAGTGGTGTAACCCAGGGGCCAATACTGGGTCCAAACCTGCTTAACATTATTAATGACCTGGATGATGGTGCAGTGCACACTCAACAAGTTGACGGGTAATGCAGAACTGGGCCAGGGGTGTCAGTAGTTGATAAAAAAGATGAACGTGCTGCCTTTCAGAGGGACCCTGATGGGCTGGAGCGTGGGGCTATTAGGCGTCTCATGAACTTCAGCAAAAGGGAATGCCAAGTCCTGTACATGGGAGGAATAACCTTATGAAGTTTAACAACAGGAAATTCAAAGTCCCGAACACCGGGAGGAACGGTCCCATGCACCAACATCTGACTAGTGGTTGGCAAGTAGCTTTGCAGAATAGAACCTTGTCTTGAGGGACAACAAGTTGAACATGAGTCAACAGTGTGCTCTTGCTGCAAAGAGGACTGACGATGTCCTGCACTCCGTTAGGAAAAGTGTTTTCAGCAGGTCAAGGGAAGTGATCCTTCCCTTCTCCTCAGCACTGGTGAGACACATCTGGTCTGCTGTGCCTAGTTTTGGGCTCCCCAGTGCAAGAAAGGCATGGACATAGTGTAGCATGTCCAACAAAAGGCCACGGAAATGATTAAGGAATTGGAGCATGCATCATAATAATAACAAAATATTATCTTATTTACATAACATTATTTTTGTTTATTTGCTTTTATTTTTGTCTATTATTTACATTGATTTATTTATTTAATTTCTAATTTCACTTACAAAATAAATTTTATTATGTAAAACAATAACACATGAAGCCAAAGCAAGAGAATAAGTAGAAATAACAGTCTTTTTTTTTTTTTTTTAACCTGTGTTCTGTTGAGAACAGATTTGACTGAGAATTGTGTTATTACATCTTTTTTAATTCACAAATTGGTGAAAGATCTCAATGTTTTGGAAAGTGAAGGGAGTGGGCATGCCTTAAGAACTATCTTCACAGCGTCTGTAAAAACTGAAGGTGTATGACACAGTTTGATTTTAGAATAAGTTGTTATTGCATCAAGATTGAGCACATAATAAAATAATTATGACAACGAATATTTCATTTTCGTGATATATAGTTTAAGAATAATTTTAAATCATACAAATATATTGCCTTTCTTTGTAAGTCTGTGTTGGAAATGCATTTCAAAAAAGGTGAGGAAGAAAATGAGGAAAAATGTGAGCTGTAGCAGACTCTAGAATGTACTTTCCACACTAAGCCAATAAACCCCTAGTTTTTTGTGCTGTAAAGCCAAATGTTATGCTTTAACTTTGCCCTCAGATGACAGCTAAAAAGCAGCAGCACAGTTTTAAGGCACAGGATCCTACAGGCACAGCTCAGACATCAGAAGTGACTCCTTGGCCTGTCCTGTCCCACTGCAGGTAAGCAAATAAAGTGAATCCTAAGCTAAGTGACCTGCTTCTGGCAATATTCACTGTCTTAGGTCACACGCTAACAACAATGTTTGAATTAAAAGGTCCTAACATAAATAGTTTATAAACTTTTTCCTAAAGAAACAACCCCTTCTATCCATTTGTGATGAATTGCTGCAGACTGACTCCTTTACAATTATGTATTTACATAAAGAATGAAGCAAAATTAAAATGCCATCAAAGATCTCTTCATGATGTGCTGGAAAAACCTGACTTGGTATCTGTTTCGGTAACCTGCTGGTGGTACAAGCTTTGTAGTCTGGCTTGTCTGCATGATAAGCATGCAAAAATAGATTAAAACATCACTTTTCTGGAGACAGAAACTCTCATGATCTCTGAGACTTGTTTTCTTTCCCTGTCTGGGTGGCTGTGGACTTGGCTGACTACTCACTGTTAAGTCTGTGGAAAAATTGCCATTGTTATGGTGTCAGTGAGGAGCAGCCATGGATGCAATTGGGCTTGCACCTTCATTTGTGCAAGCACCACTTCTGGATACAGGGTACAAAAGGAGCAGAAAGGAAAGAAGAGATCTGCATGGACACTCCCAAAAGTCTCCATAGTATCAGGAACTGCAGCTGAGCTGTGAAATGTCAGCATTTTGGTCTCAATTCCCCTCACAGGACACTACTTAATTCTGTTAATGTTTTGTGCTAAATTTGTGCTAAATTGTTTGCTGGACTGCTCCAGAAGTGTTAGAAGGACACAAACGGAGCACAAGGAGATAAACACATGAAGCAAAAATACAGATGACAGAAAGAACAGGCATCAAAAACACCACAACAATGGGTGAGTGTTTGGAAAAGAGACAGCAGACCTCTATCTTAGGTTGTTACTGACATTTGTGCAAAGCTATGTTCTTAATTTCCCAGAAAGGTGCCATTTTCTTGCTAATATTTCCTGTAATCAACTGATCAAAAGAAGCCTGTGGTTTCTGTCTAAGCCTATCTCTGGGATTGAGAGACTCCATGTGTCGAAATCTCATCACACCGACTTCTTTCAGAGACACCAGTCAGTCTTATCCAAATGCATCACAAAGAGGAGGTTATCAGCACTGTGGTACTCAAAGTAATCTCTCATTAGTTACCCGCCATTCTATAATGCTGTAAATGGCTTATCTCTCTCAATGCCTTGTGGATATTTATGAGATTGAATGTCCTCTTACAGAAAACATCACTGACTCTTCATTCCTGTATATTTTCCTTCTCATTTTAGCCTCTGTCTAATTGTATTTGGCCAAAGATAGGATTAAAAGAAAATCCTGAGCAGAATCAATGTAGTACTTGCTTTAGCATCTCTTGCCCTGCTATGAAAGGGTAAAATGAGAAAATTAGAGCTGAACTATTTGAAATCTGTCACGTCTGAAACCTGGGGAGCTAGAGTGTGGAAGCAGAAGAGCTTGAAATGTCCTCTTGCTTTCAAGTATCACTAAAAAGGAGACCCTCCACTAACTGTTTCTATATAAACTCAAAGGTCATATTGGATCTACCTCAGGGAGAAATAATGCATTTTACCATTTTCCTCTGATTCCCATTGTTGCTGCTCTCACTACCTCACCCATGAGAGCTCCAAAGTCCCAGGAGCCAGTCTGGGTGCTGTTGCCTATGTCAAAACAGGTAAAGTTCAGCTTGCATCTGCCTTGGCTGGCTCCTTGCTTCTTTGTCAGGCTGGCAGGTCCCACCAGGGACAGGTCTGCCGTGACCTTGGAAGGTCCTTCTCACAGAATGCTCCAGAGATGAGGTCACCAGCACTGGGCACTAGTGGTCCCCCTCCTCATTTACAGGCTGGTGGATAAAACCACTGCACAATGGTACCTGCATTCAACTGGTCACAGATTTACATTTTTATAGTTCTCCCTTATGCCACTTTTTTAAGTCTCTCTTAGCCTGGTCTCTCATCTGGTTACGCTTCACTTCATGGGCACTGGCTCTTCTGTGCTACTTTTTCATATCTACCCTATAGGTGATGAAGTGAAAAAAGCCCCAGAAGGATAGGAAGATGGAGATCTCAATATTAAAGTTGAAACAGTTGCAGAATAGGCTGGAGAATTGTTTATTTAGTGTATGAATGAAATCCATAACACTAGCTTCACCCATATGCTATTTTTTTTGTAGAAGATGATCTGTTGTTTGTTGGAGATAGTCTAGTTTGCCTGGTACTGTCATGACAGACTTTCCCAGCCTGAGAATCTACTATTTAAAAATACAGCATCCCTCACATTTAATTTTACATTTAGTTGCCTTTCTCCTTTTATCTAAATTAATAATTTGTTTGAATGATTTATTTTTTGGAATAAGCTTATCCCTACACACAGAGACTTTATCAAAGCACATCATGTGTATTTGTATTAACAGGATGATTTACTGGTAGGATTTTCTGTTCAGTGCCAGAGTTCTCTATCTCCAGTGATTATTTCTGTCATCACATGCTTTACTTATGTATTTTTTGGCTGACCTTTTGTAGGCATTGTCTTTTTAAATAAGCATCAGTCAGGAAAATCATGACTTGCAAATTGTATGCTCCTTCAATACTTACAAGTCATCAACCGTTGTTGATGAGTACAGAGAAAACATGAAAAAAAGAATGAACTTGTGAGCAAGGCTTTTGTATAGGACTCAGAAAATCTATTTTAATTTTTGGATCTGCCACACACTTCTTACATGGCCTCTGAGAATTGTGTAGGTTCAGAGTCCAAGCTGTATAAACATGATAATAGTTCCTGCACTTTGTATTTGCCTTGCTGTTGCATTACAGCCTTTCCAGAAAATGCTGTAACTTTTACTACAGTCACACAATGTCTACAACAGTGGTCTGTGGTCTCCTTTGGGTCCACAGTAACACAAAAGACAGTGTTATAAGCAACAAATCACCCCTCTTTTTGCATATGTTCAGTGGAAAATAATCAGTGAGGCTGCTGTGACTCATCCTAGAGGCATGGCATTAAATATATTGTAGAGTCATACACCCCAGCCATTTCTAATTTCCTATTATTTATCCATAGGGCAGTTCTAAGAATCAGAGAAATATAGTGAAGAAAACATTTCTTTATCAGACTCAATCACTCATAAACATTGGTGAAATAGATTTCTTAAACCTTTGTCAGGGACAACGTGCGGTCCCCTGAACCACGACAACACTATAAGTCTGTGGAATGAGCAGAAGACTGAAACGAGTTCCTGGTGCACCAATTTGGCAAGAGTGCCTACAAGGTTTATGTGCATTTCATAAAATGAATCATAAAATGATGACCAATGTCAGAAATCCATGTTGCAAGAATTATCAGGCTTACTATTAATCAGAGTTCCTCCAGAAAGGAAGGGATCTGGTATCTACTTATACTACTTTCATCTGAAGCTCCAGGATGAAACTGAATCACATTCTACATTCTTTTTTCCTCAGTGAACATAAATAAAGTTGTACTTGTGTTGCTAGAAATGCATAATAAGAAATGGGAAATAAGAAACCAAATACTTCAAAATACTGCTCACGTCCTTCATATCCAGCAGGTGTCAAGAGCTAAGTTCCAGAAAAGTAATAAAAAGACTCAACAATTATATCATCCCCACCTTTGGTAGAATATCTATTCCTGACCCCTGAAAGTGAACAGTTAGCATCTGACATGAAGTAAAATCCCTGTGTCCTTGGTAATGATCGCTGGGGTTTAGCCCAGTTTCTCCAGAAAGTGAGAATCCATGCTGTTCTCCCTGAATCTACAGAAGTGCCTATGGCTCTTTGTTTAGCAGATCATTCAGAACACTTCACTGGAGAAATGTATTAAATATAGAGGCTGAGAATTCGGAAGTTTCACACACAAATCAAGTCTGACAAGAGTGGACCAGAAACCATATTTCTGTACCCCTGGAGGTATTTAAGAAATGTGTAGAGGTGGCACTGCAGGGCATGCTCTAGTGCCCGAGATGGTTGGGGTTTTTTTTGTGTGTGTATGGTCAGACTCAATGATCTCAAAGGTCCCTTCCAACCATGAAGATTCTGTGATTCTGTGAAACAAATGCTCAGGTTAGTTTAATATTCCACCCTGGCAGCCCATGTGGAGAGCTGACAACCACTCACCTTGCTTAGACTATTGGAAAGCATGAAAGAGTTTTCAAAATTTGGCAGCACTTAGTGCAACTGCAGTTGTTGACAAGACAGGACTTGAGCCCTTGTGGTTCCTGAAGGAGATTCTGCACACAAAGTTGTGGTAGAATGAAGACTGAAGCACTTATAATACTGATTTAAAACTTGCAACTCTTAACGCTGTAATAGCCAAGACTTTAGGCTGCCATAGCTGAAGGTCATTAGGAAACCTGTCACAAACTCTTTTTTTGTTGGCTCGTTGAGAGAGTTCATGATCTAGAAAAAACATTTGACTCACATGAGATTCTATTTTCAAAGTTTTTTGCATTTTTGATAGGGTTTTTTTGCCACTGAAGGAGGCGGTGGAAGAAAAGCAAAAGAGTTGTTGATGCATATGGTGTGTAGTGCTTTGTCAAATCATGTATGGGTAGCACTGGAGTTCCTCCAGTTCTCTGTAACTGAGGACTCCAGAGGAGAAATCTTGACTGAGTTTCTGGCATCAGTAGCAGGACACAGTCAGGAGACTGAGCAAGAAGTGATAAAGTACAAGGATTTAAGATGGCAGGCTGAACTTTGGAAGCAGATACTTGCATTGGCAGGAGCTGAAACAGCCCCAGCATCAGAAAGAACACCTACTGAACCAATAGTCCACAGAGTTGGGGGCAGAGGCAAAGAACTGGAGCCTGCAGTTCACAGAGAGAGACTTCAGGAGGAACAGGGAGCAGACAAAGCCCACACCTGAGAGGAAACAGAGTGAAAACACAAAGACTAAAGAGGATTATGGAGAGTTTCATGCAGTCCAGAAAGTTCTTGATTAAACTGAAAGCAAGACTACAATAGACAGGGCGAAGAGTGGTTCATGAGCTTTTAAAATTTCTGGTTTGCCCATTTTTATGATTTAGAGATTTTTGTCACCGTTTTCTTTCTTTGTTTAGAAAGTTGTGTTCTACATACTTAGCTACAAGACAAAATCTGCTCTCCTCCTTTCGCCCCCCACACTTTGTCTCATTTAAAAACATGCCATTCTTACAAGAATTTACTGTAAGCTCATTACTGAGATCACCTCAAAACTGTAGTTGATTTGGGGTGCTTTTATAGATAGCAAGAGCATCACCATACAACTATTTCACTTATCTGTTTTTCAAATAACCCAAGTGTAAATAGGCTGTATTCACATAATATATTATAGAAAATATATGAAGAACATAAAAGTGTAAATAAATGGCCAGTACAGTAAAAAATCAAGCAATTTAAAATACTTGCTGATTCTGTGCATTTTAGTCTACAGAGTTATTACAAGGCACATTCTAATTTTCCAGCTCTGGCTGCCTGATCGATTGTGAGGTGTGGATTCTGCAGCCTTTCAGACATGTTATAGATCTCTGGTACTTTAACTTGCTCCGTTCCACTATCCAATCACTGAAATACTAGCGCAATGTTACTATAAACATTGTATTGTTCTGACTCAGGTATTGTTAGGATTAATATCAAACTGCAAATGGTTTTGCCTTTTCTGCTGTGTTTCTGAATGCATTCATGTCTATACAATTCCCAATTGTCAGCCCTGGCAGGCAACATTAATTGGCATTGGCAAGATAGAAAGCCTTCCATTGGTAGTAAACTGCAGAGATGTACGTGGCTAAAGATCAAATGAGAGCAGCTTAATAAAGCAGATGAGAATTTGCAGTCAAGTCCAAACAGGCATTGGTTGTATTGGCTGGGATTCTGTACTGGGGACTCTCAGAAGAATCAGACATTTGGCACCAGATAGAAACTTGGGGCTTTCAGCCAACAGTTTGGGTTGTTATTCCAGCTTTCCATCCTCCCGTGCTTGGTTTGTTCACTTTATCCCGTGGTTCTTCCTTCCTAAGGGGTCCTCCTTCCTTGCCTCAGCTTGTTCTCTCTCATCATTGTCTTAAGAGCTACTTGTTTTTTCTCAGTGGAAGGAGAAGTTTTATGTCTTCCATTTCATGTTTGAATGGACTTATGCTTACCTGGAATTTGAGTGAAAAATCTGTGAAACAGCTGCCATGGCTTACTACAACTTGCTGAAGCTTGGATGAACCCTTCACTGTCCTACCTCAAGGCACTAGAAACGAAAAAATGCAGTGACCTTGCCTCCCCCCCTTATAATGTCTGATGTTTTAAATGTCTTGTTTGTGGACAAATAGATAATTATTAGGCAAAATCTTTGAAAAAAATTTGCAGTAAGACAGTCAGGCAGACACAGACTTTTCTACTGATACATGAAATCTATTAGAAGGAACAATTGATTAAAGCTTCTCCTTAGGCATTTTCTGTAACAGTGTCCTCTGGTGGCTCCTGGTGATATTACAATTTTGGAGCATCACGTTAAAAACATTCTTACAGGACCTGTGATCTGAAATCATTACAGATGAATTGCAGCAAAAGCTTGTGTCAGATGGAGAAGAAAACAAAGCTGATAAATATCCCATCAGTTAAAAAATCCCTGAATAAACATTTATGTATTTCCCACATATCTCTGTCACAGAAAAACTCAGATTCAAATATAAAATCAAGATATATGTAAGTATTTAGTATATTATTTGTGTAATGTATATATTTATGCATATATAGATACACATTCAGTATGCCCAGCATTTAAAGATTAGGTGTTTTTAACCAGTCAAACTGGACAAGTTCAAACACGCCAAGGACTTTCTACGAACTTCACAGCCTTCAGATAAAATGAAACGTTTTCTGACACAAGGTTTCCAGAATGCTGTCCATCCAGATCTGAGCGTACAGAGTACTCCTCTGGTCTATTTGGTATTATGTAGCTGTGTTTTAGCTTGTACAGCAGTGATTGTGACTGCGTTGAGGGAGAAATGGTGCTAGTTAACATTACAGTAGATGCTACAATGCCTGAAAATGAGACATTAATAATTTAATTTTAGATTATATAGAGAACCTTTGTACTGAATCTTAGCTCTGAACTATTTTGAAATAATTTTGAACAATGCCTGGTGTATCTATTTGGTTAGCTACTTTTGAGGAAGTGACTGGGAGCCAATCCAGTTCTAATCTTGGTGTTAGTAGAAGAGCTCACGTCACTGCATGCACCTTAGAAATTCAGTAATGATGTATCTTTTTTACACCAGTGATCATTGGTGAAACACCTTGTAGCAGTATTTAGACTAATAAATATGATGTTCCTTCATATTTTAGGCTGACTAAACACAACAAATAACTTCCCCTTTTTTTGGTGCTCTAGTTCAGGGATAAGCCCTCATATTAAATGGCCTTTACAGTTTTATTTTGAGTTAATAATATGCCAAATTTAATTTCCAACTTATGTTAGCATGGAAAAATGATTTTTTGGAGAAAACTCCTTTTTAGTTTTTCACACATACTACTTAGAACATAATTTCTTTCAATAATCTTCCGACATGAATTTACCTTTCTCTTTAAAACAAAATCCCTTTTCTTCATTATCTTCATGAAGTCTGTGCTATTTTCACAAGAAAATGACACTTGTTTTCCATGTGACATGGACAGAGGCCCATGTTCATAATCTCACAGACTCCTTACCAGCCAAGTGCTATGGTGGATGTCACGACTGGACTTGCAGTTATGACAAACCGGACTGGCCTTGATGAACTTTTGCGCATCTTTTAATTCTACCTCATGCATTATCCAAGGAAGTCCTCTGCAGTCTTGTGTATTCATTAGTCATGTGACTAATGAATGTACATAGATAACTTTTGTATGTATACTATTTTTTTACTTCAGAGAATTCTTATTAGTTAGAACAGGCTCCTTTAACAGATGCAGACAATTACTCCACACACCATTTTTTTCTGCCAGAGCCATTCTGTCCTTTGTATCTTTGCCAAAGTAGCCACCCTGGCAGCAGTCTGTCAAATCTATTGTAGTCTGTTTTAAGATGAACACAGGAAGAAATATTCTTTTTTTCCATATGAATTGCTATTTCCAGAATCTGTGTTTTCCAGAGGTTCCCTAGATAGAAAGGGTTTGTTTAATCAGCTCTTTAAGGATCACTGTTCTTGTTTGGGTCCAAAAGAACTGACTGCTGCTGCTGGGAATAAAAAATAGCAGTGCTGCTGTGTTTGCTTTTTGCTCCCTCTCTGTATTAGTCACAGAAAAGATGTGTTATCATTTACTGGAAGAGTCTAAGTTCATTTTTCTTTGCTGTAGAGTGATGATAAAACTCCTTGAGACAGGTCTCTAACTCACAGAAGTTCTGCATTTTGAGAATCTTTCTCTCTCAAAATTCTCATTAGAAATAAATGGATCAAGAATATACAGAATGAAACGTACATACAGGATTTGGATTTTATACTTTTTCCTTACCTTCTGCAAGAATTCAGAGTATCTGGAAACCTTTTGCTGCTAGTGTATAGCAGTCATGTGCATTCTCTCATTCTGACTTGGATTCCCCATCATCTGCTGGAAATCATTCTCTGTAGACAGTTAAATCTACCCTTGAAAGGATATACTAGATTGTATTTATTTGTAGTTACCTCAGATCCTGCTAACCCTGTGGGATGAGGTTCCAGGTTAACACTCCAAGATATCCCTCCTTCTTTTTGGGTGAGAATTTTGTACATGCAGGATGCTTCTCCCTCTCCAACAGGAGGCAACACTTGGAAAAGTGGGAACTGCTGGCCTCCCAGTGCAGTGCCTTTCACCCAATAGACAGAGGAGACCCTGTGTCGCTGTGTTTGATCCTATTTCAGACAGCCCTTTCTAAACCTCCAAGGGTCCAGGTGATGTTGCATGAGCTGGGATCCTGACAGTCCAGGCAGCTCTTCTTAGGTTACTCAAGTCAACCTGCCTTGTCTCCCTCCCTTCTGTGGTCAACAGGATCTCACTGTCCTGCACAAACAGGCAGAAAAGCAGACCAGAGTGAGAGCTGCTGAGCAGGTCTGGTGATCACAGATGTCACATACAGAAACCATGGGCAATCACGGGGATTTCATGGGGAAGGAACTGTTTTCATGTGCTCCTGCTTACCCTAACCACTGGTTTAAAGTCGTATTTCAACAAATAAAGATTAGAAGATACAGGTCAAATCACTGTAGCAAATCAACACAGGACTTAAAAACTTGCAGTAGAATTTATTTAATGCTGGAGGATTCATATTTCCCTCATTGAACTGGAGAAGTTAAATCTCTCTGAAAGGCAGTATATCTAAAAGATACACAAGCCTTATTTCTAAAAGCTGCTTGAAAGCCCAAGAAATCCTGGGAAACAGTAAAAACCTACTTGTCAGTGCAAATCCCATCAGTTGCAGCTTATTTTTTCCTGTCATCTTGGAGGCAGAGGTGATCAGAAGGCTCACAAGCCCTTGTTTTCCATAACAATATCACCTGCAGCCTTCTCCTGTCTTGTGCTGCTCAGAGTTTGAATGACATGAAGTAATTATAGCAAGCTTTATCAGCAAAATTCAAACCCATGGGGCTTTTGAAGATCAAAAGACTGTCACAGACATGATCAGTTCCATTTATCATGTTATCACATTCTCCATTTTCACCTTGTACTTCTGAACAACAGCAACTTCTAGTCTCAATAACTCCAGCTGCAGCATTTACGATTTTTATTTCATACCTTTCAGTCCTGAGACCTTCAAAACTAACTAACTGCATCGCTTTTATCTGCTCACTAACGACTCTCTGGCTGACATGTTGTTACAATAGAGTGAAGCTTGAAACCATCCCTGTGGGCTTTAAAGGTTGATCATTTATATGGGGGTGTTGGTGAATGTAAGTTGTGTCTGCAAAATTTGAAAGTGAAATCTTTTCAGGATCTATGTTCCCACAAGCCCTTCTAATATTTTTCATCCCCAGAATTGAACTCATAAACTTGTCAGCCCATCATGAATATTGAAGTCATAAACAAATAAATATGAGACCATATGATAAAGTACCCTATTTTCCCCTCCCCACATCCAACATGTTAATACTGCTACATTAAAGCCTGGCATTTCAATCACAACAGAGGTGCACCGCTGATATGAAGGATGACCTAAATGGAATAAATGTAAATGAACACTTTCTCAGCTAGACATTAAATGTGCTCTGTGTGTGACTGGTTATTGGACATGTGTGAGACAAAAATAAATACCATTAATCAAATTTTGAGTAGATTTTTCCTCTGCCTCTTAGTCCTTTCCTTCTTTTTAATACCTAAAAGGGCAGGGATTTCAGAGCAGTGGAAAAGGGGCAAACCCAGCCCCATTTGGTGATGCACTATAACACTACGAAATCATCAGGGAAACAGTCCTGGTGTCTGAGCACTCAGAAAAATAACACGAGCTATTTTTGACAGCAATATAAAATACCTTATTTTTCTCAGTAAGTTAACCACAGTAAGTGAAATGATGACTGAACACTGCATCTGTAGGAGACAAAAATGGCACTTTTCTTGCACCTAGACAATACAGTTGAGGCAAGCATGCAAGTTGCCTGATGTGCCGTTACTTCATAGCCTGTGGGTCTGCCTGGTGCATTGTTTCTCTGGATGAATTAACTCTGTGTTGATGTAGAAATGGTCATTGACTTGCAACTGCATTTGTTTACTTTGAAAATACAACTTCCAGATACACTGAACAAGGATGCTGTGAGTGCTAATAATGCTTACCTGTACAGAGTTGAACTCCCAGATGCATTAGGGAATGTTGGTCAAGCTCTTTGACTGAGGAAAAACAGGTGAAGATGTAAGCAGCAACATTATTACATTTCTGGGAATCTATTTATAGGCGTATCACATGAACACTGTTTCATGAGACAGAGAAGGCCACAGTCGTTCAGACTGTATTTCTTCACGGGCACTGTGGTGGGACCTTAGATCATGCTGAATGCTTGGGCTGGGTTGGACAGGCTGCACGCTGTCCTGTTCTCTAATGTGAGCATCTCCAAATGGAGCTTTAAATTCAAATGGCTTTTTCTGTTTGGTCTTCTCTCAGGCCAGTGCAGAGACTGTACTGGATGGTGCAAATACCCACCCCACCTCTTTTCTGCCACCTTGGGATGATACGTGTGCTCTCCTCTCCTCCACAGCCTGCAGGCCGTTTATTCTGTAGAAGGCTCCCAGCTGAGTAGGTCTTTCCTACTCTGTCTCCTCCTTTGTCTGCCGGTCTGGAAACATCTGTCTTGCAAGCAGACCTGCTCCCAGGAATTGCTGCTCCAGTGGGTGCCACAGAGCCTTCTGCACAGCAGTCTGAAGCAAGAAACCACTTGTGTCCCTTCAGAAGAAATACAACCCAGAGCAACTGCAATTTAAGACATTAATTCCATAATACATGTGGCCAGGTTCCCTCATGAACTGAAATTCAGAACTTGGGACCTAGTTATTCAGGTACCATGAAGCTGGGTATCAAAATGGTAAATTTGTTATGCTATTCTGTACTTTTTTTTTGTTCTTTCAGGAGTTCTGCATACCAATAAAAGATTACGTCTCCAATATTCTCATATGATCAAGAAATATATGCTTTCCTCATCAGATTAATGACCTGCAGATACCGTGTTTAGTGTTGAACTCTATTTATTGTAAAATTAGCTGTGGTACAGCTGCTAGTAGCTCTTAGACTCACAGAAGAAAAAGTCTCATGACACACTAATGTCTTTACATTTGAATATGCCAACTAGCTTCCAGCTAATTGAACTTGTGCAACGCATTTGACGCTGTCCTGCACAACATCGTTCTCTCTAGACTGAAGACACGTGGATCTGATGGAAGGATCACTTGGTAGATAAGGAATTGGCTGGATGGTTGCGCTCAGAGTTACAGTCAATTACTTGATGTCCAACTGGAGACTAGAGGTGAGTGGCAGAACTCAGGGGTTGCTACTGGGACTGGTGCTGTTTAATGTCTTTGTTGGAGACACAGATGTTGGCATTGAGTGCACTCTCAGCAAGTTTGCCGACGACACTAAGCTGTGTCATGTGGTCAACATGCTGGAGGGAAGGGATGCTATCCAGAGGGACCTGGACAGGCTTGAGAGGTGGGCTCGTGTGAACCTCATGAAGTTCAGCCAGGCCAAGTTCAAGGTCCTGCACCTGGGTTGCAGCAATCCCAAGCACAAACAGAGGCTGGGCAAAGAATGGATTGAGAGCAGCCATGAGTAGAAGGACTAGGGGGTGTTGGTTGATGAGAAGTTCAACATGAGCCAGCAATGCATGCTGGCAGCCCAGAAAGCCAACCACCTCCTGGGCTAGATCAAAAGAAGTGTGGCCAGCAAGTCGAGAGAGGTGATTCTACCCTTTACTCCACTCTGGTGACACCCCACCTGAAGTACTCTGTCCAGCTCTGGAGGCCCCAACATAAGAAGGACATGGACCTGTTGGAGCAAGTCTATAGGAGGGTCATGAAGATGATCAGAGGGCTGGAGCACCTCTCCTATGAGGACAGGCTGTGAGAGTCTGGGTTGTTCAGCCTGGAGAAGAGAAGGCTCCTGAGAGACCTTATAGCAGCCTCCCAGTACCTGAAGGGGGCCTACAGGAAAAATGAAGAGGGACTTTTTACAAGGCCGTGAAGCGACAGAACAAGGGGTAACAGTTTTAAAGTGTAAGAGGGGAAATTAGATAGTAGGAAGAAATTTTTCACTGTAAGGGCGGTGAGGCACTGGAACAGGTTGTCCAGGGCAGCTGTGGATGCCCCATCCCTGGAAGTGTTCAAGGTCAGGTTGAATGGGACTTTAGGTAACATGGTCTAGTGGAAGGCGTCCCTGTGCATGGCAGGGATGTTGGAACTAGATGATCTTTAAGGTCCCTTCCAACCCAAACCATTCTATGATTCTATGAATCTATGATTTTATGACATGAAAGACAAATCAATAAAAGATTAAATAAGGAGAGTCTCTAGTGACATCATCATCCCCCAAAAATATTGCTTTCTGCAGTTTGAAACCAATTGAATCCAATTTCTTTTGAAATCACCTATTTTGTCTTCCAATCAGTGGTATTCTGTTTCCTTCAAAGAGAATGAAAGCAAGAGCATCCTAGAAATCATGTAGTGGTTCTTACCCTGACCTCTGCTAATGAAGTCCTGTCTGATTGACTGTTTACAAGTGTTGAATTAACTCCTCTGCTTGGAGGCTTGTATTGACTTAAAATACCTCACAGATCAAATGTACAACTTCTCTTTGATTTGTTTATTACACCCAACAGTACAAAGTCTAATATCATTGAAAGGCTTTGACAGGAGTTCTAGTGCTGTGAATTAACAGAATGACTTGCAAGATTACAGTATTCAGTAGTGATCAGAGCACTCCCAAATCCCAACATCCTGCGTGAGGAAACTGCAGCTCTAAACAGTATTATGTAGGTATTTCCATCTTGATCATACTGCAGCTTCCTTTTTGAAGACATACTTCCAAAAAGTTGTACCACATGAGCAATGAGTAAACTTTGTGTAGAGCACCTTAAAGGGTTTCTCATTATCAAATGGCAGAATATCAAAAATAAAGAGAACTTAAATAGTTAAAGCAACCAGCGGTGATGTACGCAACTAAAAGGAAAAAGTCTTATGTTCTGCAAGTTCCTAGACAGGGCATTCCTGAAGAGGAAGTAGCAGATAAGTCAGCGAGTTTGAAAGGCAGAGTAAGATATGAGACATCAGCCACATTTTCCCCCCTAAAACTCCTGGATAAAGATAGTATCATATTCTCACCAGAGAGAAGGACTCACCTAAAATTAAATTAGTCAAATCAATCAAGTGAAATCAGTGTGCTGTTGAAACACAAGACTCAGAAGCAAATCTGATTTGAAGTTCACCCCAGGTTGTTCCCCAGGCAGTTTGCAGTGGAATGTCCATAACTCACCACCACCTGGGAACTGGAGCCAATTCTTTTTTGCATTTGGGAAGATGTTCACCACAAAATGTTGAAATCAAATGAATACTTTTTCCTCCTCTAAAATGCTTGTCTTCAGTGATGTATGTGTGTGGTTTTAATACATGTCATCTCTAAATAGATTTACACTGAGGAAAAATAATTCCTATCTTGGTTCTACAAGTGTTGCTTAATGTTAGCTGGAGTGGAAAAAACCAGAAGATAGTATTTTTACTATGAGATGAAATTCTGTGTGGTAAAGTAGTTTTCACTAGGTTATAAAGCAGTATAACTAAGTTATCTATGATTAAGAGCTTTCCAAGTTTTGCAGTGCTAGTGCTCCAGTGGCTGAAGTTTTCTTGACTAATTTTATTGTCAAAATAAGTAGGAACATATACTAAAAAGGAGCCACTTGGCTCACTGAGACCAGTTTCCTGCTGCTGCAGACAGCCACGCTACCTGATCTCTTTCATACATGATAGAAACTCAATTTTTAACACCAATTATGTGTTTCCTCCCCTCTGTCACTTAAAAAGCTGTTCCAGAACTCACTCCACAAGTAGAATCAAATCTCCAGATTCAAGCATACCTTTATTCATCATCAGAACCATTTGCTCCTGTGCCAAAAAATGTGTTTTAGCTTAAATAGTTTTTTTTCTCCCAGAGTTTGCACTTCTGTTGATGTATTTATAGACCATAATCATATCGCTTTCACCTTTAAAGATGCTTCAAATTTTGCAAAATACAATAAATAAAAAGATAGGCTATTAAGAATAGTATATTGAATTAGAAATAATTCCAAGAAAATGCCTGAGACATTTGATCCTTTAAAGCAGAAAACTGTGGACAATACAGAACTGTACTTGCTCTTATATCATCACTCGCAGATCTAAGATGTAGTAAAATTATGTACAAAGTAAGAAGTTAATATGGGCACTGTTCTGATGGTGAGATGTGTAGAAAAATGTGATGGGCTTTACACAGAAACCTAGATTAATGGGAAATCTTTTTTATTGAAAGAAGAAATGTTTGCAGAGATTATCAGCTGAGCTTCTAGTGCTCATGCCTTGACAGATTTACTGGACAGAGACGTCAGTCGATAAAATGGGGAAAAAGAAGCTCAGTTCTCCAGACCTCATCATGTCTTTAAATTTTTCTGTTTGCCCTTTGTTAACTCATATATATATTACTTTTTGAAGGTGCTTATGAAAGGTCACTGTAAAACAATTTGCAGGTGTAATTATATCTAATACCTAGAGGCTATATATAGCTGTACCTATGACTAGCTAAATTGTGTGGTCTACATTTAGAGATATAAAATTTACCAGAAAATAAAAAGTCAGTTGTATGCAAATTAAAGCCCACAAGTAAAAATGTTTCCAGATACTTCTGTTGACTTCAGTAGGCTTTGGATCCCAGTTTAAACATTTGTACTTTTCTGCCTCAGCTTTTCCAATGTTTCTATGTGACAAGTTACACTTCTATAAGTTAGGAGAAGTAACAGTTCTTGATCTCTTAGGATAATGTAAGATAATATCGATAAACTTATTTAAAAACGTTGATTTAAATTTCACCTTTAAAGGTCATAGCTGACAGGCAGAGGAGACCAGAAACCAGAGCATTTGCATTTCATTGGATACATCGGGTGCTGAAAGTATTAACAGGCATGCCTTTTTATAAAGGTTGTTCTAAAAGTGGCGACACTGTCAGCAGTTATGCTCTGCTGGTTGTCTGAGTATTAACCATTCCTGAATGGCTGCTGTCTCTGCTTTTCAGCAGCAGCAGCTAAGGTAAATTTAGATTAGTAAGTACTAGTCTCCATCAGAACAGAAGAGTTAAACATATTTTTAAACATCGCTGTAATTGTATAAAACTCACCCTGGTGCATATATTGTGTGTTATCAGTCTTCCAAAAGGAATTTATGTGGTTGCTGTGCTGAATTTGATTAATAGCTGTTACAAAACTCAAAGTTGTGTTCAGAAGATCCTACTGAAAATGCAGTCCAAGGTATGCTATAGTTCGAATTATATTTGCTGCGGGTTTTATCCTGCAGTAGTAGGCTGGAACACAAGATGCTAAAGAGTAGTTTGCTATTCAGTATCACCAAAACACGTTTTTTCCTTTCCTTTAACCAAAGCATGAACAGCTGGGCAATGGGCTATAGGCAGCTCAGTTCTCCAAGGGAAAATTACTTTGTTTCTGTTGGATTTAGTAATTGGGTTAAGTTAAGCACTTCCTAATCACAGGCATTTTCCTCTCTGATTTAATAAGACAGGAAGTCTGAGCCATAGTGAGAGAATAAACAAAATACAGAGAGATATTTGAAGCATTGGATGTCCCATTCCCACCCTTGGGCTCCTTCCAATCACTGTTGCTGTTCATTTCTCTTTTCCTGGATAGCGCCAAAGTCAGCAGCAGCTGACAGTGCTCAGCCAGATTTCATTGAATCACAGACATCGAATGGTTAGAAGAAACCGCTGGAAGCAGCTTGTCCAGTTCCTGACTTGCAGCAAGGCTACTGTCAATGCAAAGTCAGGTCAGCCATGGCTTTGTTCAGCCAAATCCTGAAAACCTCCAAGGAGCCTTTCCATACCCCACTTGCTTCATGGCATTGTGTCCCATATGACTGAGCTAATGCCATAGGAATATGTTATTTTGAGTTTTGAATACTTGATTCCTCAGACTAAATGTTGTGTAAATGTTAGCTTTTTGGATTCCTCAGACAAGAAAGTGTTAATTTTAGGATAGAAAGAAATGACATCTGCTTCACTGGTGCACTCTGCACAATAAAATCATCCTTTCAAAGTAAGTGCAAAGTTTAAATGAGGTGCATATCTGCTTTTAAAGCTGACTTCTTGCTTTTTGATTGTTTATAAAAGCAGATGCACCCATATTGATAAAAGAACTTGCAATAACAGGAAAGCAATTTCAAAATGAGCTATAAAGGATGGTAATTGGCTAAATAATTGCTTATAACACTAACACTCTCTTCTGATACCTTTGGCTTTTTGCTATAACTTGTTCTTAATTTCTCATTTCTTTCCCACGTTATTTCCCTCTATGAACCCGTATAGAACTGACAGCACAAAAAATAGTCTAGGGTAGAACAGAATAATAAGAATAGCAATTTTGCATTCTTCTTTTGAGGTTCTGTATGTTATCAGGGTGCTTGAATGTAGAATCCTATGGGGTTTAGGCCCCATTTGGAGCAGAATATTTTGTCTGCCTTAGTGTTCAGGTTTCCAGTGAAAACCACAACTTCAGCCTAAACTGAATGGCATTTGGGGTGCTTTTGCACTTCAGTAGCTGCAGTGATGACAGAAGAAATGTGACAGCAAGCTGAATTAAAAGTATAATTAAAATAAAATTACTTTATTACTAATGGAGTTTTGACCTGAATGTTGTCCAGGCTACTGGTGCCTAAAAAGCAAGGAATTGCCTGATTATCAAGGCTGGTCTTCAGAATGGTCTAATTGTTTTCTGACTGTGACTATCCTGGGTCACTTTAGTGCACTTATCATTTTACATTCTCTAGGACTCCCTATAAAATAATGTGCTAATAAAAATACACATAACAGACAATTTTTCCAAAGTGATTAAAAATTTAGCCACCTCAGGCAGGCCTAAGATATTCAGCTCTGTGTCTTACGAGCATCAGGCTGATTCTTATGCAGAAAGTGTTATTCAGTTCTACAGAAAAATCAGCTTGAGTATTGTGCCTTAAGTAGCCACACTGCTTTTCATAAAAATGCTTGCACTTGTGTATGTTATTTTTTTGACACGAGGCATATTTTGTTTGACATGAACTTCTGTTTTTATAACTTTAGTTTAACTTAATCTTCTTATTTAGTTTTTCAGAACTGAGAACCTGCTATATAATTTCTTAGCCAGAAATGTACTTTATGTAGCAAAATTTTTGTTATCTCTTTTACCGTCATGTTATACATGCACAAGAAACCATGCAGATTGCAGGGCTGGGTGGACCTATTGTTTGATCTGGAGAAAGAGTTTAGTGACCCAGCCACATCCTATGATACCATAAATATACTATATTTGTACCATATAGAGCAGTGTGAGCAGTATGAAATGGCTACCACTCCTTGTTACTTGCTAGATATCTCAGTTATCTCTCAGAAGAGCCAGAATTGTAGCAGAATTTCTACTCCAAAAAATTATTACATATATCTGATCCATCTTTCCAAGCTTTTCTGTTGGTCCAATAAAAGATACTCCAAATTCTTTGTAAACTTAAGGCCTCCTTACTGAACATTACAGGTTCCAAAGTGTGCTGGACATGAGATGCAAAAAGCACAATATTGTTAGTTTTTAAATCATCGATCATTTTTGTTTCAGCTCTTTATATCTGCAATTTCTCTGCCACATGTTGAAAGCAGAGGTCTTACATTAAGAAAGCAGTTGAAACTATAGCCTGAACTAAGCTATGAAGACATGTAACTTTTGCTGTTGACTATATCTTCAGGTTGACTTTCAGATGCCTAATAGACTGTATGCTTGTAATGGTTAACAAAGTAAAAATGTTTTGCTTTTTAACAGGATTATAGAGTACATGACTGATGATAATTTATAGGAATTCTTTGAATTATTGAAAACTGACATGGATCGAAGCTAGAATGTCAATTTATTCCTTTCACTATATTCCACTCCTTTCTATAGAGGTGAGAAATTTGATATTTGATATATGAAGGTTCAGTTTCAATTTTCAACTTCAATTTTAAGTTGAAATTTAATATTTGTTAGAATAAAGATTCCTGACTCTCTTCCATTGTGCTACATCTTTCCCCAAATTGTTGTTTAACAATTAAAAGATGGCTCACCTAGTCTTGGTGAAGCAAGTGGCAATATCTTGGACACCCGTTCACAAAGCCAAACACAAATACTGGTGTGTTTTTGCACCAATAATCATGCCATTCTGTAGAATCCTTCCTCTGTTTCCAGGTCCATTACTGATGCCAATTATAGCTTCTCTCTCTTGTCTGTCACCTAAACTCGTCTCTGGTTGCACTCTCTGCTTTTCCACACTGCTGATCTCCTTATAACTTTTAAGATAAAGGTCAGGAGAGCTAGACTATTTTCTACTATCTCAAAAGAACCAACCTCTTAAAACTTTCCAATTTCCTGTGCTTCCTCCATATTTTTCACTCCATTGATTATAATGTCACTTTCAGAATTTTCCAAATTAAAAAAAGTGTTTCTTCTGAGATTTGCTGAGATGTGCACAGTTCAGTTAATGTGTTAAGTGTAGCAAAGTTGCCTGCATAATGTGGCATGTGGGATCATTACATGAACACAACATCTGTGATGCGAAAAAGTACAAGCCAGCTTTTACGATACAAACCAAAGAACTGTAGTGTTTGAACATAGAAGACTCGTTCTTATCAAAATTACTGCAGCTTTTACTTTTACAGATAAAAGCATATTAGACATTCATTAAAAAAAATTCTGGTGTATTTCTTAAAACACTGCTGCTGTCTTATTGATGTTTCAGTATCAGTAATTCCGTGCGATACGTCAATGTTGCTCTGACTTCAGGTTTTATTGGCAAGCTCATAGTACACTAATGTCTGTTGAAAAATATCTGTTATTATCTTTCTGTTGTCAACTTTATTATGCCATCCTAATTCTCAGATCCTCTGATGCATGTTCCATCCTAACAGCAAATATAAATACAAGCTAAAAACCACACTGAAGCTATGGACAAAACAAATACGTAGTCTGTCAGTCTGTCAGTTTCCAGTATGAATATGTTCATAGATTGAGGGCAAGGGGTAATCTGAACAAAATAGGCAAAATCACTTTGACAGGAAATAATTTCCACTATTTGTGGATAAAATCTCAGCACATCAATATATGTATCTTTGAGAGAGGGAGAAGAAATTACATTAGAGAAGAAGAAAGAAGTTGTTATGGGTGTCATGGGAGATGGGGTCAAATAACTTGCTAAAGTCAAGATAAACAACATCCACTGCTCTCCCCTTGTCTGCAGAGTCAGTCATCTCATTCTAGAAGGATGGTTGGTCAGGCATTTCTCCTTCATAAATCTATGCTGACTAATCCCAGTGATCGACTTGTGCTTAATATGGTTGGAAATGGCTTCCAGGAGTATTTGATCTATCACCTTTCAAGAGAATACAGTGAGGCTGACTGGGCTGTAGTTCTCTGGATCTTCCTTCATGACCGTCTTGAAGACAGGAGTGACATTTGCTTTTTTTCCATACTCAGGAACCTTCCCCCATCACCATAACCTTTCAAAGTTGATAATGAATGGCCTCGCAGTGTCAACTCCCTTAGTGCTCCAGCATGTTTCCTGTCAAGTCAGTTCATTTAAACGTTTCCTAAGTTGATCCTGCTCTGTTGAGGATAAGTCTACGTTCCTCTGGACTTTTCTGTGGGTCTGAGGGTCCTGTATTCCTGAGGGCAATTCTTGCCAGCAAAATAAAGACGTGAAGAAGGCATTCAGTACCTCAGTGTTTTTCATGCCCCTTTTCACCAGGGATTCTGTCCCATTTGGCACTGGGACATTTCTAGCATTCCCTAGTTTTCCCTTTGCTGCTGATATTCCTGTGGAAGCCCTCATCATCTGTCCCCAGACAGAGCTCCATCTGTTCCAGCTGCTCTCTGCTACAAAGGGCAGACCCTCCTCCTCAGAGGGTCTGTGTCCTTATTAAAAGCATGTATAAAACTACCTCACAGTTCTTTCCAAAACAAAAATTCAAGATTAGTTAGGCAGTCTAAAAGACAACCATGACGTACAAGACTTCAATATGGCAAGGACAGCATAGCTGCGCCTGTAGTACAGCGTTTCAATGTGTTGCTGTCTTCAGAATTAAAGCAGCTGTGTGCTTGCCCCACTTTTTCATGCCAGTTCCCACCTGGGAAGAAGTTAGTGACATCAAAACTGAGTAGCATCTAAGTGTTCTTTCTGAATTCATAAAAGGTAAACAAGCCTTTGATAAGGAACAGTCAATATAATGCTCTTTTAGACCCTGTATCACAAAGCAACAAACAAGCCGTAGTCCCAGGAAACTGACTCAGCATCAGGAGTTAATTAGAAAGACAAGTTCATTGCAGTTACTCTGGTTTTCTTACCATTCCTGTCATTCCTTTTGCTACCCTTTCCTCCCCAAGCTGTTGCTAGAACAATACAGCATAGGTATGTGTAACAGTACCGTATATAAACTCCTGCAGAAATATTCTTTTATTTCAATACTTGAATGATGCAATATATATTTGTATGAAAATGTCTTTTACAGTCTTGAAACTCACATCTTCCCCTCATTTGAATGAGGTATGAGCTGCAGAGAACACACAGAATTTCCAAACAGCTATGAACTAATGCAGAAGAAACTTTCTATCACGTGTTTTGCTTTGAACATTCTTTTAGCCTTAATCCTTTTGTTCTAATTGAGAAATGCACCAGAAATATATATTACATTACACCCTCTAATGAGCCATTTAATAGGACATGTTCTGTAAAAGAACCTGTCATCCATGCTCTATTGTCTAATATAAAAAATGCTGTATATATTTAAAAACAATGTCGTTTTGAAAGAGGAGACATAAAGCTCTTTTAAGTACTTTACACTATGACGGATTTTGCTAAGGAATTGCTACATGACAGGAATGACAGCAGTTTGAAAACTAGGCATGCTATACAAGAATTATAATTTCAAGACAACGATGATAAATCCTTAGACAGGGTGAATTGTCAGTGCTTGATTTAAGTGAAGCGAGTTCAATATGCAGTGCTTATGTCCAGAAATAAATTGTACAATTAGTTTGCAAAAACTAATTACAAAATTCCCTGACATGATATAAGAAAGTAGAATAATCTGAATGTGTTAATGTAGAAAAAGAACCTGGGGAGAAAAGTGCAGTTTAAAAGCAAAGAAGGATGATTTGTTCCCATACCTGTATAGTTAATATAAACATTAACAAGTAAAAAATGTTTTGATGGGCTGTTCATATGCAGAAGCGGTCATTTCTGGTAATGAACTGTAATGATGAGACGTACAAAGGACTACATCAGATATATGTTTCACGTACTATTATTTATCTGCAACTAAATATTTTAGGATATGGTTGATTTTAGGATATGGTTGTTACTCACTTTATTTAAGTTTCTAGGAAATTAAGTTTTCTTTCTACCTCTAATTTGTATTCTGTGTCTATCTTTAGCTAGATTGCAATTCCCAAAGAAAGTGTCATGTTAACAGTTTAAAGCATTTCACAACATAATGCAGAACTTCGGGAAGCCTCCCACTGACTTTTGGGAACTCAGATATCAGAATCATATTGATACCTAGCCAGCTAGAGTGAAGAATGAAACCCAGTGATCGGCCTTTGGTGATTTTTTGGTTCTCAGGTAGCAGCATGAGTCAGAAGCAGTGGCATTTGAAGGTACAACAACAGCACTAACAGTCTGGATGTTTTCACAGTGAACACTAAAAAAGGGTTACTGGTGTTGCCACTGAGTTTACTCTGACTCAGTGCTGCAGTATCGGTTACCTTGTAATGGGAAAAGATTTGAGCAGAAAACACAGACACATATGCTGCTCTTTAAAAATCTCATTTACTAAACCCAATTATACAGTAAAAGACAATAGCATTGCTGAAACTGCAGTAACAAAATGTAGTAAAAGGCAACTCAAAAAGTTTCACTGTACCACTCTACCAAAAGTAAAGGAACTTGTTGGGGCTTAATTAGTGGTAATCTGGAGCAATGTCCTGGGGGTCACAATACCGCAGGAATTCCTGCCTATCTGTTCTTCCTTTGTTCCTGTTTTTATAGGGGCTGTGACTGTCTTTTGCTCCCTTTTGTTATCTTCTCTGTGTTTTCACTATATACAGTAAGGTGTATATATATTCCATTTTGCCTCTGTCATGTCCTGAAATCAGTTATACCCCACTCCCAAAGTTGCATTCCTTCAGTAAACAGTAACTGAGTGTGTGGTGTCAGGCACATTCTTTTCTTTGGCGCCTTCTGAATTGGTGATCTATTGCATAGTGGCTTGCGATAGAAGAGCATGGGACTTGATAAACCAATTCAGTATGGGTTATTCAGGGTATCAGTAAGCTGCAGAGGGTCCAGCAAAAGACTACCAAAATAGTCAGGGCCCAGAGCATACAAGATATGAGGACTGGTAGACAGAGATAGGCTTATTTAGACTGGAAAACGGGAGGCCAAGAGGTAAGCAAACTCACATCAGTCTACAAATGCTTGAAGGGGAGTTGCAAAGAAACACTTCTTGGTTGCGGCAGACAATATAATGGACAACAACCACAAGTTGCAAGTTGAGCAACTTAGATTGGACATTTCTCCAGTCACCCAGAGAATCAGTAGAATCTCCATCCTTGGAGGTTTTCAACACTTGGCTCGGCAAAGTCACAGCTAACCCAGTGTAGTTTGGTGTTAATCTTGCTTTTAGCAGAAAGTTGGACTGCAGACCTCCACAGGTCCCATCTAACCGTCTCTTCTGGGATTCTGTGGGCCAGAGCAACCTTTTCCAGCCTCTACTTCTTGTTCTGTGACATAAGAGGCACTTCCCAGAGCACGGATAGGCATTGGTCTCTGTCTTCTTAGTATTACAGAGTTGGTTATGATAATAATTGTTTAGAAAGGGGATACGGAAACTGCTACTTTCCCTTCCTCAGTTTGGAAATTATTTGGTATTAATGAAATGACATAGACGTTATTTTCTTGTTAGAATTGAGCGCAAGGTGACAGTGCTGTTAGGTGTTGAATTTCTGGATCCATGAAATAAAAAGCTAATCCTCATCACCCTACCATAATTAACTTTCTCCTGGATCATTTCAATGATGTAGACTTCTTAAAGTGTACCTGAGTTCCTTGTAGTCCACTCTATTTATGCTTTTCACTGTGACTGAACCAATGTGTTAGAAAGCCAGCTTTGTGCAGAGGGACAATCAGCATGGAAACAGAAGAGAAAAAAGCAATAAATAAAAAGAAGGGCAATTTTACAATACCTTGTCAGACCCTCCAAAATTATAAGCAGTTAGGATTTCACCCCAGGAAATTTGAAAAATACAAGAAAATGCAAGGAGATATTAAGGTTATTCTGCTAAAATAAGCATTTTCAGTAAGTGTCTTTTCACTTGGAATCACTTAGGCTAAGAAAGAAAACATTAGGTATCAACTCATGTTTCAGATGCTGGAAGGTGAGTTTGTGATTCCAAGGTGTGCTAGACTGCTTTGAAGTTATTTCTATTTTGTTTCTTTCATCTAATATCAAACCATACTTTTTCACAATTTCAAATTTTTCACTTTTCAGTGTGTAAAGGAGAGAGGATAAAGAACTGTTTTTCAGTGTACTGTTTAAAGCATGTACTTCTGAAGCAACTGCATGAATGTAGAGTATTCAAAGTGGGTCATATTCTAGTAGAATATGAAATACTTAGAAAAAAAAAAAAAAGAGAAAAAACCCCTGAAAGCACTGGTTTTAGCACTCCCATTGTAGTTTGTGGTCCTTTGTGACATCACCTAAGAGCAGAATGATATTTCTTTAAAGGTCAGAATCATGACCAATACTCCAGAAGATGGCACTGCAGTTTTGATTACATTTTTTGCAAGTTGCAGTGACATAGACTCAGATAACTTATAATGTTTATGTGGTTCCTGCTTTCCAAATTTCTCCCAACTATATCCACTTTGTAATTTTAACATTAAAAGGTGACATTTCATTTACAATTGCCACACCTGTAATAATACTGCTACAAATCTGCTTTGGTTTTCAGAATATTGTGTGTTTAAGTCTTGCACATACAATCTGAAAAGAAGCACCCAGAGCCAGTCCTGTAACTGTTTCTCTCCGTTGGCATAAACATTCTGTGCAAAGGAGATATCTGTACAAGACCAATAGATAAACAACTATATCAGATGAGCCACCATGTCAGACGATAAGTAGTTTAGGAACGTGGTGAAGAATTTAAAGGTATCTTTTCTTAGTGGTCTTTTAGGTAGAAAGCGATATTGTAACTGAGTAATGGACAGATTAGCTAATGTCAATTACATTCCTAAACCATCACATTCAGTTCTTGCTACAGGAAAAATCACTACAACAAAATTGCAGGAATTTGGGCTCAGAGGGTAAATGGGGTTCTAGATGTTGCACAGAACTAGTTATATTTTGTCAGCCACACCTTCTCATTTCTAATGACTGTACAGAGATGCTAGGGCAAAACAGTTTTCTGAAAGTCTGTGCTTTGGTCATGAATACTGTACTCTATCCCAAACATTTCTGAACATCTCTGATGTGTCTCTAAAAATGCCCACACACTTTTAGTTTGACCTCTAATTAGAGCAAAAGCAAATTTTTGTGAGGAGCCTAAACACAAGCAGAAAAAAGGAAGATTAGTCAAGATCTATCTTTAGGACATTCTTTCATTTTTGCTGAATTTTTTTTTTAAGTTAAACTGGTTTTTATGCTTTATTCCTCAGATTGCTCTTTCCTTCCAGAAGTGTGTTCTGTCTCTTCATTGTTATATGTATTAGAAAAGCTTTTATAAAAATTCTGCAAACAGGCTGGAATTTGTCTTGTGCACAAGATTATCAGCAAGTGATACGGACAGGAAATCCAGAATGACTTCATGGGTCTACGTATCTGAAAACATTAGACTTGTTTAATACAACTTGCACTTCAGCAATGTATGAAGTTAATCTTATTATTTGCAGTTGTCTTTTCTAGAACAAAACCTATTCTCTCCAGTGTATGTTAGCAGTTCTGCTACTGCTTATCTGTAGCCCTGTGAGACCTCTGAAGGCCATTAAGTCAAACCTCCTGTTCCAAGTAGGGCTAACTTCAAAGCTGGATCAGGTGGCTTATGGCCTTGTCCAGGAGAGTTTTGAAAATCCTCAAGGTTCTACAACTTCTACAGGCAGTCTTTTCCAGTGCTTAACCACACTTATATCCAATTTAAATTCTTCAGCTGTAAATGTTGACTTGTCCTGTCATTGTACACTTCTGATAAAAGTCTGGCTTCATCTTCTGTTCAGCTGCCATCAACCTTCTCCAGGTTAAGCAAATCCATTTCTCTTTGCCTCTTCTCATAAGTCTATCAGTGGAATTATCAGTGATGTTTAATTTGAAGTATATCAAACAAAGTTCTTCATTGTTCACAGTTATTTCCACACAATTCTTCAGAAAAAAACTGCAATCTTTTAGGAAGAAATCATGTTAATTGATTATAGTTTATTTTTAAAAAGATTAAATGGAATACTAAGAATGCAATTATCTCAGAGACAACCTGCACAGTCTGCCTGGGGAATGCTGGTGATGTAGCTTTGCCAGTCATGAAACATGCATTATAGCAGCATGTGATGTGCGAGTTCCTTGAAAATAAGTTTGATGATAAAAAAGATAATTGCAATAATGACAAAAGAATTTCAGAATTAAAACTTAACCAGAATTTAGAACTAACAGGAAAGAGACAACACAGATAAAAAAAACAAAGCAAAGCAAACAACCAAGCCAAAGAAACGCAAAGAACAGCACACCCAGATATTTAAGATACATAAATTTTTGTTTTATAAGTGGATAAGAGCAGGAAGCATTACAGATTTCATATTTTCGTCATCCAATTTATAATATGCTTTCTATTATAAGGAAAAGGTGCTTGAATGATATTTCTATGATTAAAAGCTTAAGACCATTTCCCAGTCTAATTATATGTTTCACTATAGTTAATCTGGATTTTAGCAGGTTCTGGCTCTTTGTGTGATAAAACCTCTGAGAGCTCTCTGATAAAATCATAATTGGAAAAATCTTTCTTTTAATCCCTTGAAATTTAGATTCTCAGATTGTCTCTATTCTCCTGAACTGATTTTTTAGCAAAAAATGTAAGAGGAAAAAAACCACTATCAGTTAGCAGTCTGGTCCCTGCACCAAATGAATTGCAGTCAGTGAAGCCCAGACAGTTGCCTGCTGTGAGTAATTCTGAGCAGCTTTCAAATGTGGTAGAAAAAACAATGACCAATGGCAAAGGTATGAAAACAAAACAAAACTGTACCTTTGCACTGATGTTCAATAGTGTATTCCACAGTTTTCCTACTGTTTCTAGTGGAACCTCCAAGAAAAAACACCAAAATAACACACATACACTCTGGAAAAAAAAAAAAAAGCTGAAGAGATGAATGGAAGGAGGATTTTGTTTCTGTTTTGAGGGCATTCTTGTTTGGCCCTAAGAAGTTAATGGGCTCACTGAAAATGGCTTGGAGCATTCCATATCTGCAATGTCAACAGAAGTATTTGCAGCATTATAAAATTTCTTCAACATTTAGCAGATTGTGCTTATCTGTAGCTAGAAAAAGGGAAGATGCATAGTATATTCTGTGGCCTTGCTTATAAGCCCTGTGGCACAGCCAGAGCAGAATTACTCCAGATGAAAAGAGAAATGTATACTGGATACATATATAGTTCACTCTGAAGCAATACGTTAGCTTTTTTAAGAGAGAGAGTTGTTTTGTTCCCACTACAAACAACTGCATGCCCTTTTTGTGCACTAAAACTGGCACCAATAAAACTGCCCCTGCCGTTAACTGAAGCGTACCCACCTCCAGTGCAGGAATAAACTTAACCATAAGCATGTTCCTCACGTGGTGAACCAGCCCATTGTGTAGAGACAGCTGTGTACAGGTCACCTTTGCTGTTGCTTATATGGCTTCCTAGAGGAGAAGAGAAACTGGAAAAAGTTCCTGGAGAAGAGAAACTGGAAATTAACACCCTGAAGAGAGACCTAATCTCCATGCCACTGCTAAAAATAAGGAGCAACTGCACAGGCATCAGATGAATGCTGAACAGTTGCGTAAGGTCAAGACTGACTCCTTTGTACCTTTTGAAATTCCTCAATATGCAATAACAGCAGTTTATTGTTGCCTCCTTCCTCATTTTGAAGCTTATGTCAACTTCATTTTGAAGTTTATGTTCTCTTAGATGTAGATTCTAGAAGTAATGTCTCTCACCCCCGTTTTACCCCCGTTCACCGTTTACCCCCGTTCACCGCCAGCAATTTTCCCAGAGTTAAATATTTTGTATGCCATGCAGCAGCAGGTTTTCTGTATTTTGTTCACTAATGTATGCATATTAATACACAGGTAAGTTTATATTTATGCATGTATGCTCAAGGAGAGATAGGAGAAAGAGAAAAGGAAATCTTTCTCCTCCTGTTGCAGTAATGTTCTCACAGAAGATCTCAGAAGTTCCTTCTCACAGGTTCTGATGAGATCAATTAGAGTCCTAAGAGAAGCCACAGGGTCAAAATGTCATGTTTTCTCTATATTTGGTACCCAAAAGAACATAGATGAGTGTAGGTTTTAGTCTGTAGCTTTTAGATTTCAGCCTGCAGGTTTTATCTCTGTAGCTCAATGAAAATACTTAGCAAAACACATCTGAGGTTTGTTTAGAGTCTGCCCTACAAGCTACAGAGAAATGGATGGCAAGGCGCAGTTTCCCACAGTCTTAATAATGCTGGAAGCATATACTGAGGAATTTGAGAAGTTGAAGGCTCTGCTAAAACAGTTATTCTGATCAATGTGAACAGTAACAAAATTGGGCTAATATTTTTTTCCTGGATATGAGTTCAGAGTTAGGTCACGCTCAAGCAGATGGAAATCCATAGTGATGCCACTGAAGTCAGATGTTCAGAGCTATTACACATGCAACAGTCCTGATTTATCCAGCAGATTTCTGCAGAAAATGACCTTGTATTCTGTACTTGAAGGCCCCCTTTAACTCTTTTTATGTTTCAGTTTCCGTATATTTTTTTTAAAAAAGCAGTCCCCAAAGTGTCTCAGATGCTGATTTTCTGACCCCATGTGACAAGATGCCTTCCCTTGCCTCTCAAGTTCAGCCAATCTGGCTTTTAGAAAACTAAAATAATTTATATACGTCAACTTAAGGAAAACTGCTATTGATTTCCTTATCCTAAGATATTTCTTGTACCTTCATGTCATATTGTTGGTATATGAAGAGTCATTAACATTAACACACTCGTAATAGTGTCAGAGAATAAGATTTAATTCAGTAGGGGTACACTAAGTTGTTACATGTGCTTGAACAAAATTAATGGAGTGAGATCATAGCCAAGCCTGTATCCAAATATGAACACCAAAACAGTTTCATTGCCAATCTTTGAAATCAGTTTGTGCCAGTCTGTACATTTCATCTTGTTTGGTGAATCTCATATATTTCTGTGACCTGCACTGTGGGCTAAAACTCTCATTGTTTCTGATTGTACTTTGTGTTGTGTGATGAAGGCAAGTGTAGACTAGAAAGCGTGTCTCTTCACCAATATTCAATTTAATAATTGAATAATAAAGCCACTTACCTTGAAATTTCTACATGAAGCTGGTCTGGCACTGGGACACTGGAGCCTCTCAGAACTTTCTTTGAACCTGTTGCTCTGACTTGCAAGAATAAATAATTCCCAGAGAACCGAAGTGGCAAAGGAACTTATAGAGAGTTTTGGAAACATGAGAGAAGATGCAATCTTTAATTTAAATGATGCTACTTTCCTTCCTTGTGGAAACGTAGGTTGACTGGAAAGTTGAGAAGAGCAAAGGGGAGAATCCAATCCTGTTGCAGAAAGCTGTGCAGGTGACAAGACAGTAGGAAAAGACAAAAATCTCCACCTTACTCCCTACTTAGCTTTTTACAAATTAAGTGATCTAAATACATGGTGGATTGCATGGTTTTCTCAGTGAGTGCCTCCAGATTGATAGTCTAAAAGAAGCTGATGAAGCATTCAGGCTGAACAGGGAAGGGTTCTGGTTCAAAAGGAGCAGAGAGGTGTAGCATTGTTCCAAAGGCCTCAACAAAACTCTAAAGCAGTTTTTTTGGTGACATTTTACCCTTTTCTGAGAGTGGTACTGAGGCAGATGTTCGTTCCTGGCATGTGCTTCTATGGCTATTTCACATTCTTTGTCACAGCCATTGCAGATCCTAAAGGGAAGAACAATTAGTTGACCTGCATGCCTGGTAGTTTGCAGGAGTGTGTACTCTCTGAATCTCCTGTCATGTTAGTCATTATTGAAAATGTTAAGTCTTGATTTCTGCTTATGTCATCTTCCCCATAACATAAGTATCTGCAGAAAGAGAGAGCCTAAAATTCCAGCTGTATGCAGACCGCAGTTCAGCCTTACTTTAGCGAGAAGACACCATTACCCTGGTTTAAAAAAAGGCTAATAACTTTACCAAATTAAACATAATATTAATAATTTTTTTGTCCTGCCTTAGTCAGCTCTGTCAAACACAACCCATTTTTCTTTTGACACTAGACTCATGCTGAACTACCATTTTGATAAAGCCTTTCATATTAATCAACATCTTTATTAATATCTTAGGATAAAGCTTAGTTTCAAGTAAACGGTTCAGAAGTTTGTGCTTTCAAAAATCACAGGAACTGTGATTTTGTAAAAATTAGCTTTCTGAAGGCATTCCTGTCTGTCATGTCTTTAGAACTTTTTTCAAGGAAATAAGTACATCTGATGACAAAACAGTGGATCAGCTCAGTTTTAAGCAATTATCCATCTGCTCAGAGATATAGTAATAGTCTGTAAAACTGAAGCTTAAATTTTTGAGGAATTTTATGTGGGGGATTTTAGTATTTTGATCTTTGACAACTTAGAGGTTACTTTCAATAAGTATTCCCTCTCAAAGCTAATAAATTATACCATTTTTAAGTAACCAGGGGAAATGCTAAAGCACTTTATTTTTCTTTTTATGAGAAAAGTGGAATTAAATTTAATTTTTCAATCCCCACTGACTCATTCTCTGATGTAAAATAAATTTATATGATTTATAATTGAGAAGTGTATTGATATGGAGGGCTTATTCCTTTTAGCTAAGAATATATATGAAACTACTTGTATATGAATGCTGGCAAAAACATTTCTTGATAACAGGTAGCATAAAATATGATTTACCTAATCCATTTTAACCTTTACTCATTCCTGATGGGATTATAAGAAAAATGTTTGGAACTAGAGCTATAAAAGAAACACTTTTTACCATTTTATATAACTTTACCGAAGTTTCAAGGATTTTCCCATTGTGGAGTAAGCTAACCCAAAACCTGGTGAGGACTAAAAAATGAGACTGACAGCACAGAAAACCCAGTGAGCTTCAGGAGAGAAGTTTCACTTGGAATGTGATCTGCTGGTTCAGATTTCTCTTTTGCCAAATTCAGCCTTTAGTCTGAACTCCAGGTATTCCTCTCCTCATGAAAAAGATTCAATCCTGTAGGTATTTGCTAGCCAGGGATGCCCGCTTTCTGTTATCTTTTATGTCTTTCTAGGTTTGTTTTTTGGTTCGTTTTTGTTTTGGTTTGGTTTGGTTTGGTTTTTTTTAATATTAAATATGATGTTAACCAAAGCAGAGTCTGATCTAGTTCTACTTTGATTCAGGTGAATGATCTGAACCCTAAATTGACAAAATCTTGCCCTATTTCTGATGCATCAGTATTTTCCAATCCGTGGGGAAAAACATCTTTTTGAAAAATTCTCATTCAGTTCTCTGTAGAACTGATTTTTGATTAGTTAGAGCAAGATAACTTTATGATTTGTGTAGAAAATGTTATGACGTTATGTTTTGTTTAATTTTTAGCATCTAATGCTTATGGAAATACCCCCTTGGACTGCAATCTCAGGTTGAATATGGCCAAGATCAAATGAATCCAAAGTAAACTTGGGTGTTACAGGAAATGATTCTCATTCTTTCTGGAGCCTGATAAAATAATTACCTCAGTGCTGTTAATGAAATGCTCACTGTAGTAGAGTACTAAAAGCTAAGCTTTTTTGTGACTAGTCTTTGCAAAGATCCTGTCCTAAATATGGAACAAAATATCATATTCCATTGTAAAAATTGCAACATTTTGTTGATAAATGAAAAGATCTATGCAAATAATCATGCAAAGTATTTTGGGATACTTAAAGATGGAAGCTACTTAGTTTATATGAGTCAGTAACAGTAGTTGCATCTAAAGGCTTCTATCAAACATCAGTATTGTGGTTCCCTGAGGAATCTGCCAGGGAACATATGTGCCATCATCTAAGGTTTAGAAGCCACGCAGAGTAAAGGGTACATTTTATTTCCCCACCAAATCTTAATTTTCATGCCTCCGCAAACACCTTTTTTTCCAGCCTAGAGGATAGACTCTATCCTTGAAAGGACATGAGGTTTAATTGTCAAATAGCAGTCTTGGCTGGAACTAAGATTATAGTTACGGTAGTATGTGCCACACAAAGTTAAACATTTCAGAAGACAGAACATTGTTATACAGATAAATTATTCTCCCATTTCAGTTAATCCTCCCTTTCATTTTGAATCATCATGGATGGATAGAAGTCCTTCCTTACAATGGCCACCTCTACTCCTAAGTATTTTTGGTTGTTTTAGGAATGAACAGCTGAAAACCTAGGCTATTTTGATTTCTACCATGAGACGCTTAACCTTGCCTAGGTTAAGCAAGCAGTTGGAGTGCCAAATACAGTGCTCTGAATTCTTGAGAGCCACAGAATTCAGTTTGTTCTTTGTTGATATCTGTTTTCTGTCCTGAAAGACTTTGTACAAGTTGGAAAAGAAGGAAGTTCTCTTAACTGTTGCTCCTGAGAAAGGTATTTTTACTGATAAATATATTTTGGGAAGAGAAAACAATCTCTTGGAAAGAAGGGGACACCAACTACGGTTCACTGAAACTGCTGGTAAACCAGCTGGTTCTTTGAGCAGCATATGTGCTATGAGTAGGTGGGTATTAGACTCGGAATTAAATTTCTGTTATGTATTTTATGCATTCAGATTATCAGGGTCTGTTGATCACAGTTGCTTGTGTTTGTAGTCTTGTCCTTATAGCACTGGTGTGTCTGGAGCACAAGTTGCCACAGCTGAGCCTTGTGACTCATGCCAGCTGTAATGTCACTGATATTGAATAAATGAATCAATGAAATATAAATACGAAACATTTATCATATAAATACCATTTATAATATAATGTAATTATTAAGAAAATAATCCACATTCCACAGGAATTCTTTTTCTCAGTCACTTTGCTATACATTTTTGAGAAGCATATTTTTCAACAGTCTTGTAGAAATCTGATTTGCTATAATTTTAAGTAAAACCTGTCAAAGAATTTTAGCAAACCCCAAATTTAAAAAGACACACAAAAACCTAGTGTCTGTACCATAGCTCTTCTACTGAGTTCCATAGCCACATATACATAGATACTTCAATAGCATTTTACAAACACATAATTTCAAAAAATTTTGCTTATACATATATTTTCTTTTATCTGCAGTTTAGGAAGACCAGTCTAAAACAACAGTCAAATCCAGTACATCTCCCCGAACAACATCCAATACAGTTGTATATTTCTCAGCATATAATTATGTAACATTAAAAAAAATATTAAAAGAAGCATAAAATAAATTGAATTTAATATCAGGTTTTAATATGGGTAAGTTTGTGTTCATTTAGTTAGTGAGCTATAGATTTAATTAGCTAAAACAAATTCCAGATTTGAAATACACCTAAAGCTGCAACACTTTTTTCTGATAGTGAATAAACACCAGACATACCAAAGATGTTTGCCAGAAATCAGGGGTGCAGTATGCTGCAGATTAACCTGGAAATTGATCCTAAGCAAAAATCAAATGGCTCCTTAGGATAAAAGATAAATTATCGCAGAGGTCTGTAACTTCAAAATTCAACCCACATTATTTCTGGGTGATTTTTAAGACTGAAGTTTGTGTGCCCAACTTGGGGGACATTTACTTGTTTTCTTGTAAAGATATTTGACAGGGAAATACGCCATAAGTTTTTCTTTTGTCTTCAATAATTTTGAAACAGATTTGCCAAAAAATTAAGTCATAGCTAAAATAAGATCAGATGCTTTTTCTTCACTTTCCATGTAAAGCACAGTTATGAAGCACACAGGCAACACTCACAAAGGACTCATTTTTTGGAAAGAAAAAGTCAATACTCATGTTACAAAGATGGACTTCTGCTAGGACCTGCACCCTACAGTGCTGCCAATAGAGAAAATAAATGGTAGATTCTGCTTCAACCTTCCCATTAGGAAGTCATGATCACCCTGAGATTTCCTTAAGCACCCATTCTTTTATTCCTCCCGGGCACACAGGAGCAGGTTAGAAGACACAAAGACCTGGCTCTTGCAAGATTTCTGGTTTTCTAACAAGAAAAAGGAACATATGAAGGACGGTACAAAATTTGCAGATTATTTGCTTAAATATGTTTATTTACATAAGACTCACTTCTTGGCCTAAGGCAGACTTCTAATTCTGTACTATTTGCCTTGATTAGGTTAAGGCAGATATAAATGTAAATTTAGTTTTCTCTTTTTGAAGGACACCTTATAATGAGATTATCCATAAACTGATCTTTGCTATCTGTCTGCTGCTGTTAGCTTCTTATTACCAGGTGCCAAATAAATGCATGTAGTATCTTTTGAATTTGTGTCTCTGTGAGCTCATGAACACTGTTTGCTTAATAATTTTATTCTTAAAGTGGTAGCCTCCTCTACCATTTAGCAGTTAGTTTTTACTTAAAGTAACCCTGGGGCTTTTTTATGAGAAATGATAACAACTGAGAGCTGGGCTCATGTGCCCATCTTTTGATAACAGTTCTTAAACTTATGACTTCAAAGAAATAAGCAGCACTTATAAATAACCAATAATTAAAAAAAAATTTTTTTAGGCTTTAAAATAGTGTGTGTTAGAGGAATCACATCAAGCCATTACTTCCCAGGTCAGAATGAACTATTTGTCCTGTCAATATCAATTGTGTCCCTATGTGGATGAGCCTCTGCTTCCTGTCTCATCTTCAGGGAGCTCAGAATCCAAACTGGGCCAACCCTGGACAGGGACTGGACGTGGAATTCTTCCCTTTGGATACTCCTCAAAAGGGGAAAGGACGTGGAGAACTAGAAACCTAGATGGCCTCTGATAAAATATGATCCTGTATTCAACTAATCACATAGTTTTGAGGGAGGCTTTTCAGAAAAATAATGTATGCTAACATTTATTATATTTTCAAGAGTGGTTTTGTGACAGCACTTCAAGCTGTGTCTCTCTAAACTTTTTTTACAGTGTGCACATCAAAACACTGAAGAGGTTTTAAAACTCAGGGGTTACTCAGCAGCAGACAAAGGAGTTTTCTAAAACAGAAAAAGCACAAAGTCACTTGAAGGAGACAGAAAAAAAAAGGCATCACGGACAAATCTTCTCTGTCTGTGTTGTCTTTTCAGGACACATCCTACCTTCTCTATTTGTGTTTAAATTGTTAAATAAGTGTCTTTCTAGGCAGCAGAAGAGCACAGACAGTCTCTTTGCAGGAGTTTTGTCCTTCCCCTTTCCTTCCACCCCTTTGGAGATCTCACTGCGTGTCTGCTCCTTTCTCTTTTGAAGCAATTCACTTCTGTTGCTCTGTGAACTCCACTCCTGGGAGCTCTCATTTTCTTCACTTGTACGTCTCCTGGGAAAACATGTTTTCCCCTTCTTTTCTGAATGGTCCACCGGCCTCAAAGTGTAGTAGTAAACACTGGAAGAGCTGCAACTTTCCCTGTGCTACCCAGCCACAGTCTTTCAATGAAAAGTATCATAAACAAATGTCATGTAAGTGCTGTCTTTCAAAAAATAGTAAACATTTTTCTGAATATGCTGCAAAATATGTACACATGGGTAGATGGTGATTCCTTGAGTAATTATGAACCATATTTTGTTGCTTTTATTACCAGTTAAGTTTTAATTTATTCAACCTTTCCTCATGACAGCTTTATAGAAATTTGTTACTGTGAACCGGTTTGGGAACAAAGCAAGATTTGAATTAAAAGTATGTTTTAAGACATTGCTCGAGAGCTGCTCACAAACGTCCCTTAGAGCCACTGAATTGCTAATATGAACAATACATGGAATTGCAAAACCAATGCACCTTTTTCTGAGAGGAGCTATTTTCTTTACGCATTTGCTATAGAGTTTCTGCTTTTGACTCAGCAATATCTGCGCCCTAGAGTATAAGCTTTATTTAATAGTCCTTTTATCACTGAAGCTGAAGCTATACCCTCCCATTAATGACTTCTGCTGTATGGCTCTCTAGAATCATAGGATTGTTTAGGTTGGAAAAGACGCTTAAAATCATTGAGTCCAACCATTAACCTAACAATGTCAAGTTCACCACTACACCATGTCCTTAAGTGCCACATCTAAACATCTTTTAAATACCTCTAGGGATGGAGACTCAACAACTTTCCTGGGCAGTCTCTTTCAATGCTTGATAACCCTTTCAGGGAAGAAATTTTTCATAATACCCAATATAAACTGTGGGAGAACAGGATGGTAACAGGATTGTGGAAGAAGCAGAGACCAGAAGGAATAGAAAAAGCAGGAACACCGCCCATGAGCAAGTCCAGACGACCCGTAAACAATGCCTGGCGCCCGACTGATTGAGGGGAATTCCGCCCGTCCGGCAGTTGGGGGTTGCAGGGGCGTGTGGGTTGGGAAAGAAGGTGCTTGGTACTACATAAGCAAAGTGTTTGTTATAATAAAAGATTCTGGTTGCATCTCCGACCGGGGTCCGTGCCATCATACACTACAATAAACCTCCCCGGCGCAACTTGAGGCCATTTCCTCTTGTCCTACCACTAGTAACTTGGGAGAAAAGACTGAACCCCACTTCGCTACAACCTTATTTCAGGTAGTTGTAGGGAGCAGTAAGGTCTCCAAGAAGCCTCCTTTTCTCCAGACTAAAAAACCCCAGCTCCCTCAGCCGCTCCTTATAAAGCTTGTTCTCTAGACTCTTCACCATCTTCATTGCTCTTCTTTGGACACGGTCCAGCCCCTCAGTGTTTTTCTTGTAGGGAGGGGCCCAAAACTGAACACAGTATTCTAAGTGCGGCCTCAACAGTGATGAGTTCCAATCAAAGAAATTTAATATTTTTATACTAAAATTATTATTTAATATGATTTTCTACTGTCCCTTTGACATGAGGGTTTAATGAAAGAAAGAGGTTTTAAATTCATTATGAAGTGCTTCTCTAGCACTGATATTTCATATATGTAGAGCTCAAAGTTCTTATGCCTTCAAATGAATATTGAATACATGCTGCTTATTCCTTAGAAACAACCTCCTCAGAAACCTTTATTATCACAGTGTATTCAACAAAGTAGTATTCCTCATGGAGTTATCTTTTTTGGTACACTACTCAACTATCTTGAAGAAAAATTCCTAAGAGTAGTAAAATGCTTCAATGGTGCCAATAATTTCCATTGACATTAATGCCACTATTGCTACTAAACCTTGACGAATAGGCAAACTGTAGTATTATTTAATTTTTTATTCTGAAATGGGACTGCAGCACAGCTTTACAGACAATGAGAGATGGGTTTTGAATTCGTAATGTTTAATTGCTGTAAAAAACTCATGACAGAAAGTACAGTACTCATCACAGTAGAAATATGCAACTGTATTGCTCTAATGCAACATCATGGTAACTAACTGCAATTTATATGTGAGTTGGCATTTTCATCTTTAACCTTATATTTGGCTTCTTATAGCTACCTCCAACCATTATATTCCTAGCTGAAATATCTTGTCTGGTTTCAACTGACAAGTAAAGTATTTAATTTTAAAAAGTATATGTAAAAAGGCAAAGACAAAAAACCAAGTAGTTTCATAAGCAACTCTTGAACACAGTCTTGAAAGCACAAACACATAGAAGGTTTAGCAACTTTGTTTACTTGAAGGAGTTTAAATTTTAATTTTTATTTAAAAAATAGCTTTTTTGAAAAATAACTTACAGATATGAAATATAATAAATTCTTTAAGACTGTGCAGCATAGTCTCTGGACCTTTAATGGAGTGGATATCAGTATTTACAGACAAGTCAATTGAGAAAAATAACTGTGGACAAGACTGGAAGAAAAAAGAAGGGAAAAGGAAGTGAAAAGTTTTACTTTTAATACTGTATCACAAAACAAGATTGTCTATACATCAGTTGTGTTAGAACTTGTGTTCAGGATAAACATAAAATATTACTAAGGAAAGGATGTTTTTGAATAATGAAAGATACCATAGAAAGAAAGAACTTCATAGACAGCGGTCTCATGCAGGAATGGTAAATAGTTCTTGAAGGGAAAAATGGGACTGCAACAATAAAATTTGTTGCCTGTCCTAGAAGATAGATTTGGTAGAAAAATAAAGCTTTTTCCAGTGGAAGGTACCCCTGCCCATGGCAGAGAGTTGGAACTAGGTGGTCTTTAAGGTCCCTTCCAACCCAAACCATTCTATGATTGTAGGGTTCTATGATTATCTTGCATCTGTGAGGAACCATCACAAGGAGCAGATAAAGACTTAGAGATTACACAGAAGACATTCTCCAAGATCTACCCCTGTACTCATATTCCAATGTAACTTCCTATGTTATGATATGGAGAGTATTTCCAATGACATAATGGCTTTTTGTTGGGTTGGTGATTTATAGATGTAGAACTGGGATGAGGTTTTGGAATAGTTGGTTGTCAGCAGCTATTAGAAGAAATCTGAAATATGAGAGTTACTGACTTGTTAAGGAGGATCTCAGGTGGAAGTCTGAGAGTTAGATAGAGTATGTTATGGAGAACTGTAATTGTGTGCATGTTTTCATGTTTGTTTCTAGCATATTATTAAGACATAAGGAATTATGTACCTTATAATATCATGTGTTTCTACTTCGTAATTATGTACTCATGCAAAGGCTATTAATAACCTGTCAGAAATCTTTGAGCGAGGCAGAAGTGAACAGACATACTGAAGAAATCTTGCTAATGTGAACTCTCTTGGCAACGAAAGAGATTGATTTATAGTCTGATTACCACTGTGAGATTTCTGTGCCCAAAATTAGTACTATGGAAGGTGAAATAAGGGCTCCTACTTTTAAAAATTCAAATATTTTAATATATGCTAAATCTTATTTAGGTCTTCCAAAATCTTCTTTGGACTCCTAGGACTAATATGAGAGAACACAATAAAACTGAATTATATGAACACAGTTCAGCATAACTTTTTTTTTATTTTTGGGCGGGGGGAAGTTGACTTGTTACTGTTTCAGATTTTGTCCTAACCAGTAACTGAAGGTGAGAGATGAACCTATTGAAACTTTAGACTCAGTGACAGTGGTTAGAGTGCTGACCACAGAATGCTGAGAAATAAAATAGTGGTAAAATTGTATGGTCTTTTTCTATAGATAAGCTAGATTTTGAAATCTCTTACTTCACCTTACTCTAAATGTTACTTATTTTGCAGTTTTAAAAAACAATATACCATGTACATTAAGGTTTGGTTCCATAGTTGCCTATGGACAAATAAAATAATATCTCTTTCAATGCAAGAAAGCATGTTAAACCAGGCACTTAATGTTTACAGGCATTTTATTCAAAGACTAAAAGTGGATATACCTGAAAGTTGTTCATGATTGCCAACAAAATATTGGGAGATGGGAATAAAATCTTAGGTTGCCTGTATTTCCATTCAAAACTACATTGACATACAAAACCCATCGTTAGCGGTGCTGATGGATCTAGTTGTTATAAAGCAATACATATATCAGGTGCATATTCCTATTTCAAACTCTACTTTTTCTATTTATATGCTTCTATTTCTAGTTTTCTTCTCTTGGACGCCTATTTTAGCACTATAAGGATGGCAACTGATAAAAGAAGTTATGGCTGTCCCAGTTTTATGAACTCTGAGTAAAGATTCTCTTCTTATCCAAGTATGCTTGTTTTGAGAGGTTCCTCATCCCTGAACTTGGACATCTCTTAGCAAGAGATATATTTTGTGCTCAGATAATATGAGGAGAAGGAACTATTTTCTGGCAGTTTGCCCTTGTGAGTGAAAAGCAATTTGATAAGCAGAATACTCAGCCACGGCTTTTAACTGGAAGGTTGGGCAGAAATCCTATGGAACAACATGAAGACTGCCTAAGATTGAGGAGACAGATACTTTGGATAAGGAATAGCACTTAGCTCTTAACGCATTATTACTCCAATTTATAAATAAAGTGGAGAGATGTAGTGTTTTTTCATTCTTCTTAGGTGTGTTGGCACCATACAGAGAGCATGAAATAATACTGAGATTTCACGTCAAATATGGTTTCGTATTTGACCTGCTTTTAGGCCTATATGAGTTATATGAATGCAGTATTTCTCTTGTCTCATTAGAAAGACAAAGTACTTAAGCAAAATTCTTTTCTGTATCTATATTTAGAACAAATGCGTCATAGCATTTCAAAGCACTTGGAGATGCAAATACTTTCACTTGGCTGGTCCTCAAAACAGGAAATCTAAATTTAATAGCAAAAGGGGTTTGAGATATTAGGGCAACCTATTAACTTTTTTTCCCAAAATTATTCTAAATGTGAAAAAACCTAGTTGAGTGTTCTTTCCTCAGCCCCGTGTACACAGTTTTTGTAACAGTATACCAACATACCATTTTGTATGACCGACAGAAGATCTTTTTCTGTTTCTTATTGTTGGGGTTTTTTTATCTCAGTTTCACATATGCTTTACATTAATGTTTGAAACACTAGTAACAGTCCTCTGGGAAGTATCAAACTAATTTTGTGTATTCTTTGAGATATATGTTAAATAGAAATTTAATATTAGTTTAAAAAAACCACCAGGCTTCTAAATTATGTTTATTTCTCCAGAGCTGTATATGGCCCTATATTTTCAGATCTATGGTTTTTCTGTGACACATTTTAAAAATCAGAAAATGATCTGCCAAAACAGAACCCATACTGTGATTTAATATAATGACTAACACACAGCATGATTCTAATCTGCTGTAATTATATAATACAATTTCATGAACCAAGCTGGATCTTCTGATCATGTTACTGTTTCATGCAGGAGGCTGTCCTGCAAACCACAGAACATTCAATCTGCTGTACCACACAGATTTTATGTCAGATCAAAACATGATTAAAATCTTCTAAGAAAAATAAGAGTAAATATAGGAATTTTTTTTTATTAATGGTCATTCATAAGATATTAAAAAAAAAACTTCTTCCACTGCATAACAAAGCAAAATATTACATCTGGACATGGGATAGCTTTTGGCTAGCACCAGACAAAAAGAGCATGCATATTTTGCTCATGTTTAGTTACTTCCTAATTATGTAATGGCCTTAGTAGGAAATAATTCTAATACTTCTAATACATTATGATATAATAGCATATATCTTTACAATGATTTCCTAAAAGTGAAGACTGCAGAAGTTTTGCTTTGAATTCTGTTCTTTCTCAAATCCAGATATCACGAGAGAAATAAGCTTGTGTCCCAAAGATTTTTATAGGCATTATGCACTGCAGATTATTAAGGATAGACTGTTTGATTAATAAACTAACTGTAATGGTAGAACTTGGTTTTGGATTTAATGATTTTTTTGAAATTTGCATTTTGTCATATAACTAAGGGGGATTACTGCAATCCTTTAAATATAATTTGGAATGGAGTGGCAACATGTAACGTGATGACTTTGCCATCTTGAATTTGTAGAATTAGCAAATCCAGTTTATTTTGACTGTTACAGAGGTTATTAACTATAAGTGCATCACCACGAAGAAACTCCTAATAAAATCAGTGTTCCAGACTACCAAAACCTGTCCTTCTAGGGTACCACAACTCATATAAATCAAAATACAATTTTGAAACAAGAGGCCTTATTAAAATTGCCTTAAAGTAAGTATACAAAAAGTCATGCTTGGTGGATGTAACACGTCATTGCAACAATATGTTATTTCTGTGTATTGCTTTAGAACTAAGAGTGTTTTCTGTGTGGCTGTGTTCATTAACTCAGTTCTAATCTGTTCCTTACCCACTCCCAAGTAGTTATAATGAGAGGATATGCTGAACGCTTAATTCTGCCACGTCTCCTTTCTCCAACAGCCTCCAGGAAACTTAGAACTATTTTTCAAGCAATTCTGGAAGGCATCTGCAGTGGCCCTCTCCTGCGGTGGTCTAGAGATGTGTTCATTTTGATAAGCCTAGTAACTGAACTCAGTTGCCTCACGCATTGAACAATGAGCTAGAGCCAATCAAATACTCCAAGCTGAGGTTGTCACTTCTCATTAAGACAGCTGACAAAGACCCATTCTAGTGTAATGATCTGGAAGTCTTTTAGCACTCTCTGTTGGAAGCCTGCTGTTTGACTTCCTGTTGAAATACCTTTATTGTCTTATCTTTTTAAAATGCAGATTTTTATTCTCTCATGGGATGTTAGCTGTCAATCAGACAAGTTCCATGCTGCTTTGGTAATTAGCTGGTTTTTGATCAGAGGCCAAGAAATAAAAAGATGAAACCTACTCTAAACGGAAAGGAAGATGTTGAAGTGGAAATACAGATGAGTGTTGAAGACCCGATTCTCAGCTGCTGGACATTTTCAGCGTACACTGACCAGGAGCCTGGTCCCTAAACTGGGGCAGAGAGGATGGGCAGAAATACATAGGAGCTATGTTTTCCTCTGGGTTAAGGAGTACTATAGGTCATCATTCAGATGGTCTCTGAAGGGATCTAGAAGATGTATGTGACTGCAAAATTCATCCATTTGCTCTCTAAAATGAAAATGGTCTTTTGCCTCTGATTAACCTGGCACTGACATCTTTCTTCTTGTGCCACAGAAGCTGCAAATCCTCCTTACACAAATTCAAAAAAACCCAAAAATATAACACACTACTCTTAAAAGAAGTTAAATGAAATTTGAAAAGGACTATCTCTGGAGAAAGTGAAGAGTTATTTAAGGAGAAAAGAGGTGGAAACATAGGATGTTGTAGGACACTTCAAGAATTAGGCTTGCTTAAATCATGGTCACATGACAATGGAGATTCAGATAGGATAACTTAGTTGTTGTTTTAAAAGTCCTTTATGTACTAATACTTTGCTTAAACATTCACAATGTTTAGTTTTTGAGAAGACTGCTTGATCATTGTGTTCACAGAAGACTTCTGAAGAGTAGACCCAGAGGTTCCTAAATTTATAGTTAGCTTAGGGTGAACAGTAGACAATCACACAGATATGTATATATGTGCATGTACATATACATGTATATTTGTGCAGGTACTGCAGTCAAAGTATGTTTCAGGACTGGGAAAATTATACTTTTCAGCCATGGACCAGAAAAGGCACCCAACAGACTTGTTAAGTGCAGTCTTAATGACCCTAAGGGACATGAAAATACATCTGGTCTTGATACCCTGAGTATGTGCTACCAGGATGCTTAAAAATTTTCAGAAGCCAACAAATACTCAAAATTGGTTGTCTCTGTAATCTTACTTTTTCTCTCTTTGGTTTGTTGGGTTTTTTTTTGTATGCTGTTCTTTCACAAATAAAAATAATACAGTAATAGCAAGTAACAAAGAAGGAGGTCTTCAGATGTCATAGTTAATATTAAAGAACTATGAGCAGGAAAGCAGATGGAGAGGAATCAGCCCAAACTGGAGAAGTCACTGCAGTTAGAGTCCACTGATTGTACTCACCTATAATCTTTCCCGTAACAAATAATCCCACTGAAATAAAATTAAGTTCTCAACATGAATAATGCAAATAGTGTGTTCTAATTTAGGTGAGCTCCTAAGTGTTCGGATTTTTTTGAAGAATAACATTTTTGGAGCCTGTGAATAGCATTAATAATTTTAAGAATTAATGCAAGTTGAGAATTATAATTTGAAGCTTTATGGAGTGTTTAATCATTTAAAATACACATGGGATATTTTTTCCGCTTAAGACGTAGCAAATATTATGAAAAGCAAGCTGATGTCACCTTCCTGTAGCTCATCCATCATTTTTAAAGTTGTTAGGGATGCTGGCTTGTGACAGTTTGTGGAAACTCTTTACACATGCTTCATACATACTGGTTCAAAGTGGTTGGTGTGTATGTACCTTGCTAGAAGGCAAGCACCACTTTGCTCTCTCTTTTGCAAAAACTTTTTCGGCTAAATCTCCTGAGTGTTTTAGAGCACTGGAGGTTTAGAACCAGGTGCTATAAAACTACCAGTCCAAGGTTACCAGTTTAAGGGCTTCACCTGTAAAATGTGATCATTCTAGCTCACATCCTAGCTGCCATCAAAGGAGTCTTGATCCTTAAAATTGTTCACCTTGGCCAACAACTTGCTCATTGGACAGTTGTTCTGAGTTAACTGATGAAGTCGCCCAACTCCTATCAATTATGGGACAGAACTCTCCTTAAGAGTGTTCTGGTAATTCAGCCCCAGAAAAAGCTGTTGAGTGTCTGTGTGAACTCACGTAAAAGATACACTGAGACTATAATATCCTGTTTCTGACAGCAGACAGTGATACTCCCCAACTTGTTCTCCTGACCCTCAGCCTTTTGTGGCTGTGAGACTTACTGGGCTGGAAGCCATTTGTGCTTTCCATATCCTTCAATGCATTTTTCTACCATCAGTCAATCCTTTTTAGAGACAATGTCAATTTTTGTCACATATGTTATCTTCAGGGAAGGAGTTTCACAGCTCAGCTGTGCATTCTGTGCAAAGGGAAGCTCTTCCCTTTGGCTTGTGTTGTAAAAGGCATATTTGTTGCCCCTGGTTCTTGTACTGGAAGATGGAGTGAACTTCTCACTGTTCACCTTCTCCATGACACACATGATTTTGTAGCCACACCATTCTCCTCTGTCATCTCTCTAGCCTTCTTTAATCCATTTAATCATTCCTTATACAGAATCCCTTCCAAATACTTAGTTGTTCATAACTTTCAAATTCTATTTATCCTTTTTTATAGAGAGACCCAAATCCCACACAGTATCTCAGAAAGCGATGCACCATGTATTTATACCATAATGATGCATTCTATTTTGGTCTCTGTTACTGTCTTAATAATCTCTAACATTTAATTTCCTGTCTTGACAACTATTGAATGACATTTTTCAATCCAACTATCTATCACAGCTCCACTATCTCATCAGATCAAAGCACAGCACTCCATAAAGAAAATGTGAGTTGTTTTTACCAATGTGCATCATTTTCCATTTATCTACATTAAATTACATCTACTGCTTTATTGCCTAGTTACTCAGTATCAAGAAGTTCTTCATAATCAGTCCCCATCTTTATTATCTTGAATAACTTAATACCATCAGCAAAAATTTCTACCTTGACTGTTCATCTCTTTGCTGCTCTGTCATGAATACATTACACAGCACAAGCCAAAACAAATGATAACTTCATAAATCGTGTATTATGAAAACCATTTAGTAAATTTATCTGGGAAATTTAACTATTTAGGAAAACTAATAATGAGAATATTTTACCCCTTTTCCATGATTTTCTAAGAATCCATAGGCAGGACGGGTTTTTGTAGGCAGAGGTATTGTTCTTCATTAGACCTACTAATATTCTTGAGGAAAAAAAATAGTCTTGGGCATGCACCCAAGGTCCCTGTCAGGTCTCAAAATAGAAGTAGCAGCTTTCAAAACAAACTACATATTAAGAACAATTAGTTAGAATTTACTTAACTATATACCAGTTAAACGGTCTCTGGAAAAATTAGGTCCTGTTACCTAGGGAGCAGAGGGAACATTAGAAGGGTGTAAAGAACTGAAGGGAGAGAAAAACAGGGAAAGCAAGAACAAGAGAGACTGAGAGAGATGACTAGACACTGATCACTTAAGGGAAAGAGATATGTAATGTATAGTTTGTGGAATATGGAGAGGTCAAAGCTGCCCCCAGCTATAAAAAGAGTTCTTAGGTTTGTCTTTAGAAGGTGTTTGTTACGTTTCCTTTGTGGGAATGAAAACATCTCCACAAAGATGGAGATGGAGTGATTGTTTTCTGGGAAATGCCTTTTCTTGACAGCTGGATACTTCTGTCATTCATAGCCTGGATATATGACTTCATGCTGGTGCATAATAGCTGCCTAGTATCAACTACATATATGTCTTGATAACATATGATGCACCGGGTGAAATGTTCTACATTTGTCCAAGTGCTGGTGCAGCATCCAGTTCATGGTTCTGCTGTAGGGAGTATTCATAGCAAGTAGCACAGATATGTTGGTGGGTCTCTTTTGCTGCATAGGTACAGCCTATATTCAGCATACTTTGTATTATGGAGAATTTGCTCCTGGTGATTGATTTAATGAGGCTGAGAAGCTGCTTAAAGGCTCTGGAACGTGGTTGTGCAAAGATTTCTTTCCAGGATTTTCTTCCAATAGAGGCTGTTTAATGACTTCCTAGGAAAGTTCCAGGATAGAATAGTATGTACTAAGTGGGATTTTTTTTTTTTTCCTTACAGCTAGATAATTCTTCATGTGGCATTCAGGGGACTCTTGACCTGTTTGTCTATGTATCTTTGTTGGATAAAAATCTCTTTCTTTTACAAACTAATAGCAATATTATAAGAGGGTTCACCTCTATCTTTTAGCTTTTGTTGTATGTTTCAGATGGCAGCTGGTTTATAGAGACAGGTTTTCTGTGTATCATAGTTTGTAGGTTAACATTATTTATGCTGACTATACTGTTTAGAAGTGAGATTGGTAAAATAGTATTTTGGAGATAAATTAACAGAGGGTTGCAAATAATTGAACTTGTGGGTAAAACAGTAAAGGAGTCCAAATTTCTGACCCCAGTGATAAAGATGACACCTGTATATCTTAAAATTTTTAGTACCAATATTTAAAAATCCTTCTTGAATATAGCTCCTAGGTTCATAGGCTGGGGATCAATAATAGCGCTCATACCTATGCCTGTACCCGTACCACAAATAACTCAGGTGTGCACATGGGTACATTGAAGCTGCTAGCTTGACAGTGACTACTTTTTACTTTTCCTGGAAGCTGTACTGATAAACCTCTCCAGTTTCCTCTTTTCCAGCAAAAATAGAGCTGCTAGGCCGGAGGCAGGGTTCTACATAGAAGTCCCTTAACTTGCCTGTCTCCACAAAACTCCTCTGGTCCTGTAGTTCAGGAAGAAGTCCTTTCCCTTGAGAAATGGGTGGACATATATCACTTGCCCATCAAAAAGATAACCAAATGCAGTAAAATAAGAACCTAATGTACTTCTTCATGCAGTTTGTCTACCTGAAGGAGTATGTAGTTGTTTGATGTGGTCCCTTGTTTTCTTCTGTGCCCACTTATCTCCTGGCCTCTTTTATGACTTGCCTTTAGGGATGATCTCCTACTGATCTCCTTCCTATAGCAGCTTAATTCCTGTTTTTGCTCACTTCAGTTCCAGGGGCCTGCTTACATTTAAGCTCTCAAAGGCCTGTTAGAATCTGCATGCTAAAGTGTATTGAGTGATTCAAAGATGGAAGGACTATTATATCCATTTTGATCTTGTAACAGGACAATCCTAATGAAGAATTTGACTTATCTAATTTTGGACATCTGTGTCTGAGTCAGATGTGTTACTTTTGTGAGAAGAGTAAGACTTGTGCATGATTCATCTGATATACTTCAGATGCCTGCCTTGAGATGAGATAAATCATTTACTAGCAGTACATCTTTCTCCCCACTTGTCATGGAAAAGATCTGGGAAGGTAGTTCACATGTAGATGTCTGCATTGTAGATGTCTTAAAATAGATGAGACAGACAGATCCTATTACCTGGGTTTCTGCCAATGAATTGGCCATTTGAACAGAGGTGAACTTGGCCAAATAAATTCCTCTACAAGTTCGAAAAGTAGCAATGAACTCGAAGAGAGGAAATTATTCATCTTCTGCCACATGTATGAAGTTCCTTTCTATAGATGTAGGAGTTCTGTGTAATGACACTGCCTGTAAGACCATTAAACTCATTAATTTAAAACATAGAAGTAAATATAGTCCTCTGAGATGAATCCTAAACATTTTTTATTACAGACACACAAGGAAAAAACTAAAATTAAAAAAAAACCCGAAACAGCAAAAAGAATTTCTGCTCAAAAACTGCAAGCAAGGAATTTTATGGAAACTGACTATTCAAACACATTCTTGAGTAAGTAGTTAGGAAACAATAACTGTTGTCTAACACATCCAAACTGTGTAGGGGGGGAAGGCAGATGAAAATAAAATTTTGGAATTTATTGGAACTTCTAATTCTTTTGTTGCAACTTTGAGTAGCTCTCTGTCAACACCTGGATTGTAATAGAGGCTCTTCTCTTTTAATACAGAAATTTGGCTGTTAGACAACAAATTCTTTATATTTATTGTAAGAACACTTAGCTGAATATGATTCTGCACTTGTTGAAATCTACCACCAATATCAAACTTCCTTGAAGACACTATATAATTCACAGAGTTAATTCTTTCATCTTAATATCACAGCCTTTCATTGTCACAGTCATGCAATTTTAGGCTACGAATGGATTTCAGGTTGCTTCTTAATCCTTCAAGCTCTGGTATTTAAGCAGTCTATATGATGGATCTAACTAGCACTAGATATTTGTAGAATAATTTGTGCTAGACTAAAGGAAATAAAAGTCTTGTCAGGATGGCTGTAGAACAGTCCCTTCTTTTTTGCAGGTAGATTCCAGTGATTCTGAAATGGCAAGCTACATTTCTAAATGCAACAGTAGTGATCCACGGAAGAAGTGAGTCCTATTCTCCCCCAAACAGAATGATGGCAAATGGATGGTGGAGTTACCAGCTCAGGAACTATTTTCTTTGAAGGCTTTTTGTGCTGATGCATTGACCAAGTCATGGAAAAAAAGTCCACATATAAAGCAAATTTGTAGCCTGAGATCTCTGTTATTATCTGTGTAACATATATTTTTATCTACTTCAAAATTTAACTGGGCCACTATCAGGCAATTGCATTATAAATCTGTACAGGCAGCTGTTCTTATTCATTGAATTCCATACTGTTGCATTTTGACTTTCCAAGCTTGTTTGGTATGATTCTAGCTTATCTAACTTATTGTTCCCCCTCACCACTCCATCTTCCCTTCTTTGGTCTGCACTTTTTCACTAGCTCAGAAAAGAACAGAGCAGCTATAATCACATTACACAAAAATGTGAGGAAGCTTTCTTCATCAGACATCAGCCTGTTGAAGAATTGCTTATAGCAGCTCTAATTTAAACTAATAGCATATGCTGGAACTAAGACAAATTATGAAGTGTCCAACAAGTAAGGCAGAGAATGTGAACGTGCATGGAAAAACAGTTTTAAAATGAATGTGATGGATTAAATGAATTGTGGCATTCAGGTAGACTATGACAGTTTCTCTGATGCTTTGAAGGACTACTGTAAGTTAAATGATGGAAGACATTCAGATGAATATTGAAAATAGTCAAAACTAGGAAAAATATTGAACTAATAAAATAAGAAGTTCAGAAAGTCCAAAAAAGAAAACTTGAAAAATGAGAATATGTAGATAACCTGCTCCTCCCCATACTGCCCCCGCCCCCCCAAAAAAACCCACCCCAAAACAAACAAACAAACAAAAAAACCCCTCCAACAAACCCTAAACAACAAAACAAAATGACGAACAAGCAACCAGGGACCCATGAATCAGCTCAGCAGCTCTCAGGAGAAGGAGCAATCAGAATCTCTGCAACCTGAGTGAGAAGAAATGGCAAGACAGTGGAAATTTCTGTTGTCAGCTAGGTAGTAGCCCCTAACTCTGGAAGTCAATGATAAGAAAACATAAAACTGAAGACATACTTTCCCAATGCAACAGAAGAATCCATGACCTGCTGCAGTACGAGCCTTTAATGAAGGTAAACCTGGTAGCTATACTATACAAATCATTGATGGATTCGATGTAGTATTCAAGTATGTAATTGCCAAGTGAAGAGGACAAAGCTCTTGTTTGACGCATAGCTGTGATCTAGTCTATTCGTGCTCTCTCTAGTGCTCTGAACTTCTAAAAGGAGGCATGGATAGGAGAAATTGCAGACACATATCTAAACATTGGCCTCCAAAGCTAGCTGACTGCATGGGAAAGGTCCTTATAAAGGGAAAGCGACAGATACACAGTCTCTGAATCCCTGGTCTGCTTTGCTCTCTGAGGCAGAAAGCCCAGACTGGTGGGTGAGGGAAAAACTCATGTCTTGTACAAAACCACATTGTCATATTAGCCTAGGCAAAAAGTGATTCCATTTCTTACTAATCCAAAATAGCAACTGACTGTATATCTTTCTATTACTTATGGTATTCACTGCCACCATCTTGTTAACCAGCTCTTACTGAAATTACGTGGAAAGAGAAGGAGTGTTACATAGCCTACTATAAATGAATGATTAAAAAGATATATGAAGATAAGGATAAAAATATAAAGGACCTTTGAATATAAAGGAGCCTACTCAGATTTTAGAAAAAGGCTGACATTGAAGAAAACTGATGTCCAGGAAAGGCACAAATATCACAAGGACCAGTAACAAATCTATAGCCAGTACTTAGTAGACATCACAGTCATCAGTTAAACTGAAAATTTGAGGAATAATCAGCATTTCCACTCTTCAGATAAAAACATTTCACTACTTGCTACTGATGTTTGAGTTGAACTTTTCTGTAGACCTGCAATGTCTATGACAGAGAATTGAATGTGTTCATGGCCCACAACTGTACTAATGAAATCCAGTGCCCAAAACAAGGCGGCCACTTTTTAACTCTCTGCTAGGAGTAGCCACCTGTCCATTTTAATTCCTGAGCCACATGTGGAAATTGTTCAGGAGTGTCCTAGTCGGCCCAGGCCAAAACTATGCCAGGGACCATTCTACAGAAATTTGATTTTAACATCTAAGAAAATTTCTGGGGACTGTGCAATTTAATGGTGTAGGCATGGCACCCAAACTAAGGAGTGAGATCGGCAGAAGGGAAGTGCAATCTGCATTAGGCTGACTGTGTATATAGGAGATAGTGAAAACTAGGAATATAAGAACTAGTGAAACCTGAGAGAGAGGGAAGATAACAAACCTAACTTGTTTATAATTAGCAATATCATACATCCTTTCTAAGCCAAATGAAGAAATGCAGTTCTGCAAGAATGGTTAATTTTCATTTCGTGTCTCTACTGAAAGCCAGAAGATACATATAAATTGTCATTTCATGAAGAGACTGCCCTAAACCCTAACCAAAAGGGCAAAGAAAGAGCTACAGATAGTGTAAATTTGAAAGAACCAAACAGTACTTACAGCACAGTGGTTTTACTTTATAGATTCCTATGGTAGGCTGCCTGACAAGACAGATGTCTTCACTTTGATGAGAATCTTTAAATTAAGCATGTGATTTGTGTATATATATATGATAGCCTCATATGACTTTTTCAACTGGACAGATCCTTCCAGAAAAGAAAGACAGTGAAGGGATAACAAAACTGTAGGAAAAGTGACTAGGAGAAAGCAGAACTACAACACTGACAAGGTGACATGATACTTCAGTGAATGTGAGGGCACACCTCTGAACAAATGAGAAGATAATGTGATGGGCAATGGAAAACTAATTAATTCCATAGCACAAGGATACACTGAAATCAACAGGAAGAGAAAACACAAGGTCACTGTTCCTATTCTTCTTCCCCTAGATTCCTGCAGCACCTATCTATTGGGATAATATAACAGAAGCATCATTCTCTTAAAGGAAAAAAACATAATGGCGATTATTTGTGATCGCTATTGAAATATCATTTATTTGTTTCTATTCAAATAGAATTGGATTTCCTTTGGTCCACTGCATAAGATTCTAACCCTAAAATGTTTTTTTTAAAAAATGAGGACTTTCAAACAGGTCAGTGAGACACTTACAGAGTACGCTCTCTGCTGATGACTTCCAAAATACAGTATGCAACATGATTTACCCTTTCTGCTAGTACCAGAAGAGTGACATTTGCTGCAAGAAATTAGGTTGCTTTGATGAGCTTAGAAAAAATATATTCATTTATTAACTTTAATGGATAATCACCCACAGAAACATTTGAAAGTTTTTAATCAGGTGCTTTAGTTCAGGCCCATTACTAAAGTGCCAGAGTTAGCAAGACTACTGATCTCATGGAAGAGAGTTTGGTGCAAAGATGTAAAGAGAGGAAGGATTTTTCCTGCCGGTGGGAAATAGGTTAAGGAGAAGACAGGAACTAGCCAAAATGAAAGACTGGCACAGTGAGTGGATATGTGGGAAAGAGCCTGGGAAGGGGGTTAGGCAACTGTGAGCGCAGGAGAAACCTGAAATGGACAAACTGAGAAACCCATGCAATATTCCTGCCTGTTTTCTCTTAGTTCAGCTGGCTGATCAATGAAAAATAAATCTTCCAGAGTAGAGTTATCTAAAGGCTGATAACACTTTTTATCTTCATCAAATTATTTGACTTAACTTGAAAACTGAATATTTTAAAGATTTTAAAGATAGAAAAGGAAGCAAGGGTTCCTTTACTGGTAGCTGAGGGTGCTTTAAAAACTGGATCTATATTATAAAAGGGGAAAAACACATAGGTCTGTGCCTTGAGTTTCCTGTGACAGATTAATCCAAAACACGAATCCATTGACCATATAGTATGAATATGATTATTTAACATTAGTACCTGCCCCTGAGTCTCTTAGCATAATCATAATGTGTCCTTAGGGGTTATTAAAATTGCTGAAAGTTTAGTCAATATTTCTCCCTTTGTTTTATGCAAATGTATTAGATTATGAGAACAGAAAAAATGAATCAAGACATGAACTTTGCTGCTATTAATTTAACTAAGCAAATTAAGAAGGAAAAATCCAGAGACATTTTATAGTGATCAGTAGTAGGCAATTTATTAACACCACATTTGAAAAATTAAAGTAATTCAGACTGTCCCATTCTTCAATATCGCCAGAGAAACCATCAGGTGAAATCTTCTAGAAAAATCGGTTGAAATGTGTTTGAGAAATATACCCAGGAAACCAAGTTTCATAAAGTCTGGGGTAGAAGGCAGAGGAAACAAGATTCTGATATGCAAATTTTATATAGATTTTTCTAATTTCTTTTTCCTGTATGCACCCATAAGCAAGACATAGATTTAAAACAAACAAAAAAAGAGACAGGAAAACATTAGATGCATTTTCTGGAATTACTAAAAATGTTTTTATGACAAAAATTGCATTCACTAAAATTTCCTCTAATTTAGGAAGTTAATGAGCACTTGTTCTAAAATAAAACTGTTTGTGATTTATTTTGGAAGGCAGCATAAATCTTATTTGATTTATGTTAATTTTCACAGATAAATGATAAAAATCTGCATCCTGAAATAAATGGTTGTTGAATAGCTAGACTAACATTTACTCATATATTAACTTAATTTGCAAACAATTAACTTAAAAAAAAAAGGAAAAGTAAACCACTGGATGGCTGGAAGTCAGATAGCGAGTGTTAAGGTAATTCAGAACACCAATACCAAAAATAATATTCGATAGGACACTTACTTTCAATTTATATAGTTAATGAACATATTTATTATTAATACTTGTTCTGGGAAAGATAACATACCCAAAAAGGTTCTTCTTCTGGGTGAACTCATGTATATAGAAGTTTAAAATCAATGTAACACATACAATATATATAACCATGTATTTCAATATTAGCTTTTAGTCTGTGTTCATTTCCCCTGCCCCATTAAACATAATAGGAATGGCTAGTCTAAGTTAATTGGGCTATTTTATTTAAAATAATACATAAAAATATTACATGCCAGAGAATGTTGAGTCTCAAATTTAAAAGCGTGCACCTGTTGCCTCTGGATTATGAACCTTGTTAAGTTAAAACGCATGGGATCAGTGTTGGACTCTCTTTAAGTATAATTAGTGTCCTTGATTCTCCATTTGTTTACTCCACATATAAATCTGATTTGAAAGGATTCACGATGGTCACAATTACATCCTAAAATGTCAGTCTAATTAAGAATTTGCCTTTGCACCTGAAACACTTTTGACTACAGCACTGAATGGGCAAAATTTGACATTCATGACAATGTCATGACTCAGATGGCCTGTAAATCTGCATGCACACACTTTAGCCAGTGCACAGCTGGTTATATGGAGCTTCTCTGTAACTACTAATTGGATGATACCAAAATCTTTTGGTTTACTTAAAGATCATATTGTGTAAAAAAGCAAGAAATCCAAAAATCTTTGGTCTCTTTTCCAAAACTCATTGCTGAGCACTAGAACTTGACAAGCATCTGACATTTTACAATTTTGCATTTTTATTTGATGGTTAGCCCATAACAGTCCACTTACACAAGAGCGGAAGATTTTTTGGGGGACTGATATTAATTAGCGTAACAAACTGCAATTAATTACATGATAATTGCTGAAAGAAGCGTTCCTCCTTTTCAGATGCTAAGAAGTTGGTGAAAACCTGTTTGTGTCAGCTAGTCTGGTGACCAAGAAATCTCTTTCCTGGATTCATCTGTCTCAAGAGGGCCTTAGGATGCCTAGCCAAGTCAAGCACTGATAGGTGGAAGGGGTTACTAGATTCAAGCAAGTCAATAAGTTCCTGTATGAATTGCTCAAGAGGAGGAGTTTCCGGTGATTTATCTTGAGCTATGTTATCTCTTTTTTTTTTTTTTTTCCTGCACCATCAACCAGACGTGAGTATTGTTTATGACCTTAGTGACAATATTCAGGAAAATAGATTTCTTGTGATGTTTTCAGTGTTCTCCTCGTTCCTCTATCATTATCTACATGATAGAAGTATATAGCTGTGAAAGTATATTTAGAAGAAAAAAATCTCAATCCATGTTATAAATCTAATTACTTATTTGAGCTTTGGACTCAAAATCTAATGCTTGGAGCAGGTTCTATCTTATTTGGGGGCTGACCCAAAGTTGTCATTGTTGCCTAGATATCCAAATATATTTCATAGAAGTAACAGCTTGCTTTGTTCTTGTTTTCTTAGTACAGCAAAAAGATAATTATTCTTTATAAATGCTCTGCAGTAGAGCAGTTGAGAAGTGTTACCCCTTCATTCAGGGGTAACACTGTCCATTGCACCCAAGCCACAGCAGCCCTTTTCGTACTGGGAGGACAAAGCCATGCATACCGAGGTTTATTTGCTTGTTAAAAGACTTTATTAGCTTTACTGAGTGAACTGACTCAAAAACAAATAATGCAGGAATGCTGTGTCCTGGCTAACTTTTCAACCAGGCTAGATATGAGAGAATAATATCCATGTTGTCCTCTGAAACCACCAATGAAAGGCCTATCAAAAAAAAAAAGACAGCCTGCAGCCTGAAGCTAGCAGCTTTGTGATATGGTGTTTACAATTCACAGTATGTCTCTTGTATAGCAATTTCCATGGCATGTGTCTGAGCTCAGAATTCTGTGCAAAATCCCTGTGGGACAGATTTATGTTGATCTTCCCTCAGCTTTGTATTCTAGACCAAACACTCAAACCTAGTTTTGCTCAGTGACTTTGATAAAATAACAACTGCTTGCATTCTGTAACAATTAATTTGTCTCAAAACATGAACATTAATTTTAGTATAATGAAAATAAGGAATAGGAAAATGCAAAGTTTATGAAAACATTTTTGTTCAAGGATTTCACATTAAATAAAAATGAACAGATAAATGCAACTTAAGTGTCTATTTCCAGAGCCATACGAAACAAGTAGCCTATTCTATAAGAATTTTTCAAATTTTTTATGAGAGCCAGGTGCTTTTAAAATAGCAGCTTACTTACACAATGCATGCTGTACTGCTGAATTCAACAAAGTATGCATATGTCAATCAAAGTTTATTGAAATCGTAACTGAGAACAAATAACTGCAGGCTTGTTGTTGCTTCAGCTGAAGTTACTGGCAGAGCTCATTTAAATGGAAGAGATTCAACACTGAGGACCCTGTGGAGCTGCTCTTTGGTCCATTTATTTTTCAGTTAAGAACAAGAATGATATCTTTTTATTATAATATTTTTTTCTGTTGGCATGTGGAAGACACTAAATACTTATTTTTAGACACAGTAATCTTGAAATACTTTTTGAGATAAAAAGGAATTGATTTTAATGTAATACATGTAGAACTAATTTATATGGAGAGAGGCACTTGGAGCATAAATACATAAGAAGTTACAAATAATATGGCAGGACAGCTGACAGGTGGAACTGTTTCTGGTACATAGCCTGTTCTGGATTTTTCCAGCACAAAATTAGCTCTAATCACACTACTACGGAAAGCTGTGTTTGTGTCACAGATGGCCTTTAGCATTCATTTTCTATAATACCAGAAGTTTCCTCTAAAAATATTTATCTTTTTTTTCAAAACCATTACTCCTTTGTGAAGGCCCAAGAGACATGCAGAATTCAGGCAGGGTGGTTGTCAAACATTTCTGGAGTAAATCTGACTTCTGGTAGTAGTGTTCTGCATCGAGCAGAGTGAAATGCAAGAGTTTAACTGTGTGGCCTACTGCAGTTTAGATACCCTGCACAAAAACTTTGAAATCCACAAAGTGAAATTCTTATTACCTACTACCTTGTTTAAAACTAGGAAAGTTTTTAAGAATGATGAAAACCAGCTAAAATCCCTCAAGAAATGGAATGACGATCATCTCAAGTTTACGTTCATAGATGCACATAGACTGGAAAACAAGCCAGAGACCAGGTGGGACATCCTAGGGAATCACAAATTTCAGAAAGGACCAATGTTCAGGCAATTTGATTAAATTCTAAGGCTTAGATTCAGTATATGTAGTAAGAGAATAAAGTGTAACTTTAGTAGAATTCAGATATCTAAATCTAAAGAGTCCGCACTCTATTTCTTCATGACTCTGCAAATGCTTAAAGTCCACAAGCATCCTTCTTTTTAAAATTCCAGACTAGCTACTAGTTTCCCTTCTATATTATCACAAGTTAAAATCTCTTTGATGACCTGTAAGCTATTTCTCTTGCACATTATTGTTTAATCTCTTGACATACATGTGGACAAAAATGGACATATTTTTTATATAAACATATGCATGTTACTCATAAGCTGCATTTATTTCTAGGAAATGGATGAATACTTCTGAGGTGTTGTTTATTACCTGACATTCCTGAAATATTGAGCTATAGCACCAACCAACTCATATGAGTTCTGTTTTTTCTTTAAAAATAAGTAGAAATATTTTTAGGTAAAGTACAACCTCTTCATCTGATGTTCCATTCAGTCCCGAGGACACTCTGTACACATGCTGAATCCCCCCCTGTAAATGTGCAGTGTGCATCATTGTGCATCTACTGCCTGCAATGTCTATTCTGCCCAAAATTCAGAGCCCCAAATACACTGTCATCTTTCTTGATTTCAGAAGGGATGGATATTGCTAAATTTCTGCTGCCCTCCTGTTGCTGGGTTTCTGAGTACTGCCCAAAGCTGAAGCAGAACCCAATAATATGTTAGGTGCTATTGCATCTGGGGGAATAGACTTTATTTCTTCTCTTTGAGAGCTGTTAGCAATGATGTTGGTGCTTGCAGGCCATTTGCTTTCAGGATAATAGTCCATTCACTTTGTTTTCCTTTAACTGTTCCTTTGTCAGCTAGTTTGATGGCATCTCTTTTCTCCTGTTGTCTCTGATGTACTCCAAAATGCTATGCTTCATTCTCTGTTTCTCCCACTAAGTACATTATTTCTGACAGTTCATCCATACACATCTGCTGATTTATCAATTTTCTAATGTCATGCTGATGGTGGTGTCCCCAGTATCTCACCCGGGATGTGTCATCATCTCATTTAACTCAATATGACCAAAAATTAATGCCTTAAGTTTCTTTCATAGCTTCTCTTCCCTTCCATCTCCTTTCCAGCTGACAACTTTGAGCAACAAAACCTGAAGTTTGTGCTTTGCTCATTTACATCAGATAACCATGAGATGTCCCTGTGCTGCTGTGTTTCATCTTCAACATTCCCCCAGTTCACCTCATTTTCACCACCTTATTCTAAATCTCCCATTTAGGGTCTCATAATATCCTTCAATGACTATTGTCATCTTTTTACTTCCTGCTTTTCCAAATGCACACATCACCCAGCCCTTTATAAAATTTGGTCTCTGAGGTCATGTTGATCTAGTTCTCTCATTTTCTTCTTTCATCTTCCAATGCTCTATCCTATCTTTATCTTCTCAATTTCAAAGCCCTGTGTGATGACTCCTCTTTGCAGAGGTGTTTGATGCATTCTTTTCTGTTCGCTTATGCTCAATGCAGCATCTTTTAGTTTATTTGAAAAGGTAAAAACCCCATTGAAGTAAACCTAGTGTACTTTTCACTCCAGGCTGGGGCAGGCTTGTCCACACAGTGTGTTCCTGAGTGATGGCTCTTTGGTGACTTAAGTGAAATGTAGATGGTGGCTATTTCTCAGCTGACAGATGTCTACGTTACATAATCAAATATTATAACTGGAATTGATGTCTATTTGGCAGTTTCAGCAGAGGTCAGACATCAAAACAATTTGGAGACTAAAAGATTCTGTCACTCCAAGACTTGGTCATTTTAGAACCGGCCTGAGGTTACTGATCCCAGACTGCTTTCTCTGTTTTCTGTGTTTGAGTGCATGCTGAGGACTTACCTCTCCATGCCTGTCAATCTAACATGGTTCAGAAACGCTGCTCTAACTTTAGAAGAGAACATATGCCTAGAAGAAGTTACTGCACAAATCCTGAAGGTCATAATTTTCTGACAAAAATGTGATGATTTCACCTGTCAGCATTTGTCCTTTGCTTACTTGTGAGAATCAGTGACATCTCTGCTTAAGTCATCAATTCTTGTCAGTAACATATATTAACTTTACTTTTTTTTTAACCTTTACTGTTTGTTCACACAGCATACTTCTGCCCTTTAAAATGTGCCAGGTAGTAAATATGGTGAAGAATGTTTTTTGGAGGCCCTACTTCAAAGACTGAAACAAAAAATATTTTGGCCGTTTTCTAAACAGTTTCACCCAGTTCAGGTAATTCAAAATTAAATCTCACAGACAGCTATGCAAATTTACGTCTCCAAGCTTCTCCATACATGCATTGAACTCACTGCAGGATCAGGATCCTCCGAGCACGTTGCGATACGGTTTCACTGTTTAATGCACAAAGGATTTAATAACTATTTCTAGTATAGCCTTAGCATTCAGACTCATGTCATCCTTCCTGAATAGTGGCTTGAAGAAAGGTATAAGTTTGTATTTCAGTGATCGTACACGCCATATTGACAGACACTTCCCAAGGACTCGCCTCAGATTGAAATAATAATGCCATGAATACCTTCACCAAGAGGACAAACAGTTGACAGGTGTCAGGGAGAGAGGGAGGCTGATGAGACATCTGCAAGTTGAATTATGTACCAGCAAGAGAACACGACTAGTTATATCACAGAAGAAAAATGTGGGGTTGGATGAGGTGTAACTCATTTGCCTTTCATACTCCTGGGAAGGAGCAGCAACACAAAAAGATGCAGTTTCATCTCAGTAAGCAGGAAAACGGTGATACATTTACAACAATAAACAAGGCAAAATTAATAAAGACATTAAAAAAGACCAATTAGAGCTGAAGTTGGGAGCAAACACCACCATGAAGATTTATAGTATGGTAAAGCAGTATGAACTGTATATATAATTAGTGTTTCTGTTAGCATTTCATACCCTTTGTCTTAATTTGCTAGCTGATTTCTACAAATAACTGAATTATTGTTAATTAAACATGATTTCAGTGAAAGATAAGTCGAATTTAAATATTTCTCACTCTAGTTTTATTGTGCCTGTGTGCATTGTGATCTTGTCAGATTTTAGCTTTTGAATATATCAATTCTAGAGCAAAAACTGTCTTTTGGGTCTTACAGCACACAACACAGTAATACTTTGTTCTGACTAAGCCTGCTATTGCCCAGGGCAACATGAGCAGCAGCAAAGCACTAGTAATTAAATGCAGATAAGAACCCTCTGCACTCTTCCTCAGCTAGTTAGTGGCAGATATGCAGAATTTGACTTTAGATTCTGGCTTCTAACACAATACTAAAATGAAAGTTGGAAAAACTAACATAAATTAATCTCCCTTTTAGTGTCATTAGCTTTCACCCTTCATCTTCTGATTTAAGACCTAGGAGAAAAATGCAGAGAACAATAACAGGACAGTTCCTGAAGTCTCCTGCTGTCATAGGTAAGGTGGTGCAGGACTCACTGCGAATGTCTTAAAGTCTACTTTCCTCACTGATACTTAATTTCTAGAAGATAAAAGCCTTGGACTCTCATTTCATCACAGAGCTACCCTAGCCTTCTCCTGTGTATCTTTAAAAAGGTTTATTATCCATAGGGATAACAAGCAACCATTTATCTTGTTTGAAGAGTTAAGTCTGTGAGCCGTGTCTCAGATTTTTCCATCCGTGCCATCACTTTTTCACTGGAAAGGATGGCTAGACCCGAATTTATTTGCTAAAACAAAGAATGCTTTTTAGTGTTGTCATTAAATAGTAAAGATTTTAATCATGTTTTCCAATATAAAATGCCAAGGAAGAAATATATATATATTTAGTTACAAAATAGTGCCCTACAAAGGTCTTGAAGAATGAGTATGAGATGAGTTCTGGAAGCATCTTTTTCTTATTGAGAACCAACAATGTCCTGACTTCATTGTTCATCTGACAACATCCATTACTTTGTGAGGTGTGAGCTGGACAGTTTAAACATACTTTTTTATACTATGCATATTGAATTATGTCAGACCAGAACAACCCTTTAGAGACATAGATTTATTTACTTAAAGTCTACAAGCTTTTTGTTAGTATTCATTGTACATCATCCCGGAAGCCTCTAGCCTATAGCAATTATTTAAAGTTTGAGGTACATTCAAATACTGTCACCTTTATTTCTGGTATTTATTAATTTTCTCCTTCACTTTTATGTCTTCTTGCCTTTTTAATGATGTTAGATGAACCACTCATCTGAGCTTTCATTTTATTTTACATCTGTTCTTTTCTCCCCTGGTCTGGAAGGTTTGCACAGCCAATAAATCAGTTTTAATTTTTGTCCTTTAAGATGCTCAATAGCAAATAGCATGTATGGTGATCAAATACAGCTGCGTGACAGACTGTCATGCTGTTGCATTGGGAATCAGAAAGGTCCGGCTGCCCTCCAACAGATAGTAAACCAAATGGGATACCAGGGCAGGGCAGGGACCAGGCCCACAGCTTGTCTTGTCGAGACAAGTAGGGCTGGCCTGAAAAAGTCAGCCAGGGTCAGACATCCAAATCACTAGGTAAGTCCATGGTGAAAAGGCAAGTCCAAGGCTGAGCTGGAAACAGAAGTCAGGAGCAGGCCCAGTGATGGTAACAAGGGTCAGCCCAGTGTTCATCAGTTAAGCCTGGGCAGATCTGAGGTCAACCTGGGAAGTCAGTCCAGGGCTCAGGATCTGGACAAACAGGATCTATAGCCAGGCACAAGCAGAGTTGAATTGAAATGGAGCCCCTGGAAATGTGAGGGTGGAGGCCCCACGTGGGGCTGGTCAGGGACATTGAGAACTGTTGGTGAACAAAGTGCACTGACAGGATGTTGAACAATATCCACAGCACACCTCACAGGCATATGGTTGGTTTTTATTAGGCATATTGTTGTTTTCTAGCATCTCCTTGAGCTGTGGGATGGTATCTTTAGACAAGCAAAGCGTCACTGCAAAGCTGATAGCAGAATCTTGTCCCATTCAAGACAGTGACTCCTGGCTCTTGTTGAGCTCAGAATAATTATCCTCTCTTTTCCTTGCCCACTTCCCTAAACACAATTGCAGTTGAGTTCTTCTGTCAATGGGCACTTTAATAGGTGCAAGGGCAAACGGTTAACCACCGCAATGAACAGAAACTGTATAATTATATCATGAAAGAAGGATCAAGCCTATGAATTCATCCTGATGATGGGTCTGTCTCACCTGGTCTATGTGTCATTTATTTAGTCTCTAAGGAACTGATACACTTGGCCCAGGGTGAGGGCACCTTAACCCCCCTATGCAATTTATAATAAGGAGTATTCAATCTTCCGAATTTTATATTGCTTATAAATTCTGTGGTACTTTGAGACATGTGGCATCTGGGAAGAGTGAAAGCGGATTGCAAGGATGGCCTGGACCGTTGTTCTGCAAAAAGAAAATTGTATTGACCCTTACCAACACTAAAACCCCAGTTATTTTTAAGAAGGAGTAAGCTGTATGGTATGAACAGCAAAAGTCAAATTTGTGCGTATATGGAATTAATTTTTTGCTACATTTCGTGTGGTTAAGATTGCAGTGTTATAACTACTTAGCAACATGGCAGTGACTTGGAAAGGGGGACGCTCCCTTCTCCTATTTCCATTTGGACTTCTACTGTTCTACCCACCAGTGGTAATATAAGAGCAACTGGAGGACACCAGCCTGGGGCAAAGGCATTGGGTGTTGCAAAGTCTTTGGCAGCCCTGAGAGGAGATGTTCTGAGGATGCAAAGATTTAGAGGGAGTTTATGGTCGATGTTAAGAACTGGAGCGAAGTAGGAACCACCTGTACTTATCCTTTGAATGGTGTTCTACCCCACAGCTACAGCATAATAACTACTGTCACAAAAAGTAAAGCCTTGCGCTGTGTAGGGACTTTATTTCTGTTGTCTGGGTTACACCATGCTCTGTGCTGAGATTCAGGCTAATGATCATTGCACAGTCGTATCCTTGGAGGAATATTCCCAAGAAGGAAGTTAATTAGGAAGTGTGCCAGAAATAATGCTCTCTATCTCAGAAAATAGTTTGAAGCAAAAGGAAAAAAAAGAAAAAAAACCCAAAGCCCTATTTTTGGTTTGTAGATATTATTTACTTCTTCTCAGCCTCTATTTTTATTTTTCAATTTGTCTGCTGTTTTCCTCTGCCAAGCTACAGTCCATCTGGATGCACTTCCCTATAAAACTGTGGAACTCAGTCTAGACTATTTTAATTGTTTAAGTACTTCAGACAGTTCTGGGCTGTGAACTCTAGTTAGACATCTCCTGTTTCCTGTCATCATAAAAAAGGAAAACCCTCCAATAGCTAGCTGAAGATTATATGTGTTTTTAAATTACACTTTCAGCCTTAGTGAATAAGGACTCTCTTTATTTTCAGCATACAGCTGGAAAGAGGACTCATATCACTAGGAAATCCAAATGAGGACTGAAATTTGTCCTTTTCTCAGTCTTTTAAAAATTATGAACATGGGTGATTTTACTGCACGCTGTGTGCACACCAGGAGGGAAGAGGGAGGGAAATAAGGCTGCTCACAAGCACCACTCTGAAGCAGAACCCCTTCTGCAACCGCTTTCTCAAATGCTCATTTAGAGATTGCAACTGCTCTGCACTGGAGAGACAGTGCAGGTTCTTTCTTGGTCTCAATGATAAAGGCGCAACAATAAATGGCTTAATAAAATAGCTGGTTTAATAAGATTTTAATAAGATGATAGAATAAAAAAAAAAGGAATATAGATAGCAACTAGATTTTACATCACTCCAGATGCTGGGAACCCCACATTTGTGCAGCATCGGATGCACCTCAGATGGATTTTCCCATGGCACGCTGCAAAGATCCTGTCTGTGGAGATGTTTGTCTGATGCTGCATCAATGCGGTGAGTTGGGAAACTGAGAAGAATTTACCCCAGCACTCCAAGCCCGAGGACATTAAGAGATATCTAGAGAAACAAGTTGTAGGACTGCCCATAGTACAACAAGACCTAAGTAGATCTTGCTTTCAGTGTCTGCGGGAAACCTACAATGTGAGTGAAGCAAAACAGGGGAATTCCAAGCACAGCTGGCAAGTTTGGAGACCCGTTTGCACTCAGATAAACTGGAAACTCAATGTAAATGGAGAAAACATCTGACTTATTTTCTGCCACAAAAGAAATGAAAAAAAATGCCATTGGCATGTTGATTAAGGCACGTAAGTGTTTGACACTTTTATCACTGTAATAGCGACATAATTTATAATACTTTACAGATGTTTATCTTTGAAATATACACCTGGACATTAACGTGATTTATGGTTTTAATGGTCAGAGACTGAAATTTTAGTTCCATATGAATGTACCTAAGAACAAGATGACAGTAATAAAAAAATCACTTTAAAGGAATTCCATTATTCACAGCAATTTTTCATTTGTGGTCTCACATTTTGTAAATATTTTCTTCTTAACCTGTTAGTAAACTGCTTTATAAATCACATAGAGGCTTCTGGCCAGAAGAAAGGAAAGTAATTGATCTTGATACCGCACAACCATAGTGATGCAGACTCTATGCACTAGTGGCATATGTTTTGATTTGTGTTCTCATTTTTCCCTGAAAATACATTAATTTCATTGGCTAAAGAGACAGTGTGGTACAAAAAATTGATTACTCTAGGAAAGTACAATCTAGAGACCACATTGGAAGATTTAGCATGTAATAACTGTTGGCTTTGTGGTAAATTGTCCATTACTGCAGCATCTAGAAGGAATGGTTCTGCTGAGAACCAAGCACCCACCTAGGTATCTTGGTTCAGCTAACATCCGTAAACTTTGGGTCGTTTAATTGTCATCTGAAATGGGCAATGCAATGACTTTCAGGCTCACTTTTCTTTTCCACCTTCTACCGTTTTACTCCTCATATTGTAGTTTGAGCTAAAATTCAACATCTAAGTGTCATTTCCATCAGAACTCACTGCAACTAATCAGATGAGTTTTGCTCATTTAGTGCACCACTGAAATTTGTTCATAATTCTTGTTAAGGTGCAAAGTTAACATACATTTACAGTCATATTTATGGAAGCAACTACAAAAGTAAGCAACAGCTCATCCCCCAACAGGATACACTACATTTTTTCAAACTGTATGGCTGAAGCTACAAATATAAGGAATATACATACATTTTCAGAAAGAAAACCATATACAAGTATAATTAAACAAATAGTGGTTTTGGAGTTTCAGCCAAGGAAAATAGTCTACCATGTTGAATCTTCATGTCAACAAATGTTGTGGTTTGTCCAACGGTGCTCTTCATTTTGGTTTCAAAAGTGCGGTGTCTCTAGTGGAGGGGACACTAATGCTTTCAAGGGCAAGTAAACCCTTGCTATAACTTGCTGTAGATGACACTACTAGGCAAAGATGGAAGGTTTACTGTTTTCATATTTGACATCCACCTTGTAAGTATATTTAAATATTTCTTAATTTCAGAGGCAGTCACACTACACTATGAAGCAAGGGCTTATTAAGCTTAACGAAATATATAAAAATTAATTATAACCATTATGTGAATACTAAATAGTTTCTCATGTGGCTGAAGCTTGCTAGAAGAATGATGAATGTTCAGAATGTGCTTCTGTTCATTTGTCTTGATTCCAGTGAGGATGTGAAAGTAGTAATTTAGCATACAATATGCTAACTCAGCAAAAAAACCTGACTTCCTGAGCTGACAAATCCAAACTCCTTCAAATTATTAATGTTTTTCATTAGCAGATGGATGTCAGGTATATTGTAGAAAGAGGTGTGGCAAAGGTCAGTAAAAGAAGAGAATAAGACTTGAATTACTCATCTGAGGCAACGCAAGTAGTACTTTCATATGCAAGAAGTTGTTTTAATCTAAATGCAATAATCCTCATGAAAGAAATGTAAATTTTCACTTGAAGAGAAATGACACATTAATTGTCCTCATATGTTTTATCTAGTTGAGTAGACTAACCAAAGTAATTGGAATGTTGTAACTTAATGCCAAGTCATTATAAAAATTGTTGAGGTCAAGGACCTAAACACTGGGTAAATGACAAAGTTTGCTCCAATCTTTCTCTTGTATCTGCTTATGATGAAGAAAGAATTTTCTCAGGTGTAGCTCATATGGAAATGTTTTAATTTCTGGACTATTTTTTGTAAGGTTTTATTCTGCTGAAATGGTATTTGTTCCCTAGATATTTTGAATGTGCTTTATTTGCAAAATAACTGCGTGCTGTGACTATATCTGTTATGCAGAACAGATACAAGAATCATTGCAATGTAAGGAGTCGAGTGTCTACAGGGAGGTAGGTGTTGAAGTCACTGGTCTCTAAAGTATGTGGTTTTTTGATGTATATTTTGAAATCCATAAAGATTAATTTTATAAAAATCCCCAGCGTTTGTTAGAAACTTGCCTTATTAAAAATTAGGATTAATTGAAAATTTAACCCTAAGAGTTAGACCATTTCTATTGTCAACTTTGAAATTGAACTTGTGATGATAGTTGTAGTCTCTTTACAAATATGACTCAAATCTTCTGGGGTTTTTTTGACAATTCAGTGACCAAGACCTTCAAAGTAATGCAGCAGAATTGGAGGCATAGTTCCCATTAGTTCTACTGGGAACTCTTACATTTCCAGGTAACATTCAAAAATACCTGTGGCCTGAAATCCCAAATGAGTATCATGGTGCCTTTGGAATATGCAATTTACCTTCCCTCTTTCTTCCAGAAATGTTCTAAAGGTATCTGATGCCTTCCAGGGAAAAAATGGAAGCTTTCTATATATCTAAGCACATTTAGTGAAGGAAGAAAAACCCAAGTCACAAAATGTTTAGTTAATCTGATCTAAAATTATTTTGCTTACTAATTTCTCTCTGTTTGTTTTACATACCAAAACATGCTCAGAAACAAAGAAAAGTGTTCAATTTCAAGTAAAACAAAATATTTCCTTAACATCAAAATATTTCCCTACCACTTCCTAGTGGATTATCAGAATTCAAAAAATAGAATTCCTTTCACACTGAGAAGAAGCAGTTTTTTAGGTTTTTTTTTTTTTTTTATGAAGTGCTAGGAAATATAAAAGCATTTATTCATGCTGCTTTTGTTGCCATAGTTCATTATTTTTCTATCCTCCACTTACATGTTCTAATCAAACAATATCACATAATGGTTCTAGATATTTCTCTTCCTAGTGTATAGCTATGTACTCTCCACTTTCATCTATCTGGCTTCTGTAGTTTGTTAGACACGGTTCTGTTCCAGGCAGAAGCGGCCAGCTCGGCTCTTTTCTAAGGTTTATGTCCTTTCTGAGTTCTTTTTTTTAAAAAAAATATAAATATATTTGCACAGTACAATGCATTAGAATTAGTTTCAGACTGTACAGGGAGGTTAAACAGGTATAATCTTTCCCTAATATGTGGAGAAAATACTTCCATTAACACTTTTGGGCCTAGAGAACAGAAAGAGACTCTATCCAATGACAGAGTTGACAGCCTTCAAGGGTAAGAGTCCTGCTTGTGCAAAGGGCACACAATCTACCACTGTGCATTAAGGCAATGACATGCATGCATTACCTTCATCTATCCAGTCATCCAAAGTGACAGAAATCGGCACAACGTGCAGGTTCTGAGAAGTTCATAAAGCTGGGTATAGTGAATTTGTGTGACTCATATCTGTGGTCACTGAGAGATAGGAGACTGTATCTACAAGGCAGAATTACAAGTGGCAAGCTGAAAATTTAAGACAATGAGATGGGGGAAAAGTGCATTTTTTTAAATAACGGAACGGAATAAGAGGGAGAAAGATTTCATACAATACATTTTCTACAATACTAGCCATGACCTTCACGGAAACCTGAAAAGACCCAGCATTGTGGTGTATCACACTCTTTGAACACTGTAGGTGTCCTGGGTTGAGAGACACAGGGCTAACTTTTCTTCTAATGCTGGGGAAAATTGCACTTCTAGAAGACACTAGTGTCTGAATTTGTGAAAATATTTACTTTATAGCCAGCCAGGCTCTGTGGGATTCAAGGTTAGTGTTTTTGAGCCTTGCCAGGTGCAGGGACAAGGAGGAGCGAGGCCTGGGCATTTGACCCAGGCTGGCCAACAGGATTATTTCATACCATGAACGTCACATTCAATATAAATTAGAAAAGTTTGCTACGTAGCTCTCTGTCCCTTGTTGGCGGCGGTCCAGACAACTCCTTGCCCCGGTGCCGGAGCCCTGAGGCCTTCCCTTCCTCCTGAAGCCATTGCGCTCGCAGTGTCCGACATTTGCTGTCCGCTGCTGGGAGTGCACAGCTTCCTACTGAATTGGCTGAGTATAACTCTTTCATAGGTTATATCAGTATCCGGATTAATACTGGTTCTTTAGTATTATTGTTAATTATTTACTCTTAGTCTATTAAATCTGTTTATATTTCAACCCCTGTGTTTCTTTGTGTTCCCCGATTTCCCTTTCCGGGTGGGGAGGGGTCATCGGGTGATAGAATAATTGTCTAAATGGCAATAGATTGTTACGGGTTTTCTCAAACCGTAACAGTAGGCCAGAGCTGTACCCATGGCTTTGATCCCCTGGCCCAATTTCCTGCAGAAGCCGGTTCTACATGACATGCTGGTCCTTGGACCCTCTGCTCTTTCCTTGGGAGTCCCTGCAGTAATCTAGCTCTTTTGGGAGACTCTGAAGAGTACATGTATAGTAAAATTCTTGAACAGACCTTAAAGGAAGATTATAATGATCCATCTGTGGCCTTCCTCACTTCCTACCAAGGCATCAGTTAGTAATATACCTCAGCTTCCAACAGGAGGGTTTCTAACAAATATGAACTGTATATATACATGCTTAATAGCATCACAATAAGCATGCTGCTGGAGAGGAAGAGAAAAGAAGAGGGAGGAAAGGAGGCATTTTGGTGCCTAGTTACTGCAAAACTATCTGTGAGCAAAGAGTTTCTTAGTCTTGCTACTGCTCATAGTCTATGCACTCCCACTCCCTCATTTGTACTACAGCTGCCTGTTGATCCAAGCCTAGGATGGAGGTAAGAAGATATACAAAAACCTGTAGAAATATCCTGGGACTTTATCAAATATCTTTCCTTGGACAGCCATTGCTACTTCTAATGTGACTGTAGTGGTTAGCTCTGCTCTTTCTATAGAAAATTACAGACTCAAAGGGCAGAACACCTTCTATGAAAAGACATGGCAGACAAGAATTAGTGGAAATGCTTGAATATCTCTAATTAATATCAAGTTTTCCAGAGGAGAATCATCAAGGCTGACATTGTGATAAGTAACAGCAAAAAATCTTGCTATGCTAACGTATAGCTTCCACATTGTGAACAAATGCAAATGTAATCAACAGAAGAAAATGATTATACACAGAAAGCAGCAAAGTGGGCATTATTTATTTGACAGAGCCATATAAATTGCTATCTGTTTTGATCAGAGAAATTTTTTATGCAGCTTCTCAGCAAGAAATATTTTGTCAGCATCTTGTTAAAAATATATATGCATTCAATGTTGTTTATCTTCAACAGAATTTGGCAGGGCAAAGCACTAAGACATTAATACAAGGTGGAGAAAACTGAGATCTGATATTAGGAAATATGTTGGTTGCTGAACCAAAAAATATAGTGAGGTCTTTACCCTATATAATGACTTTACTTGAAATTCTGAGTTATATGCAGAGCCACATCTCCATGCTGGTATTCATGTTGTGCCACAGTAATGAATTCCTTACGTCTTCTAGTAAACAGGCATTTGATTAAGCAATATCACAGGCTGATGTTGTTTCTCACCCTTTGTTATGGCCCTTTGTATGGCTCTTTGAGTTGGTCTGTTCAGAATCCTTAGCCCAGTGCAGAGAGACTCTTCAAGCAAGACAAAAGTATAAAGCAGTTATTTACTGGCTAACGCACATCCCAAAGATAGGCAAGGTATGATGAGCTGTTAGGCTAAACATGAGCATGTTCACCACTCTGATGAGGTGTCTGAAGAGTTTTTGCTGGCCAGACAGGAGGGGAAGAGTTTCCTTACTGGAAAGTAGTTGCTGCTGAGTTGTTGTCTCACACCAGCTTCAGACAAAATTGGAGACCCTGTCAGCTCCACTTGATTGACCTGACGATTCCCAGTGGGGTCCAACTAGACTGACCATCCTGATTTTTGTTTTGTTTTCTTCTTTTGGATCTTGCATCTTTCCACACTGGCAATGTCAACCTTGAAACTTTGAGCTACTGCTGATTCTATCTCAACAATCCTATCTCTGTCTGTAACATGTACTTGCTTACCTCTCTGTAGACAGCTCTTTCTAAGCAATTGGAGTCCAAGTTAAGCAGCTTTGCCATACCAGAGTGGGGCCTTGGATGCTTGGTGTGCAGACACCTGGGCAGCTGTGTATGTGCGTGTATGCGTGTGCCAGTTCACAGCATGAGCTACAGAGAGGGACAGGGAGTGACACCACCTTCCTCCTTGCGGCTGCTCGTTTCCTTCCCCTCCGTGCTGCTGTCACTGAGGCTTGTGTAGCTGTGCATTGAGCTGGCTCGGCTCAGAGAACTGGAAATAAATCCATCTGCTGGTGCGACCAGCTGCTTCCTGCAGTCCAGTGGGCGGGGCTTTATTTTGTGAACTGGCACCCTGAAAACACGGCAAACTGCTTATGAAAATGAGTAAAGGTGATCAAAGAGTGAGGAAAAGGTCAGCAGGAGAAGAACGAACACTTTTCTTAAAGAAAAAACCCTACGTTTTTCCTTGTAAATCTCCCTCACAGGCTTCTTAGCTAGCTACTCTACAAGACAACAGAATTACCAGCCTCTCTCTGCTGTTAGGATTGCTTCAGGTTCTTAAAAATTCACCATTTTGGGTTGTTTATGTTTTTATATTTGTTTGTTGATTTATGAGTGAGAGGCCTAGTACACTGATGGATATACACGCTGTAGTACTTTCTAGACAGAAAGAACTGGACCAGAATTGGACCTCAGTCCTAGAGAACTGAGATTTGCCCACATATCCAGCACTGCTCAGTATTGCTGTGCTTTCAAGAATCCGCTGTATTCTGTAACATCAGACTCCCACCAGATTGTTGAATACACCAAATAAATCACTAAATTGCATTCCTTCTGTGGATTCAGTTACACAACAGACCAGCAATATCCTTTTGATAATTTTAGCTTTGATAATTTTAGCTTTAATAATTTTAGCCAAGTTCCCATTCAGCAGATTTGATATTCTGTGAATGAGCCACATGCATGCTTCTTTGTAAAGTGTTAAAATCCCTATGGCATCTAAAGATGCACACCTAGAAATGGACTACATAGTCATCTGGTTATTTTGCTTCTAAATTTTATATGTATGCATGTTTGTTTACTGATGTTGTGGTTTTACCCAGATTGATCAACCAGAATGACAGATGGCGCCTCCCTCCACCCCCTAAGGAAAAGAGAGGAGAGGAAGAGGGGAAAAAAATAATTATGAGTTTAGAAAAAAAACTGAATTACTTTAATGAAAATATAAATAAATAATGAAATAATAAATAATAAGAAGAAAAGAAAAAAAAAGGGAAAAAAAAAGTATGCAGTATATACAAAACCATATCAAGCTCCCAGGATGATCATCACGTCATCAGCAGGCACAAGGGAAAGTCGCAGGCTGGACTTGGTGATGGACAGGAGCTGGATTCTGGATCTGGAGTCAGGAATGCTCAGACCGGGATCAAAGGCAGACAAACAGACAGGGTCCTCCTCAGACGTCGGCCATTGAAAGAAGAGAGAGCTGACCCTTTGATCCCTCAGCTTTTATACTGAACATGATGCGGATGGGATGGAGTACCCTGTTGGTCAGTTTTGGGTCACCTGTCCTGTCTGCTCCTCCCTACAGGTGTGACCCCTCTACGCTTTTCTGCTTCTGACCCTCCTACGGGGCAAATAACAAATTTGCCTGACCTTGGTTGTTATAGCAATAAGTATAAGCAAGGGCCTGTCTGCATACCATTCCTTGGTACAATCAGGTCCTATCACTATAAGACTAAACAGTTTCTGAACAATATGCTGTTAATTTCAGAGTTTAGTTCATTAGAAAAAGCCCAGCTGAAAAAGTAAAATTACTGAACGGAAAATTAGTTCTGTTTTACCTCAAACCAGGAGAACTGATTTATATAGTTTAGTTTACTATATTTAAGAAGTTGCCTATCTATCTGTCCCAATTCAAGTAAAGAAAAATTATATATTTACTAAAGCAGAAATAGAATCAAGCTCAAGGAATATATTTTTTTAATTGAACATCTGCTATATGGATTACATCTATTTCTGTAGTCACATATTCAGAGAAAAACATGTTTCAGCCATGAGTTTCTGATACTATTTTAGCATGTGATATTCTTCCATGGACAAGTTTTTATCCATTATGCAGAATTTACTCCCTATTTGATTTTATTCTTTTATTTGAACAACAAGTAAACTAGGCAGTTCTTCTAAAAATACAACAAGATGAAGAAAAAACACACTTTTAAATAAAATCATAAGTTTGGGTAATAACCCCATAATACATTCAGGTAAATTGGAATGTGAAGTTCTGCAAAAAATGTTCTTAATGTATTATAAGTCTGATCTACTTTGTGAAATTAGAGACACCTGCTTTTGTCATTGCATTCCAATTCATATATAACGGTGTCACATGTGACATTAGTGTATTGAACAGAACCACAGGAACAAAACTATGAGAAACAAGAAATCTGCCAGTTTCTCTTGCCCTCCTTCTATTGGTGAGGAATTTTTTGATCACTCTTCCAGCCTGTTCCTTTGTCAGCAGTTCTATAATCTAAAAAGTTACATTTTGGAGGGGTATATTTTTCCTGAATTTCCCATATTTTTCCTAGGTGTTCCTTCTTCAGCTTCTCATTACTTTTTTTCATAATTTTCAAACCAGGGGCATCTGCAGTAAAGTATCTTTTTCCCTCTTGCTTTTGAGTACCAAACTTGGCTATTGTGATATTCATTGCTAGTACTTAGCAATTTATACATAAAGGCTCAGATCTCCTGTTACCAGCCAAAGACAAGTGTCCTTTTCCTCCATTGGGTAGTGGTGTAGCAGTCCGGCGCAAGTTGGTGCAGGTGTTAGAGGTGTTAGAGTTCCTTATGGCCTATGGAAGTACAGCCAGGCTGAGCTGTGTGACACTGTGGGCTTCTTGATGGTCCCTGTCATGTCAGAGCAGCTATCCTGGCTTGCAATATATACCTTTAGTGCAGGAGGTTTATTGGAGAGCAGCTTTCCAGATAGGAACAATTTGGATTACTCTATCTTTTCAGGTAAAGACCATGATAAGTAGGACTACCTGAACAAATGGAAGGTGGTAACTTGCAAAACAGTGTCTCTGGAAAGGATTTAAGGAGCACAACTGACAGACAACCCAGTACGAACTCCCATGTTGTACTGTATCAGTTTAAGGCTACTACATTCCTTGATTGTATGAGGAAGGAACATTGAGATGACTTAATTCTACATGACATAGTTTTACTTTGGACTTAAGGCTGCCTTAGGTGATTCTGATTTACATCACAATCCCCTACCTTTTATCTTTCTTGATCGAATTAATGTTCTTGTCCAACAAAGCCAGTATTATGACTCCAGTCTCTCTGCTGTCTCCTCAGGTCCAAGTTTTGTTCTGTACATGCAATTCAACTTTTTTTGAAGCAGTAGCTTAATTAACTGGTGACTGACCAGTTTTTGCAATGCAGATGCAGTTCATGTAGCAGAAAACAATATTAAACTGTAGGCAGTCCATGTATTCCTAACCGTACCACCATTTGTCCAGGCCCTGTCTGACTGTGACTGATCAAGGTACCGCTACAGTGGCAGAAGGCTCAGAGGAGATGGGAAGGGTGACATGCTCATGAAGTTCAGGGAGGGATGTGGGGAATGATCATAGCTGTTGCAAAGAAAGCTGAACTTAGCACAAGGGGGACTGGAGGGTTGTCTTTCTTCTAGGTTAATGGCTACCTCAGTTGACTGGATCAGCCTCCTATATTGGTGGAGTGGATCAACTGGCTGTATTAGTTGGGGAATCAATCAACCATATCAGCTGAAGAGATCAACCAGTTATATAACTGTTTGCCCCTCAGTTAATCAAAAGAGTGGAAACAGTCGCACAACTTTTAATAGAGTACCCAACACAGTGCATAGACTAAAGTCTATACAACTGTAGTATAGACTGTGTGTTGTATAGACAACATACAGTGTATAGGCATAGAGTATAAAAACTGAACAACAAACAAAAAGGACTTTGAAGAGCGTGACAGACTTGTTCTGGATTCAGTCCACATATGCCTTCCCAGCAGCTGAGGATACCCCAGTGTCCTGATGGTGAGCATACCATAGTGAATTTTGTTAGTACTGTGATTCAGCTATATATTGCAATTGCTATACTCTGATAATTTGTACTTGTGTTGTGATTTAAGTATCTCCTGTATCCACCTGCAAAATCCAAATCCAATGTAACATCAAAAGAGCTTCAAATAAGTAAATTTGGTGTTAAACTTTAAATCCTCCATGTGTGGAATAGCTAAAGCAGATTGGTCAGAATATTGGACTCTGATGCTGAAACAGGTTAGTCAAGTCTGCATTCCTGGCTTTGTTTCACTGCCAGTATCTGTGTTGCCTATTTGATCTCTCTTTACATGTGTCAGCTTAGCTTTTTATGCCTCTTGAATGTGGAAATTTCCACAGGTGAATCTACTTAATTTAAAGTAACATTCCACAGTAATTCCTTTCATCTTCACTGTTCCACAGTAATTCCCCTTCATCTTGGTTTCTCAAAAAAATCATCACTCATTGAGCCAGGAAAACAAATGCATATAGCAAGGATACCTAGATATAACAGTCTTTTGCCATATTTTGTAGGTTAATAATATATGACTTGCCAATACATCTGTCTTTGTAAGACCTATGATTCCAAAATATAAACTCTAGCACAGAATACTGGTCCTGAAATTGTGCAAATGAATTTAGTCCCCATATATAAGGATTGCTGAAAAAATAGCAAAAGTTAAAAGAGATACACAAGCAGTATTTGTGGGCTAGAGGAAATGACTTACAAAAAATGGCTTAGATCAGTCTTTTTTATATTTTCAAGAAGATTTGAGTTAACTTGATTGTATTGTATAAGTACTTTCACAGGCAGAAAGTATCAGTTCTTGAGGTGATTTTTAACCTCATGGAGAATAGCATAGGAAAAACCAAAGTCAAGGAAATGCAAACTAGAAATATTGCATAGATGTTTAACTGTACAAATGGCCATCCAAAGCAACAAAGTTCTGAAGGCAGTGATGGACTTTCAGTTTTTTGAATTCTTTCAGCTGAACTCGGGCACCTACCTGGAAGTTGTGGTTTTGATAAAGACAGTTACTGCACTCAAGAAGGAGCTAGCTGAGGGAAAGGTAATGGTCTGTGATTACAGAATATCAAACTAGGTAACTTAATGGTGCCCGTAAGCTTTACACTCTATGATTCTACTTGCTCCTGTTACATTGTACAGAGATGTATAAACCCATCCCAGAAAAAAAAAAAAAAAAGTTGAGATAAGTCTGAAATATTTTCCCTTAATTTTTTTTTCTGGTGTTTAAAACATGAGACCTAGAATTGTAATGGAACACTGGGTTAATTGATTCTGGTCTCCTGTTTTGACATGTCACAGTATTTTATAATAATTTTGGAAACAGCCCCAGCTACTCCTACTCAAAGGCTGTTTCAGAGCTTCACTGCTCTTCTGATGGGATTTCCATCCCTGATCTATTCATGGCTACCTTACACCTATTCATTCTCATGACAGCATTATCCTTCGGTTTATGCTCCTTATGTATGTGAACATTTTTATGTAGATCAGTCATATCTCTACTCAATTTTCAGTTAGATTGGTGGGGTCTTTTCTAATAATACATGCCTCTGTTCTCCTATTTACCCCAGCAGTCCTTTTCTACATTTGTTTCAGTCTGAGCTCATGAGTGTTGAAGGATATTTGTATTGTTTCCTGTATTTTATTCCCATTTTTCTTCTCCATCACTGATCTCTTGTTCCTTTTTCATCCTTCACTATTCTTTGTTCCATGATATGACCTGTATTTCATTCTTCTATTGCTTTCATTCACTTATTTTATCAATCCACTTAGCTCTGGCTCCTTATCCATTTTATCAACCTGAAGATTTCAAAGTGTCACTCCAGATTAAATCAAAGTCTACAATTAGGCTATCATCCTGTCTCCAACAGTGGCCAGTGGCCATATATACATAGGTAAAAATATTTTGTTATAATTCTGATGAAATTCTCCTAGTCTTTGGTAAATTATGATTCCTGCATTAGAGATGTATTTCATAACACAGTCAACACAGTAGCAAAGTGTTTCCAGAGTTTAACTATATGTTATGTCTCTTCAAATTACTTTTGAATCTAGTTGCATTTGGTATCACGTAGTTCTTATATTGGAAGAGACACTGAACAGCTGCTCATCACCCTGCTCCCTTTGCCAAACTGAAGAGTACTAGTCTATTTAATTTGATCTTGCACTGAAGCTCTTTCAATTGTTTGGCTACGCTTCTCATTCTTTTCTTTTTTCTAAATGTACTCCGTTCTTTTTCAGAAGAAGGTACTAGAACTATATAGATTACTTCAAGAATGGGTACATATTTCCCATGTACACTGAGATTATCATGTCTTCTGCTGTATTTTATTTTACCCCCAGAGTTGCCTGAGGGTCTGTTTTCTTTTCTGAAGAGCTTTGAAGACTATTTTGTAAGTGGTAATAATCAATTACCACTCAGCATATATGTAGAGTCAATCACTCTGCTTCTAATGTTAGAGTTGTTTGTTTCTCTGTATGTCCTTTTACATCTGTTTTACACTATCTGTCTCCTCCTTCTGTATCAGTCTCATAAGACCTTTCTGCACATTCAGTCATTTGTCTTTAAGATCCCAAAGACTTTGAGGTATCAAACTTTGTCATCTCAATATCCATCAAGACATTCCACATCTTTTATCAATATGGTGAGCAGTTTGTACTCCACTTGCAACTGCCATATATGCAGAAAACTGATCATTAATTACAACCTTTTAATCAGTCATGTGAAGGACTTGCTTCTTACCCCATCATAGAATAATTTCTTGAAGAGCATTTGATGACCAACCTTGTTGAATGCCTTTTGAAAGTCTAAATAGATTTCTATCCTCTCACACTCTGTATGATTTTTAGAGATGTATGATACATAACATAACTCTACAAAAGTTTTCTTGACTTCCCAGTGCCTGACATCTATCTATGACTTGTCTAATTCTATTTTTTATCATGATTGCTACTGATTTGTCTGTGTAAGCATCAGATTTATTGGTCTATAGTTATTGGATTCCACTAATATCATTAAAAATTAGCTCTGTATTCTGGTTTCCTGGCAGTTTTATGTGAGAAGTTACAAACCTGAGTTACTAGTGCAGCTGTTTTACCCTACAGTTTCTTAGGAACACCTGAGTGAAAATTGTCTTGTGCCAGTGGTTTGATATTACTGCCATTTTTTTTATTTGAATATTCTACTTCCATTTCAATTTAAAATTTATTCTTCCATGGCATCTCCCATGCCATGGAAAATCTCTCTGTAATGCCAATTTTAACATCAACGCCTAACCCCTAGCACAAGCCCCAAAACCTATAGGAAACTCCATCCACTAACCCATTATAAACCCTACCTTAAGAAAAACTCAACCCGTAATTAAAACCCTCAATCCCTAATCGCAAACCAAAACCAAACACCTAAACTCTAACCCCCATCCCCTAATGCACGCTGCAAGCCCAAAGCTGTAAGTCTAAACTCAGTGATTGCATTAGGGTTAGGGCTCAGTGTAAGAGTTTAGGGTTGGTTTTCTGTTTAAAATTGAGGATTTGATTTAGTGTTGGGGTGAGGATAAGAGGGTATGGCTGAGGATTATTGCCCGGTTTAGTGTTAGGTCTTGCAATTAGATTATGGGTTTGGGCAGAGTAGAACTGGAATTCAGGTTAGGATTAGATTTAGTAGTTATGCTTGCAGCCAACAATTTGGTTTATGGTTTGGCTTTAAGTTTAGACTTCAGGGACAGGGTTTGAGATAGACGTATTTATGGTTAGAGTTACATTTTACTGTTAGTGCTCAGATTTAGATATTGGGCTGGAGTTCAGTGATTGAGTTCAGGTTAGGATTTGGGTTTGGCTTTAGAATGATGGTTGGGTTAGGGTTAGGGATAGCTTTTAAGGTTAGGGTTTAGGATTAGGGTAAGGCTATTGTTACGCTTTAGGTTTAGATTTTGTGTTAGGGTGCAGTTAGGCTTAGACTGATGAGTAGGACCTAACAGGTTTAAAATTTGGGTTATATTTAGGGTTAAGGTTATAGTTATGTTTAGCACTTGGTTTAATTTTATGGTTAGGGTTAAGGATTAGGGTTACAGTTTGGGTTTGGTCAGGCATTAAGGTTTATTATTAGTCTTACATTTTTAGGGATTGTTATGCTTAGAGAGATTACGCTTTTAGCACTTGTTTGGCTCCTATCTTTTTTTATCATGGCTATACTGAGTTTGAATTATTCTATTTCTGGATCAACATACATTTGGAGCCAATTAGGCAGCTAAAAATATTCTTATGGATAAGAAAGTCATAAGATATACACTATTTGGTTTAGATGAGAAATTATCTCAAGCACATACCCAGGTGCTGTAAACACTTTTGTCTGTATTTTCCATTAGGGCCAGTTAATGAAAAGTTTCAGCTAAAGAACAATGAAACTTTTAGAGATACTGTGTATTAAAGAGCTGATGGTGTGATAAAAGCAGCATCAACTCAGGCAGAAAACAATCAGAAATACAAGTGATGGCAAGGACCCAGACTATGTGAAGTTCAATCAAGATACTATCCAGCCTACAGAAATCCAAGTTAATCACATGAAATCCCTTCTGTCTTCAGAAGGAACACAGCCAGACAACAGCAAAATTGAAATTATGGCCAACATAAACCATCCACCACTAACATAAGCAACAAGAACATAACATATCTGTAGATACTTGAATTGATTAAAATTTTTATGCAGTACATACTTTTGGAAGAAGCCTGAACTGCTTTACAGAATTGTTTTGTAGCAAGGCAGTTTGGATAGCAGTCACAAAAAAATGCATTAACAAACACAAGGAAGACTCCTAATTATTCAGGATATATGTTTCCAGAAACCTAGTCATCATTCAGACAAGGGAATCCTGGAATGGATTAGGAATTTATTTACTGTAAGATCAAGGTCCTGTTTCACGTATATCCCGAGCTTTCATGTCACTCAAATTATTACTGCATTTTCAATAGGCACTTTTTTTCCCGCCCGTGTGAATGTAAAAGAGCAGGCTGCAGAACTGTTACTTAGCAGACATTGCTGTGATTCGCTAAACCTCTAACAGCTTTACTGAGCCTGAGGTAAAATGTAAGAAATGCTGTGACTTGACAGCCATCCACAACTGGACACCACTTCTCCTTCAGATCTGCAAGACATGGAAATAACACACCATAATATACAGAGAAAATGCTAACTGTAAATCAAGAGTCAAAGCAGAAAATAAACCACAGTTATGGGTAGTGTTACAAGTTTTGCACAAATATTCTTATTCATGCAAAACACCACGTAAAAATTGCCTGGCAGATGTATCAAAATAAGCACATAAGAGACAGTAACCTCTGTGGTGTTATATGAACATCTGGAATTGATGCTAATACCTGCTGAGAATGTAGATAGTACAACTACTATTGGATGTTGATACTATGACACATGTGGCCTACCTACACACAGAGACTGAAACAGAGGTGATGATTTGATTGCAGGGATTATGACCTCTGGTCCACATAGACCTGTTTGACCTTTCTCCATACAGATTAAGTTTAAGCAAACCATAGTTTATGTAAGACATTGTTTCACGAGAAAGATTTAAAAATAAAGAATTATTAATCCTATTTAATTACTTAATATTAGTTAAAATTAATTCTATTAGGGCTCTTTCATACAGTGTAACTGCTTGCTCAGGGTCTGGAATGCCAAAATATCTGTAAAGGCCATAGTGATTCTGTGCCTCATAAGCAGTGTTCTAGTTCAGCCTGGTGTTCATGAGGTTACTCTGTGATCCCGATGTACTGACACAGCAGATGCAAGAAAGCTCACTCACAGATTTACCCCTCATGATTGTGGGGAACCATCCCTTTTTCTTCTTTTCTTCACTTCTGAAACTGAGATGGTATTTCTGAAACAGTTGATGTATATCCCAGGTATTTTCTGATAATCAGTACTTGCTTATGTTCCTCAATACAACACAAAGTAGAACCTGCAAAAATAACACTGGTTTGAACTACATATGTGGAAGGCAATATTACATCTTTGGGGCTACTGCTCTGGGCAGCGCTGCAAGTCTTATGTTTTGCCTGGGCTAACAGGCTTTGCCATGCACAGAAGTCACTGTTGATGCACTTTGCTTCCTGCAGTGTTCTACCATTGTTCCTTCCCACAGGTGCACCCTTATAGTTTGTACGGTGTGCTGAGAATCGAAGATATTCTGTGTTCTATTGACACATGCAAATTTTTGAGGTGGAAGAGGCCTTCACATTGGTTTCCATAGACATTCTGCTTACAGTACTGGAATGCAAGAAATTCTAAAATTACCAAATTCAGAGAAACTATCTTAGGCTGACATTCACCTGTTTGCATATAGAGTTTTGCAACATTGCAATGCACATTGAAATAATGCAGTTGTAGACATTGGAGTTTAGATGTCTAATGTACTGTTAGTTGTCTAGACTCCTTTTACTGCTAGGTAGAGAAAGAGAGATTCCCAGAATTAGATTCTTCTTATCAGAATGTGGGTATCTAATATAGACCAGAGAGTTCTGAAAAGCTACCCAAGGCTATAGGAGATGAATCTCAACCCTAATGTTCCCAGGATGTTAGTTTATACTATACAAGATTTCATTTTACAAAGAATGGTGTGACTAGTATTTTTTAATCATAATTTATATTTCCATGACTTTGTGGTATCTTGCATTAAACTGCAAGATATTAATATTATATATTGATAATTAATCTTAATATTATATATTTATATTACTGTTTTATTAATAGATTTAATATTATACCAATATTATATAAAGATAATTAATATTATATATTAATACTATCCTGTGTTAAACTGTGTGAGACACCATAGAAGTGGTTTGAAGTTAAACATGACTTTTTATTGTGTTACCTTTTTCTTGTTGAACATATTGCTCAAAGAAAAACAAAATCATCTTTCAAGTGCAGATAGATGCAGCTGCAGTTGGTCTTTCCCATCCTTTGGATAATGTATTGAACATTACAAAGACCAACATTTATCATGTGTTTAGGCCTACATGCTATCTTCCACCTACTGCTGTACCACGGAATCACACAATTGTCAGAGTTGGAAGGGACCTCCAGAGATCATCTAGTCCAACTCCCCTGCTAAAGCAGGATTGCGTAGAGCACATTACTCAGGACTGCATCCAGGTGGGTCTTGAAGATCTCCAGAGAAGGGGACTCCACAACCTCCCCGGGCAGCCTGTTCCAGTGTTCTGTCACCCTCACCGTAAAGAAGTTTTTCCTCATATTTGAATGGAGCTTCCTATGTTCCAACTTGTGCCCATTGCCCCTCGTCCTGTCACTGGGAACCACTGAGAAGAGTCTGGCTCCATCCTCCTTCAACCCCCCCTTTAGATACTTATAAGCATTTTCTTCTTCAGGCTAAAGAGTTCCAGCTCTGTCAGCAATGATGTCATGTGCAGGTCACTTTATGACATTAATGTTTATGATTGGATTCTTGCCCTAATTAAAAAAAATAATAAATCCACTTTATATTGATTTACAGCTGGCTTTATCTGTAAGTAGATAAAATTTCCACAATGATTTTCCAAGGATCATATCCCTTCCGATTTGTTAGAGGTTCACCATCCCAGGAAGTATTTATGCCATTACATAATGTATATGTCCTGTTCTATTTTAGCTATATTCTTGCACAAACTTTATCACCATAAATATTGAGCCCTAATAACATTTTTCCAAGTCACTAGTAGGATTTTACTTGTAACTTTAAAACAAATTCCTCAAGGGATGACAGTCAACTACACTGCAATTGTCCAAGATCAGTTACTATACCCATGGTCAATTTTGGAAGCATATGTTTTCCTGGATTAGAATCTGTACACTTTTCTGCCTGGGTGAAATCTAATTTTCTGTTTCACTTCTGTACTGAAGGAAGTGTCTCTTTCCAGTTTAGTTGCATAGATGTCAAGCTAATTCTAAAGTAATTATTTTCAGGTGCACTTAATTCACCTTCTATTTCTCCTGGCTTGGATCAATGCTTTAATCAGAGCTTCAATGGTTTCAAAGGTTTTCTTCTTGTAGCTGGGTGATGTGAAAGAGAGTTGATGTTTATAGGTTCTGGGCATTGGCAGTTCAGAAGTTAGTTCATGTTCCCTCGACTCCCACATCAGCCGTATGTAAACTTACTATTGGTAAAAGGGATTTTTTTTCTATGTTATTAACCTGAAATGGGATAGAAGAGTAACTGCTGGATGGATTCAACCCTCATTAACATTGCACTGTAGCTGTTGGGCTCCAAACCTGTTTGAGTAGCCTGGCTTGGGGAGGAAAAAGGAAAAGAAAAGAGCTTGTGCTCTGTTATTTATGTTTTCCCCTAATATCTGGGGTCCAGATTTATTCCCAGTGAATCCATCAATAATAATTAGCATGACGCCAGTGGAAGGATCACACAACCACATACATGGCCTTTTTTTTCCAAAGTGTTTGTATTTCTCTAAGGTAAGAAATTTCATATACAATGGTCATATACATTTAATGCTTCCTGGCTTAATCTCCTACCTGAACTACTTCCAAATGGTAGTTGTTTAATGTGAGTATCAGTTAAAATGTTGTCATTATATTTACACCAACATTACAAAGTCAGCTCACAGTGAGAAAGTTGTTTCTGGATTTTCTGTTCTTTGCTGAGGATAAACGTTTCTTCATGCTGTATCTCTCCTACTGTGTTGGGTTTTTTCTGCACTAATTATTAAAGGCAGTCAAATCACTCATGGAGAATAAACTATTCAAAGACATTAGCCTTTCCTTGCATTTTTGAATTCAGATAGGTGTTGCAAGTGCACAATACATGATTTAATATCTTTTCAAGGAGTGCTTGTAACTTCTCTTAAAGTATTCCCTTCTGTTGGTGTGTAGACAGTCACAATGGTTCCAGCAGAGGCTTTTCTCTCTGCCTGCACAAGCTAAGCTTTCAAAAACAGGAGCAAGTAGCATGTAATGAAACGTTGCTGATGCAGTTGTGTGTTTCAGAGAAAGCTGTGTGCTAAAGATTTTGAAAAATCAGGAGCTCATCAGTTTTTTCTATAAGTTGTTGAGCCGTCATTTAAATGAACAACTGCTTCAGACCATAGTCTCATGCTTTTTTGCCATTCACTCTTGAGAAAATTTAGCAACCTTTCCATATGTCACTTACATAGCTCTAAAGATGTAGATGCTTTAAACAAGAAAGATATAATGTTTTTTAAAGATTATCACACATTTCCTTCAGCTTACAACCATTAAAAAAATACCATAGAAGCCAGTCACATGGCCAAAACTCTATGGTGCCTCCAGACTCCTTTTGTGTTAACCAAGGGTACACCCTACCCAGTCTAGATACCTCATTTAGGAAAAGATAAATTGCTTCTGGCATTAGGCCTGTTTCCACTGACTGTGAAGGTTACTTAGATGAAAAACTGAATGGTGAATCCTTTTTGACAGATAAAGTTGGGCAAGACAAATCCCAACTTCGTCATGCCCCAAGAAATTCACAACAGACATTTGTTTTATAGGGCTCCTGTGGCTTCACAGCCTCTCCAGCAATCCTTCCTGACGCTCACTGTTAGAAGGGATTCTTTTTTTACTGGGATACAACTTGCTTCTACCTTGTTGTAATGTTAGATTCTTATTGTGTTCAACTAGTTACATGGGCACAAGACACATTATTTCCTTCTGTTTACCAAAAGCTTTTTATGCATTTGTTCTTTTCCCCTCTGTCCTTTCTTCATCAGGTTAAACAAAGGCAGTTCTAGACTTCATTCTAATTGGTCTCTCTTTTTCTCATCTTTATCAAGACCTTCCAGGTAAAAACAGCACTGCAACATGAATATTGTTCTGGCTAAAGCCTTTCCAAGTAGAGCAGGAGGACTGCTTTCTGTTCTTGTAGGTTGTACTCTTATTTGTATGCTTGTCTCTTCCACAACAAGAACTGATTGGCTTTTTAGTATAATAACCTTTAGATCCTTTCCTTCTGGTCCTTACCATGTATATATGCAGTTGTTTAATTGTATCTAGATGCAATTTAATTACATTTTTTTCAGTCTGTTTCTCCATGTTATCAAGATCCCCTGTTCCTCCAGTGCTTATTGAGTTCTTCCTAGTTTGCTGTTGCTTGCAGATTGCAGCTGTACTCTCTCTGTGGAGCTGAGCAGAGTGCCAAGCTACCTGCCTGGGCAGACTGAACAGTAATAACTATTCAAACAGGAAAAAATCTGTTCATTTCCTAGATTCTCTAGCAGAAACAATTTTTAGGTATATTGTGCCTCTGCCTGATGAATTGGACAATTCAGTTTCAAGCTCTTTCAAGTCTTCCAAATCAAGGTTGACGTCCATTCCTTCCATGTGATCTCTTGTTATGACTTGGGATTCAAGGCTTCTCTGAAAATTCAAACCTTTTTACAGGGGAAAACATGACTGATTTCTGGGCCACTCTAAAATGTGTTAGCAAACCTGAATGGCCAATAACTAAGCAGAGGCAAATGTTTACAGATGACAGGATGCTATTTAGACTAAGGCAGATAGAGGCATTTCAGAGACCCAAAGATAAGAGTTCACGTAAGCAAGAAACATAGCATCAGGTGGGTTTCATTGTTGATAAATACAAGTTCCAGAAGAATATTGACAACCAATTGTACTCCTGGACCCTAGATTAATTGTAACAGGTGGAAAGAGCTGGGGGTTGCTATAGGAATTGAATAGCTCAGTGCAAAAACAAAGACAGAACATGAGGAAGAATAAAGAGAAGAGTAAACCCAGAAAGGTTAAAACGACATAAAAATATTAGGTACATTGACAGAATACTTTCAGATTCTTCCCTGTGGAACTTTCATTGACGAGTTTGATAAGAATACATGTGGTGGAAATAGGCTGAAATATATCTAAAATATTTTTAATAAAACAGATTCATAGAACAACAGGTTGGAAAGGATGTCAAGGATCATCTGATCCAACCTTTCTTGGCAAAAGCACAGTCTATACAAGATGGCCCAGCACTCTGTCCAGCTGATTCTTAAAAGTGTCCAATGATGGGGAATTCACCACTGCCCTGGGGAGATTATTCCAATGGCTGATTGTTCTCATTGTGAAAATTTTTCCTCTTGTGTCCAATTGGAATCTTCCCTGGAGTAACTTGTACCCATTACTCCTTGTCTTTTCCATGTGACTCCTTGTAAAAAGGGAGTCTCCATCTTCTTTTTAGCCACTCTTTGACCTACTGTCTCAGGGCACAAACATAAAGTACGTTAACAAAGACTTTCCCATCAAACAGTTTTCCCAGTGTGAAAGAGTATCTTTTAAAAATGTATCAAAAGTGCACCAAGAAGAGTGGGCAAGGCTCAGAATAGTTTTACAAGCAAAAAGAGTTTTCCTCAACATTAATAGGTGCAAGATATTGCAGACTGGACCAGTAACTTATTACACACAATTACCAGAGTGTTCACAGTGCTATAAATCAAATAGTGGGAAAGCGCTATAGCAATGTATTTCTTGTCTCATAAAAAACCACTGCAATCAGTCAGTATTTCTATAGGAAGCTTTGGGAGGGAAGAGGAAGAGCACCAAAGGATATTGGAGAAACACTGCCAAAGCTGAGCCAGGGCTGAACTGAATACAGCAAAGATGAGGTTGCAGGGATGATAGTACAAAGGTGTCCACTGACACAGAGGCAGGCAATAGCAACCTGCAGCCTCTCGCCAGTTTCAGCTGCCACTGCTGTCTAGAAACTGACTCACATCCAAAACCACCCACAGCTTGAGACAAGATTAGGAGGCTACAAGCATTTTGATCACTGGTAACAGGGAGGAAAGAGGGTATGGAAGTCTCTGCAAAGAAGAAAAAAACAAACACTGAAGTACTGCCCACTCCAACACTACAAGTAAAGTCTTTACCATAGTTGTATCAGTGTTTATGCATGCATGCTCTTGACAGTATATCTGTGACTCCCCAAAGCATCTAGATTTCTGTGCTGCCAAGGTTTGCTATAGACATAAATCTCCACTTAGAATAGTCACTGTGTGATTCGCTCTCAGGAGAGCCAGCGCTGATCTGTATGGAACAGAGAGGAGATGTTCTTCCCTACTTCATAACAAGTTGCATCAGGCTCATGAGGCTGTTAGATTAAGTGCTGAAGCTTCTAGAAGTTTGTGCAGTTTATTAGAGGACTCTGAGTCACACTGTTTCTGTTGCATTGCCATCCCCAACCCCTAACCCCTTCATCTGGAGAAGCAGGAAAAACTGTGGGTCAAGAATGAGCCATCTTGCCACCAGAGACCAACGAGAAACCTCACACATAATCAGTGCTTATTACCAATGACAAAGAAAAGAGGGGGAAAAAAAGGTGTTGCTAAAGGCCATGACAATACCTTTAACAGTTAGGTAGTAATTTATTTATGAGTCAGAAAAATATATTAAAAACATTGTAAGCATAGAACTAAAGGTGTTTGGAGGGAGACAAAACCCAGATTCAGTCCCAGGATTAGATTACAATTTGTAATACTATACATTTTGTAAAGTGTACAGCACGCTATTGGGATTGTAGGAGTAGATGACATAATGGTGTGTCTTTGCAACTGAAAAAATAAAAGCATGCACTGTCTGGGCTGGATCGAAAGATAAACATTTTCCTTTTTTACCAATTCAGGCATGTGTAACAAAGGCAACAACAAATATAGGGAAAGCAAAACACAGAGGATTAGTGACTAAACCAAAAGAAGCAATAGCTAGTGTTGTTCATGTATATTCAGTCTGCTTCCACAGCTAGTGACCACTGTTTAAGATCTGAAGATTCAGCTCCTGGTTATAGCTGTCAAATTGAACCATATCTATCAACCAAATGAGTCAAATCAGGTCATATCTTCCATGTCCGTTGGGAGTGCCATCACCATTACTACTAGGCTACGCATTAGTCTTGATGAGAGCAGAGAGGAGGCGACAAATTATTTTGTTGACACTATTGCACTCTGTGTAACTACAGTTATAAATGTTTATAGAAGCATGGAAGTGTTTAACTGGAGGCCTTGGGGAAAAAGGCTGCCCCCGCCATCCCCAGAGTCATGGTTCCTTGGAACCCCTCCAGCAGTATCAGTGGAACTACTGCTGGAAGCAAGGACTTAAAATGAGGCCCCACCACGTGGCTGGCTCATTCATCTGTTCTTTTTGTCTGTTGTGTTTAAGGAATAAATATTTGGTTTGATTCAAAAAAAATGTTTTTTGAGCCTTTTCCAGAAAACTAAGAGCGTGGCAACTGGAAGCTGTTGGAAGATTGTGGAGAAGTTGGTTTAAATGTTTTTGTGCAAGGAAAGCGATGGAACCTGGGCTAACTGAGAAACAGTGGCACTAGTGACAGCAGCTCAATACCCTGCAGTTATATATACAGCTCAACAGTGATTGATCACTTCCTAATGACTAGAAGAGGCAAATCCAAATTCAGCATCCAATATTGTTCAATAAACCACAAGTTTAGTGCTAAAAGTGAAAGGAGACAAGAAAACAAATTCCTTCATGTTTGAGGTACAATGGTACTTGCAGTCTAATCTATTCCTAGTTAGCACAACATGTATATTTACAGGATACATTTTTCAGCTGGAAGCTGACACTAAAAAAATATACACTCTCGTCCAATACTTTGGATTTTATCTACTCAATTACATTAAATAATTTTGCATATTTTCAGAAAATGAAAAATAACCCTTGATCTTTAGCTGTCATTTTGTGCTACCTAGATGAGAATTACAACCTTGCCAACTGGCAAAGGGGCACGGACTGCTTATTTCCTCTCCAAGTGGTTTAGAAGTGATTAATCCTTGCTGTATCAAAACCTTGATTGTCACAACACAAGTGACTGGAAAGTGTCTTCATAAACAAGGAAAAATGGCTGTTAAAATCCAGTCTGCAAGCTTTATTTACAACTTCAGGGAGGGGAGAAAGCCTATCTTTCTACTTTAGTATTTTGTTGACATTTTAGAACCTTGAAAGATGTTTTATCCTGTGTGAACACGGGAAGTTTTTCTGAGGTGCTTTTTTAATTAAAAAACCCAGCATATGGCTTTAGCAAGAGCCAACCAAAATAATGTGCAAATGTGTTTATGTGTGGATGGCTGTATTCCAAAGTTCAACAGTGCTAAATTGGCAGCATTTTCTGAAAAGATAAGATTTACTGTTTGGAAACAGGATGAAAGTTTAAGCTTTTGCATTCTGATTACTAGCTAAAAGGAGATTGGTTTGGTTTCCATTTGCTATTTTAGTAGTGCTTTGTTTATCTTAATTCCTTCACAGCAACCATGTAGGCATAGCATAATACTGTCTTCAAGGTTTCAGAGCTAAAGTTTGTTCAAAAATGAAAACACTGGGAGAGGAAGACTTCAAATGTATGAGCTAGGAAACTGATGTCTCTCCTACTGCCACAAACAGTGCATGTTCAGAGTCCAGAAGAGCTGTACAATTTAGACTCACTGAGGTTTGTCAGTGATTCTAGACTGGAGTTGGTACCAGTATGTACAGCCTTTGATAAAACATTGCCTCCATTTCTCAAAGCTCATGCTGTTATACGGGTTTCTGTTACACTTGAAAATGCCTCATGCAAAGTGCTGCACTATACAAATAATGAGGACATATTATGCTAACAATTAGATTGTCTGCAAAATGGCCCAACTCCATTTGCATGATAATGAAATGGTCCACAAAAAGTAAACACCACAGAAAATGAGACTTTATGCAAACTGTCTGATACTATGTGCTTGTTACAGTCCTTAGATCAAGTCTGTTTTTTGAAAATGGTTAACAACTTCTACCAAGTCAAGGATTATGGATAAGCACTACAATAGAAAACAGAATATTAAACTCAATTATAAGTAAAACTGGCAACAAGAAATGGACTTGTTTTTTATAACAAGCCAAGAATGTTAAATCTATAAAATAGATTCTATGAGAGGAAAAAAATGCACTAATATTTTGAGTGTACATTGAAGGCAGACTGCAGCTCTCTGCTGAACAGACAGAGCTGTGTCACTCCAGGTGCTGCACCACCCAGTGATATTAGGGAGACCTACATGACAGAAAAGTTAAATCCCAGAGCCGCCTTTCTTCCCCATGAAGTTTTTATCCTTATGTGTTATTAAGTTAAATAAACTATGCAATCTCACCTCTCGAAGTGTCTTAGCATAGGAAAACCTTCATGTTTGCATTAGAGAACAAGGAGTCTTTTTAAAGTGTTTCTCCATTATGTCGGTGATTTCTTGGAGGGCACATACCACTCCTATCTCCAGGGCAAGGAGCCTTTTAATGCAGCAAGAGACAGAGGCTTGAAACACTGTAAACACTGCTGAATATAAAACATGACTATATCCTGCTTACTTTACATCCTAATTTTATGGCTGATGTTACACTTATTACCAAACTCACTGATCAAGAATGGACACTATAAAAGCTTTGTGTGAAATGCAACTCCATCTCAAAGAGCTTACCCATATATGCATATTACCTTGGATATGAACTTGAAAAAGTAGCTATTCTAAAACCATACCTGCAAAAACTAACAACAAAAAGCTAGAAAGTTGTCTGATGGATGATTCCCTATGTTGGTTTCACAGCAAGAGTCGTTGGGCGCTGGAACAGGCTGCCTGGTGGTTTTAAGGTGATGTTGATTATAAAAACTGAAGAGGATAAGATACTGAGCAACCTGTTCTAGCATTGAAGTTGTCCCTGCTTTGAGCAAGAGGTTGGGCTACAGACCTCCAGGGGTCCCTTCCAAACCATATTATTCTGTGATTCCAGGATCCTTCCTGCCTGTGTGAGTATATGTTTTAAGTCTTTAGACATGGTTTTCTGCTAATATTAGAGCAGATGCCTTCCTCGCCAAAGCTAGTCCACAGCTGACTGCTGTTAGCTGGAACCTTTTTGTGGCAATCACTGACTTTGGATCAGGGCCTTGCAACACAGAATAGATGGTGCTCAAGGGAGGAACCAGCTGTCCTATATGTCTTTTTATACTCATTCAGCATGTGGCTGCATGCTTTGTTTACTGAATCACATCCAAATTCCTCTCTGCAGTAATAATAAAGTCTTCATGGGGTTTTGTGCACTTATCACTATGATATTCAAATGCTTAATGAATTGATCTTTATAGGCTCTAAGTGACATCTTTATACTGTCACAGGGAATAGCAGCTTTGTTTTTTATTTTTACAGGTGGAAAGTGCTGAAGACAAGTGACAACTTGTATGTGTAAAGTATCTGCTCAAAGTCCTTACTGATCTTGGACTTGAGTCTCGAGTCCATCAAGTTAAGATAAGCAGCCTTAGGAATGAATTCTATATCTAATCCCAGGATGTGCACTGTAAGGCACATCTGTCTCTTTTCCGGTAGGGTACAGAAATGTTCTGAAATGGTTTCACTTAGGAGGGCTGTGCCATTTCACTAATTACCGTGCCTTTGAAATTGTTTCAGCCTTTTGTTAACTAGCACAGGAAGATCTGTGAGTGACATTCTGAAAGCTACAGAAAATCCATTATATTTCAAATAACTAAAGTGGAATTATATTTGTATTTTTTGTTAAATTAACATTATTCATGTTGGCATGTCAAAGGTTAAAAGAATAGAAACTTGTAAAAGGAAGACCATAATTTTTCACTCAATTTGTGAATATAAAAGTCTGAAAGAGGGCCACAAATCAAAGTGCTCTCTCCCAATGCTGCATTTTAAGCAGTCCTCTCCAGACTTGGTGTTCAAAAAGGTAAATTATTTTCATGATTTTTCCTTTCTTTTTTTCATCCAATATCACTGAGAAACAAAGGTATGGGAGAACCAGCTATTGTCATGATAGCCTGAAAAGCTGTATTTTGCTTTTAGGTTTAGTTGAAAGATTTATGCAAGGTAGAGATATGTTCAAACTATTACATTCTGTTTCAAACTGAAGTCACATCTCAACTTTAAACACTGGGGAATTCAGAGATGTTTGGAGATGTTCACAGCTCAGATCAACTTCTTGTAAAGACCACAGCCAAACAGAAAGGCCTATGTCTCTCATTTCACATACACATAGACCTGTATGCCTATACATATGTTTTTGCCTTGCTTATTTCATCAAAGAACACACAAGAGTACCTCCTGCTGTGGCTCTGAAGTATGATCCTGAAATGATTGCGTCAGAGAAGCACAGAGGATGCCTGTGGAAATTATTGCAATCAATGGCAAAAGTATTGATGTCCATGGGGCAGGCAGCTCCAGTCTAAATGTAACAGAGGAGGGGGAAGAGGAGGAGAGGGAAGAAGGCGGGGAGAGGAAGCAGACACAGGAATGTGCTCTAGATGGAGGTGACTAAAGCCCTCCAAATTCCTCCTGCTCCAACTCCAAGTAAATCCAGGTCTGCTTCCATGGCAGAGGTTGTTCCAATAGAAGCTTTCTGGTTTTAACTCAAAAAAAGCAAGGGGATATTAACCACATGCCTTGACTTTCAGATCACAACCATATCACAGCACAGCCCAAGTGCTAATCCAAGGTTAGTGGAAATGCAAGCACCTCGATACTCAACACTTAATTTGGAAAGTGTCTGAAGGTTGATTTGCTTAATCATAGACATTAACGTGACTTCTTCATATTAATGTTTTAGCACTGAAAAAAATGCAGATAATGTGAACAACCCTCTCAGCTGCTCCCTGTCTTTCCCTTTCACTTATGTTTTTGATCTGCTTCCTTTCACGAGGAAATGTTGGTTTATGTCCTAGATAATATAGTGTGGATGAAGAAGAATAGTTCCTTAGCATTTCCCCCACTAGCAGCCACTGCTGACTAGCAGAAGTTTGTACATCACTCTTGCAGAACCTTGAAGGTTTACTTCAGCCATGAAGAGAAAAAAACATTGTTAACAGGAAAATAAAACGGCTGGGAGTATTATACTGAGCTAAATCATCCTGTTATAACAGTACTGTGGTATTGCAGTTCAGACCAAAAATAATGAGAGTATTATTCATCCAGTTTTCTTTATTTTTGACATACATGGGGTGTTTTTATTCCTCAGTGTCTCAATCTGATCAAGAAAAAAGCGTGTGATCTTCTCGATTCTTTAAAAAAAAAAAAAGAAAGAGGAATATTTTTTGTTCCTTGCCATCTTAAGTACAATATTTCTATGTTTATGCTGCTGACAGTAAAAAACTCTGAGAGTTTTCCCTGCCCTGGAAGACTGGTCTTGTGCAGTCATTCATGTCTATATTGCTCAAAGCACTCTAGAGAGAAGTGTTATGTCCATATTGCATTGCACTTGAAGTGATATCTTTCTTTGTACCACATCACAAAGAGCTCTGGGCCTACTCATCGAGATGCCTCTCTAGTACAACACACAACGTGCTCACTGCTTATTAGCTCCCTATGTGACATACGACTGCTTCAGTAACCTCCATATAGGGATGCAGCCATGCAGGCTATATCTGCTGCCAACAGTAAAAACAGGCTGCCCGTTGCCTCTTTTGTTGCTCGACGGGTTGCTAGTAACTCTGATACTTTGGCCACTGCTGCATTTTGCCAGACAAATTTCGCACCTTAGCAGGCCATTGACAGAACTCTCACTGTCCACAATGGCATCTGGCAAGTTGCTTGCTGTTTGTTAGCATGCCATAGAAGCAAGAAATCCAGGACATCCAGGCTGGCCACCAGAAATACAGTGTAGCACTCCTGGTCAGTAGCGTCAGTCTGATGCTACTCTGCCTGAGTTACTGTGGCCAAAAGTCTTCCCACAGTGGGGAGACATTTAGGAACTAGAAAACCAATTTCCACTGCTCTGCACGTAGGATAGGCTGGAAGTGTTCTGAGGATCCCTCTGAGCGACTTTTGAGGACCTGTCACCTCCAGCACCCAGCACCAGCCACTGTCCTTGTGAGAATCTTGATTCATACCTAAGGAGGAGAGAAGCTGTGCTCAATATAAAGGTGGAGGTGGACCTTCCCCTTGCCAGTCAGTCCACAGTGGGTCTGATCATGACAGAAGACTGTGAAGCCTTTGCCAAGACCATCTTCTCACAAGTCATAGAATCAAAGAATCATAGAATGGTTCAGGTTGGAAGGCACCTTAAAGATCATCGAGTTCCAACCCCCCTGCCATGGGCAGGGACACCTCCCACTAGACCAGGTCATCCATGTCACTTACCCTCCTGAGACAGTAAGAGCCTTTGCCCACTTCAACCATGGCCATGTTGCCCACAATATTCCTATGACAGCACTAACTGCAAGTGGCACCACGTGGTTATCCTGCAAACCATGGTAGACCACTGCCACTGAGGAGACCTTGTGCACAGCCTAAATGGAAATTTCTAACCATGGAATACAGTTTGGGGTCTAAAATCTGGCATATGCATATGTCCGGCTGTCTGCAAGGTGGTATGCAATGCTGAGGAGAAGCTGGATACCAAGAACTCCAGGACTGTACAAAGTGCTGGCTACATTTGGCAGAACCTGTGTGAGGATGTTATTGCTGTTCCTTATAGACCAGTTGCTGCAGGATTGGGCCTTCCAGCTTATGTATGTCCAGCCTGAAACTGCTGCCACAGCTGGAACATGGAGCAGATAAGAAAGACAAAAATAAAAGTTGTCTATGTGTGTCTACGTGGCTATAGGAGCCTGTTCACTCATCGTTGAAGCGGAGTCTGGAGAGACCACAGAGTGGGTCTTTCAGGTCCCCATAAAGCGTATAATACAACACTTTAATTTAGCAAAATATAGCATTCATATTCTAGAAATCAAAGGGCACATAAAGAAAAAACCCTATTATCTCACATGATGCATTGTGGACTTTACCTGCACGCCATTCAGGTTGATTGATCATTGTAAGGGTATGGGGAATGTGGGAACTTGTGCTTCATTATGTTACCTGGTTAAGAACTATTCATTATAAATTAAATAATAAATAACAAGAAAGGTGATAAATTAAACACACAGATACACAAACCTGACGGGTGGGTGGTAACAGAGACACTAATGAAAACCAGAACTGCTCAGTGATAGGCCATTGAAAAAACTAGTCAGGCACAGTCTTGGTGAGGGTCAACCTGTACCTTGTAACTGATAAGAAGGTGGAAACAAGACAGTATTACAGGATACTTGAGGGTCCCTGTAGACTTTGTGAAACTTATTACAGAAATCCCAAGGAAAGAGCTGAAAACAGAGAAAGTGGGCCCAGGGTGGATCCAGGAGGAACAAGCTTGAGTAAATAGAGAAAAGAGCAAGAAAAATAACTGGTCACATGTAAACAGGCTGCCAGTGAGTCAGCTTGTCTGACTGAGCCCTGTGCCTGATCACCTGAGTGTGTCCTGTCTTCCTATAAAATCAGTTTTTCTTAACTATTTGTCCCATGTAAAGCCACACTCTACCCAATGTGTGAGTGCTGTAGGGTTTATATGTCAGTATCTGTAGAAACCCATGTACAAGAGAGTTCTGGGTGCCTGCAACTGAAGAAAGGATCTCAGGCCACAGAGCACTCCATGCATCAACAACTAGAGGGACACAGACGTATATGTATCTGTGATGGGTCTAAATGCCAGGAACTGGAAAGAACTAAGTGTGGTTATTTTTCTCCAGTGAATGTAATCCTGTGTGTGCCTCAAGATCAGAGCCAGCAGAGTGTAAGTGAGCCCTGGGTCCAAGCATAGATATTAGGCAGGCTGAGAGCGCCTGTGATAGTATTTGAGAGGTGTATAATTGTGGGGGTGCTTGTGAGATGAGTGTGTGTGTGTGTGCATGCATCTGCTTTGCTAAAGAACACCAAGCTGGACTAGGCAGTGTGCAGGAGACCTGTACACAGGGTCAGGGGGCCCAGGGTCTGGGTATGGATATTAGACACGCTGATACCTGAAGGATCCATGAACACGAGTGTGCTTGTAATTCTAGAGGGTAATGGCGTCTGTGATTTCACTTGTGAATTCCAATCCTGATCAGCCAGAGAGGAAGAACAAGACTGGGCTCTCTGTATTTCTCTGCTTATGTTTTATGAGTTCTTGTGGTGGCACCTGAATGCTGAAGAGCAGGTAGACTGTCACAGCCTGTGTGGTCAGCTGTGATAATGTCTTCTGCATGTGCGTGTGTGTGTGCACGCCTCTCTGGAATACACACTTAGCCTCACTTCTGGCCACAGCAACAGCAATGGCCACAGCAACAGTGATGTCCACAGCTATGGAAATGGGACAGAGAGACCACATGGGTCTCAGCCTGCACTTGCTCAGTTTGGGTGGCTGGGAAGGAGGAAATACTGAGTCCTGAAGTCCACCAGAGGTAGCAGCATTCCTAATGTCCTTTAGCAACCACCACAATGTCTGTCTGCTGAGCTGCTGCTCCAACGCTGATCTCAGAATCACAGCACCACTGAATTTAGGAGGGATCCTTGGTGATCACCCAGGTCAAGCCCCCTGCTCAAAGCAGGGCCAGCCGGGGCAGGCAGGGACCTCAGTGATGTTACGACAGTAGCTCCAGGAGGGTCACAAACATGGGGAGCTAAACATCTTTAAGCTGGAACTGAAACAATTCAGGCAGCAGAGGTGGTACCCAGGCAACTGAACAACTCCTTATGAAACGGGAGCACTGCTGTTTCGGTATTGCCCCATGTTTGACTGTGTAGTCTTGCAAAAACTGTGGTGTCTGCATTCACCTTTTAACTAGAGAAGCTCTGCTTAGTGCTCTGGGAAGTGGTGTACAATGACATGGCAAACCTGTATGACAACAAACCCATAAGGTCTTGGGCAATTTGTCTGTGGATAGAAACCTCAGTCGTAGTCCCTTCAGCTCCCCACACAGCTTCCATGCATGGCTGGATGTTACCCAGTGTCTCAAAGTACTGGGTTTTTAACAATGGGATGCTGGAGTGGTGTAGCACACTCACTGGAGCAAGGTGTGAGGGCAAATAAGCATGGAAAGCCTGCTGGCACAGGTTTAGAGGATTATGCCAAGTGCAAGATAAACTTGGGCAGTCTCAACTCTGCTACCTATATAGTGTGATTTCTGAAGCTCCTTTCCCCACAACTCTCCCGATCTTGGTCCCACAAGGAGCTGGTTAGATCACCCCAGAGCAGGACTCAGGAATAACTAGGAGTTGTGTGTTTGCATTTGCTTCCAGGCAGTAGTCTGTACACAACCTTTGTTTGCAATTAAAGGTTGCCAGCAATTTCTTGAAATGCCATTTAAAATTTTTATTTGGGCAAGGAATTTTGAGAATAAAATAAGTTTTTAAATACTAGAAATAGGAAAAGTTTATATTTCTGATGTTGTAAAGGTTATTTACAAAGATAGCTGCAGTGATAAGTCAGAATAATGCTGCATGACATTGACATATATTTCACCTCATTTGTAATAGCTGCCATGAGCAGACCTATTGAGGTAAATGGTGAATGCACCTTGGCATTTCCAGCTTGAAAAGCCATCGTGAAGGATTTATAACCACTGCAATTTTCTAACCTCTGGAAGGAGAAAAGAAAAAGAATAGTTTAAATAACATCACAATGAAAGTATTCTGTGAAGAGAAATAAAATCATTAACCCATTCAGTCTTTTCAGAGGCTGTGGCAATCTAAGAATGAGCCTGCATAGGTTGCATTAGCATGCTATAACTCAGAGAAACTGTTAAAAACGTAAGCAAGGACATACTATGCACTTCAAAAGTCTCCCTGGGAACAGCTAGCATGCAATATAATGGTTTAAACTAGCTCAGTGCCATTTGTTCAGCTAATTTCAGAGTCATAAATACAGAACTCTTCATATAAATGATAATTTCTTAATGTTTATGCCAAAAATTAAAGCCAAATTCTATAAATAATCAGTTGAATAAAAATATTGTATTTTTAGATATGGCATGTCAGAGCTTAAAAGTACCAAACTGTGTGAAGAGATGTGACCTTTAATAACAATATTGTGGTGTTGTTTGTCATCTACACATTTTTCTGGAACATGTTATAATGTTGTAATGAAATAAGGCTTTTTGCCAGCTGTTTCTTCAGGAGATAGTCCTTGATCTTTAAAGGCTTGGGAAGATATTACATATTTTTAAATGTGTATGGGAGGGATTTGTTGTGTCTCACAGAACCAGGCTAGAGACTAGTTAGACCAATAGTTAAACAAGTAGAACTGAGAGGTGAGCTCCACAAAGAAGCTCTGAACAAGTAACCTCTTTGCCCACCTGTCCTGCATGCACAAGATTTCATCTAGTTATACCTTAACACTGTCATTAAAGAGAAGCTTCTGGACTACCTAGAAGCATGCTGTTCTTTATAACCTTTCACACCAGGACTTCAGGAGACTGAATACTACAGTAGCTTTTCTGAGAACAAGTCTGGGTAACTTGATGTCATTAAGTTTGCCAAGATGTCAAAGCAAACCTCAACTCAGGAAATTTCAGTGGATTTTTTTTTATTGCCAAATAACATAAATTTTATTACTGATTCAGGTATTGAGAAACAGACAAGTTAAATAGTTATTTCTTTCTGTCGCTCCTTGATTCTTCCTCCTTTTTTCTGCTGCTCCTTCTTTCTCACTCATTTCCTGTACTCTACTGTGGGTCCTTCACAGGCTTCAGTCCCTTCAGGCTGTACCTGCTCTAGCAAGGAGTGCCTCCTTCCAAGACAGGGTCTCCAGTTGTGTCTCCCAAAATGTCATCTTCCACATCCCTCCTTCTGTATCTTTCTCTGTGTTCCCTCCTGTTGGTGTCCTCACATCCTCTGTGTCTCCTGCCACTAGCAGGAGCCCTTTCTGTGTCTCCTACCCCTAACCCTTTCTTAAATACTTCAGCAGAGGCACTATGTTCTCCTCTGGGTCAAGTTTTAGCATGCAGTTGGATGGTGTTGGCTTTTGCCGAGCCAGCTGGAGCTGACTGTGACTGGCACCATCACCTCTTTCCACACGGGGCACCCAACAGCTCCTTCTACCCAAACCCAGCTGATTATGCCCAAAACACAGAGTCAGGGAGTAGCAAGGGCAGGCTGGTCTGCCAGGTACAGGTAGCCAGGAGCACACACAGTAACAAAGCAGGCAAAGACATAGACCTCACTAACATGGGAATGGTCCCACAGACCAAATCAAGGTGAGCGGAATAGATCTGGTGACAGTCACCAGATCCAGCCACGAGTCCAGATCACCTGACAAGTCTGCAGTGATGAAGAAGGTCTGAGGTCAAACAGGGAAGTCAAGTCAGCAAGCCACAGCCAGGGTCAGGTCCAGAGATGGTAACCAGGGTCAGCCACAGCTCAGTGCTCTCCAGGAAAGTGATCAGGCAGGTGCAAGATCAAGCCAGGAGGCCAAGTCTATAAGTCAGCATTAGGGTCCAGATCAAGAGTGTACATGGCCAGTCACACCCAGGGAAGTTCTTCAGGATTCCCTTCATCACAATGTTTGTTTTATCTGTAGTTGTAGATCACTTTTTCTCAGAAGAATAATCAATTTGTATTATAGAGGTCATTACTTTCTGTTTTACAAAATTACTTCAATTTTGGTGGAAGCTGGGTATTTGATGAAACTGGGAACTAAGTTCTCTCTGCAGAGAAGGGACTGTACTCTCAGCTAGACAGTAGCTTGATCTTAATGTCCTTGTAGAGCAGTACTGCATGCAAAACACACTTCCTAGGAAGGTACCCACACCCTAGGAAACTGCCTGACACCATAAACTCCTCTCTTAGAGCATGCTGCCTGTCTTTTGTTGATAAAAACTTCTCATTGTTGTGATCCTGGCTTGAATTCAAACCAATGATCTAGAAATGAAAGACTGTTTCCTCTTATCAGACCCAGGAGTCATTCAGCCTCCATCTCAGAGATGATGATGTTTAATAGCAATCATTTAATTTTGTAGATTTCTATAAACAACCTTAATGATGTCATTAGAATTCTCAAGGCTAAAAGGTAGTACTCCCATTTCAAATTGTCACATTAAATACGCATGGCCTATTCCAACTAATTGAATTAATTTGCTGTTTCAGGAGAAAACAAAAAGAAAAGAGCTGAGACCTGACAATACTTATGCTGCTACTATTTTTAGTTTGGATTTTAGAATCAAATGAACCTGCCAATTATAATGTCTGGACTTTCTCTTCTCCCTTGAAAAACAGTAAATTTGATAAAAATATTTTCTTCTGTGATGTCCTAAGCTTTTAGTAAGTATAAGCCAAGGTCACAGCATATTTTAATTGGGAATTATTATTTTTAAGAGTAGAGTGAAGAAACTGTCAGAGGTGGATAGTGAGGATAGTAAATCCTACTTGTAATGTTCTGGTCTCACAGCTGAAACAAAGGAAAGATGGGTTTCATTTCTCCTTCTGTTTCACTGGTTTGGGGATATTAGGGAGGGAGAGACAGATTTGAATGCCATTGTTAATGAATTTATAAAGCAATCAAGGCAAGCATGCTTCATTCATGTTTTTGATAGTTCCCAAAAAGGACAGTATAGCTCCCTTTAAAATCAATAGGTATGCTTCTCTTACATGAAGTACTGCCAGTGCTGGACAAGATTATTGCTGAAGACTGTGCTGAAGTCCTGCACAGACAGAGCCCTAGTGGTCCAGCAAAAAGGAAATTTGAATGTGAGTCTACATTACATTGCTGCTCAGAAGACATAAAAAGGTGTGATGGTGTCCCCCCTCTGGTTCCTGCGTTTAATCTCCATGAATATCAGAGATGAATTAGAGTTCACACAGTCCTGTGCTGAAATCAAATGGAATAGATTGGCTCTTGTTCATCACACCAGTGAGCTCTCTGCATCTTCTCTGCGTGCTAACATCTTAATCATCTTCATTTATTCACTAGTATTACTCTTGAAACTCATTGTGTTGTTTGTATGATGAGGTTGAATTATTCATCAAGATGTGTCGAGTAAAGCCATGATATTACTAATTCACAAAGTCACTGACTGTTCCTAATTAATTTCTTAAGATGACCTTCATATACAGCATTGATTAGCTTATAGTTAGGCAGTGAAAAAAAGAACTTCTTTTTGGGAAAATTTGATGTAAACTTAGAAATAAATTTTCTCTAAAATAGAGGATTCAAATACATAAAAAAGGAGCAATCCAGCAGTGGATAATTTGAATTTAAAATGAATTTTAATTTTAACATGACCTATATTTCAGGAAAAGAAAATTGCAGGTATTTTTTTTCTTTCTTCACAACTTTCCTAAAACATAAATGATATTGTGACTTCAAGTTTTAAAATAGGGTCAGTGGATGATTATTGAACCATACTACTAGATCCATGAGCAAATAAATTATATGTATACTAAAAAAAAATCAATAATAAATTGCACTGAACCTCCTGAGTTGAACCAAATAATTGTTTTAGTGAAATAAATCACAGTTTCATACTTTTGAAGTTATCAATTTTACAACAACATTCACATTTGTTGTCAGTACCACAAGACCAAGATACACATAGCCCCAGCTGGCTGAACAAAGAAACATTTGTTCCACATTACTAGAGAACATTGAATTAATAGTTTTCATATTTGTCCTGGTTTGAAGTAAAACTGAACCAATTTTGTGTTCTGTAATTTTGCATGTTAGCTAGGCCTCCTCTAACTCTCTGAAATTAACGGCATATTGTGGAGAAAACTGCTCATTCTCAGAGTGATAAGACCAATGTCTGTGCTATGTGCCAAGGGATGGTATGCAGAGAGGCCCTTGCTTATACTTATTGCTATAACAACCAAGGTCAGCCCATTTTCGTTATTTGCCATTTCCTTAGAGGGTTGGAAACGGAAAAACGTAGAGGGGTCACACCTGTGGGGAGGAGTGGACAGGACAGGTGACCCAAACCTGACCAACCGGGGTATTCCATCCCATCTGCCCCATGCTCAGTATAAAAGCTGAGGGATCAAAGGGTCAGGGTCCTTCTTGTGATGGCTGATGTCCGAAGAGGACTCTGTCTGTTCATCTGCCTTTGATCCCGGTCTGTGTGTTCCTGACTCCAGAGCTGGAATCCTGTTCCCATTCGTCGCTGAGTCCAGTCTGGGACTTCCCCAGTGCCTGCCGGTGACGGGACTGTCATCCTGGGAGCTTGATGCGGTTTTGTATATATTGTATATATTTCATTATTTTCTTACTTTTTTTTTTTATTTTAGTATTAATTCTTCATTAAAGTAGTTTAGTTCATTCTAAACTTCTAAATCTCCTTATCTCTTCCTCTCCTCTTTCTTGGGGGGGGAAGGGCCATCTGTCGGTCTGGTTTCGGTGATTTTGGCTAAAACCATGACAATATTGTACTAGGAAATCTGAAGGTCCAACATAACGTCTGTAGTCCATGAGTTATTTCCACTGTAGTTACTATCTGATGTAGCTAAATCAACGTTAGCCTGAATAACTCCACTAAGCCACAGTCAGACCTTAAAATTGCATTACAGGTGTATCCCAGGTTTGCTTCCTTTTTTTCACCACACTACTTAGCGTTACTGCTTGCAGTGCTAACCTCTTTCAGTCTCTAGATTGCAACTGGCAGGGCTTGATTTGCTATAATACTTTTCCTGGAAGAACCATCTATCGATCTGGTTCTGGCCAAGACTGAAAACTGATGCTACTAAACTTTTTGATGCTGTGTTCAAAAATATAAAAGCTGACACACTGATCATTGCTTACTGTTGCTGGCAGTCTTAGCGCTGTTTGAGTAGCCTCCGTCAGCTGACCTGGGTTGTTTACTCAGTTTCCTGTGTTGACTTAGGTTAAGTGTCTTTTGGGTCAGACATTGTCATTCTGCATATGGCTGGCTGAGCTCCAATCCACAATTTCAGTACCAATACATGTAATCAGTGTAATTACAGCAGTTTAAATTGGTCCTCAAAAATAGGAAATATAGGTCTGAGCCACTTGATCTGACTCTGAATTTAGCCATTCTGTGAGCTGGGAGCTGGACCAGATGACTCCAGAGGCCCCTGTTAATTTAAATTACACTATGATTCTGTCATCTGGAGTGTTCTTGTCTCCAATTTATATTTACTTGCCCGTAACTATACTTATTGACATAAATTAAATTCACTGCTGATAATAGCCAAGTTTATTCATATCACAGCACTATGGTGACTGAAAAATGCTGTAAAATGTGTATTACATCTCCATTAAATATTAACTGTGCTGTTACCTTGGTAGAAACTTAAAGTTGTAGGAAAAGTATCTTTACCTTCCAGGAAAATTAAAAAAAAAAAGAAGTTTATTTTTCTGTAGATATTAGTAACAATAAAGCCATATCTGAAGTTTGGAGAACTAATTAAGAACTTGCCCTTGGTTTTTAGATATCTTAAATGAATCTTAAATTTTAGATATTCTCAGTAGAAAATGTTGCATAATTCTTACATAGGTAAAAGAAATGCTGTCATGTGCTTCTATGTGTTCAAAGACAAGTAGTAAAACTTTAACTTTGCAAAGATCAACCACCTGTAAATACTCTCCAAATAAACTAGTTATTTTTTTTAACATATTCAGGGATATTCAAAGATGCTATGAGAATTCATATTTATTTTAAAAAACTGAGGAAAAACTAAGACAAAACATTTGTTACAAGTTAGTCTGTCATCTTATAATTAAAAACAGAAGCAATTTCTGAACTGATCAGATTTTTCGCCATGTACAGAGATTGCTTCTTTCTATTTTTTGGCAAAAGTAATTTGAGTCATTTTTATACTTGCTTTCATTTTTCCATTTCTCTTTCATTAATACAATGTTCTTCTAGTTGAGATCCTGGACTGACAAAGAAGCAGAAAGATTATCACACCTGCATGGAGCCTCTGTGAAAGTCATATGCCCAGTCGTTCTGCAGTGACACAGTGAGAGAAGAATCCAAGTCAGTGCTACAGCTGGTAGCTGTAGCAGTTAAGTAAGTCCTGCAGGGAAGCTCACTGCTCATAGAATGTAGGAAAGAATTATCAGTTTCAGAAACCTAGGATTATTCTTAACTCAGTGGAAAAACCCCTCATTTTAGTAATTTGTTTCTAGCAAATGTTGCAAAATATGACCTTGTGTTTCTATTAAGAAAATATAAAATTATATTGTATGTATATGCTCTTGGAAATACAGTGATTCCATGCATTTCTTGGGGGACAACAAAGATGTCAAGACAATAACAACAAAAGCCTGAAGCAGATTTGGATTTTTGCCAAGATGTTGGAAAGACTTCCCAGGTTCACATTAACCTGTGGGCAGATCTCACTAATGCATTGCATCATTGAAACTCCACATATGGACTTGTAGTGTGATTTGCAACGCTTACAATCTAAAAGTAGGATTTTAATTTCTCAGGTAACTGCTTCATGTTAGAATTGTCTTTATCTTTACTTGCTATTCATATAGATGATTTTAGTTAGACATAAACAAGAAAAGAGCCTGGCTTTATAAAGCAGAAGTGTAGTAAAGCCTTGAGAATGGATGTAGAAAAAGTGTGATTTACTTTTGACGTAGCATTTGTTTTTCACTAGTTGAGGAGTTGGGTCTTTGATCTTGTGAAATGTCAGGTTAAAGGGGCTGGAGAATATTTTCATTGCCTTGTGGTACAACAGCTCAGCTACAGAAGACAGACAGAAAATGGGTATTCATAGCAGAGGAGATCTGCTGAAAGATGAACTGGTTCGACATTATTTTAACAGACTTAAGTAACATAGTGATTTAATGTTACTGAAATGTGAAATTGAAACATGAATAAATTAAAAGGAAGATGAAACTGTTAATGAATTGCTTCCTAGACCTACATGCAAGACGCAAGCAGTGCTTCCCATTCATCCTGTGATGAAGTTCTACCATTGTTTCATAAAATGCACTGTTTTCATTGCTGAACTAGAATAAATTCAGATTCTGCTTGGTTTTGTGCAAGCACCTTTTCCCTGCAGTAATTTTAACAGCTTTCCAGGCAAAATTTGATGAACCATATGAATTTAAAAATAAACAACTGAAACAAAAAAATCACCTCCATTAAACCATCCCATAATGAAAGAATAACACATTTCCTGTATAAGAAACTGTCTTTATTTTAATGTATTAGAAATAAAAAGTTATTACCCTTAGTTTTAGAATCAATTGTTAACATTACTTTTCTATCAATGTTACTTTGTTAAAAAGATAAAGTGGCAGAGGTATCGTTTAAAGTGTCTTTCGTACAGAATATCAATATTTCAGCATCATATTTCAGATAGGAATGTAATTTTTAACAGCAATCATATTTCAATTTAGTATACTTTTCTCATGGTAATATTTTTGGCAGCAATTTCTCATGTTTATAGAGCTATACGCCAGAAATTACCTACTCTGGGTAGATTGGTAGGCATCATGCTTAATTCCTAATATCAGAAAAAGTTGAGATTTTAACGCTCCACGTTTTAAATATTTTAAATAACCAAATGATTGCTTTCTGCTGTCAATAAGCAGAGTAGCCAGGCATCTAATTCTAAAGAAGAAAAAGCAACTGGGCTTTTTGAAGGATTTTTTTTTTTTTAAAGTAATAAATTTTAAAGTACCTGTGAGAGTCATATGGAACATAACGGGATTTATCTTTACCACCAGGTAGACATAGGGAGTGCTTCACAGGTCAGTAAATAATAAAGGAATTTGCATCTAGATGGGAACATAGAGCACAGAAAAGAATCACAGTGTTGGTTCTAGGACATGGCACGAGGGAAAAGCACCAAATCCTACAGGTAGATCAATAAAAGTATATTATTTTATACCAGCAAGTGTAGCTAATGATCTCAAAGGTGTAAACATTTGGAACTGAAAGCTGAAGTGGAGTTGAGGCTGCCATTCTCCAGTTCAGGAAAGGATGAAGCCACAATGGTAAAAGCCAGTCACTGACTTTTGATGGGAGATGATGCACGAGTGCTTTGACATTATCAGCTAATAGGCATTGTCATCTTCCAAGTCATTGAGAAGACTGAGAGAAAGCACTGAGAAAGTTCAGTCTGTTTTAATGGGGAGTTGTCCTGAACTTTATAAAAACCTGAGCGGACAGAGAGGAGGAACGATGGAAAAATAAAGAAGAGATAAGAATCAAGTAAAAGACTCCTCCATGACCAAATAAAATCGAAGACTGCTGACAAAGGATCAACCAAAGACAGTATGCAGAGAGTGATTTCAAAGAGAGAACTTATATAACAGCAACAAATGGCCATACAGATATGATGTCACATGAGAGTCAAGCAGGACATCAGTGCCCAGACAGTTAAGCAAATCCTGCAGAACTTCTGTGATGACTTTTCTTCATTGTAAGAACTTATTATTCTTTCTTTTTGTTTTATTTCTCTTAAACAGTTATTTAACCAAACAAGGACCCTCTATTTTGCTCCACGGTAGCTTAGTTTCCTTGAAAGCCTGTAGGTGAGAAGCTTTGACAGAAGTCTTTCAGAAATCCAATTTGACTCATTTATCCACCTGTTTGTTTACCAATTCAAAGAACAGCAATGATTCTGTCTAGTCCTGCCTTATAATTTTTTAAAGAAGCTATGTTGACTTTTCTTGACTGGATCGCATTTACCAGTGCTCACCAATTCTCTTCTTTATTGAAATTCCTGCTATTTGGTCCTTAGAGACACCAGATTTACAGATCGCTGTTCCCAGAGTGATACTGGAAGCCTCTTTAGAAGCTGATGTAAGACCAAGGCAATTTCAAGCAAGAGACATTATGCCAACCTTTATAGTTCTACGGTAACCTCCATTCACTTTTTATAACTTGGATAAATGCCATCTGGCTCCAGTGATTTATTATTGTTCATTTTCTGAGTTTATTTCTTACTCTCTTCTACACTCTTTTCAGTTTTCAGCAAATGATCTGATCATTCCCTTAGAAAGAAGTGATCAAGCATAGGAATTTTCCTAGATTCCTCCATGGTGAACACAGACAGAACTGATTTAGTATCTGTGCAAGGGCTTTTCTGACCCTCTTTCTTCTATGCTGGTCTCCAGTCAGCCCAAAATCCTTCTAAGTGTTCTGCTCCTAATACACTGTGAGGAACAGGTTATTAGCTTTTATTCCTTCTGTTAATTGTTCTTCGGAGATTTTTTTTTTTTAAGAGACTATACCATCAGCAATTTTTAATTATAAGGTAAATAACTTAGCAAGCATTTTAAGCTGGAAAATGCAAATCAAGAGCATCTAAAACTTGATTGGTCAGAATCATTAGAAGGGAAAAACTAAAATGTAGTTTCCTGTAAAGGAAATATACTGGGGTTTGTATACTGTTATTTAAATAATATAATAGCACATTGTGGAGCCTCACAATTCACAGCACCTATGAAAAAATTAAACCAATACCTAGATCATGATTGTGATTTAGATGTCTTTGATGCATTTGTAAGGAGGACATAGGAGGGAAGACATGGACAAAAGACATTTTCTTTGGTCACAAGAAAAGAAAAATAAAAGTAGTGATTTGCTTAAAATGTAATTATTAAAAAAAACCCAAACTATGCTAAGAAATGGATGTGGGAGAAAGATGAAGAAAATTAAATGGGGAGCAAATTCATTTATCATTATAAAAAAAAAATCACACAGCTGAAAAACGGATTTTTATCCATTATTGTCATACAAATCTCCAAAGTTTGATTGTGTTTTAGACATCTCATGGAGTTGTAGAAAATATTTAAATCCCACCATTGCAATTCAAGTAATTTAAATCAGCCTGGGAATTTGACTCCTTTAAATGCCAGACCTGCATAAAGATCTTAAAAAGAGGCAAAGGGGAAGGGATGAAAGAGAAATTAAATAATTAGAAAATAATGAATGTGAGTGGAAAAAATTAATTATGTACATGAGGAAACAAAGGACTTTACATTATTTTGTCAAGCCCACCAATGCAACATCGCTAGTGTATTATAGGTGTTTAGAAAAAAGTGGAAGACTGCAAAGAGACAGGGACATTCTGTTTGTTAAACCCTTTTATCAAATACAGACCAACATGTTTATCACCCAAGCCAGCTGCTCACTAAATCACAATATGCTTTCTGTGGCTCTGATACCGTGGTAGCGCCAGAGGTGTATTGACTATAGTTGTAAGTAATAATTCCTTACCCTTACATATTACATCAATGGACTTTCAAGGGCTTTCCAGAAGGGGGTCAAGACCATTAATTCTATGGTAAAGAATAGAAAAGGAATATGTGGGTTTTGGTGAAAAATCAATAATGCTGAAGTTGTAAAATCACAAAGACAGTCATTGATATTATTAAGCCAATTTTTGTCCTTAAGCTTTCAGATTTCCAATTTATTTCTAGTGAAATACTGAAAAAAACCATACACACACATGCACACACACATACACATTTTCCTTTTCAATTATTTAATAAATGATAATGATCTCTGTCATGGGGAAGCAAATCAACCAGATCTACGAGGTGGACCTGCCTAAACCTTCTGCTAGTAGTGAGATCAAGGTCTCTCTCTAAGACCGAGAAAGCTTTAAATCCAAGTCAGATTTTATTAGACTGTAAAACAGAATAGTTAACTTTTAAAATAGAAAAAGCTCAAAACGACTGGGTAAGTCAGGACAGAAAAGCAGGTTTGATAAATCAGTCTCCTCCTACTGCTGTACCTTTAGAGGATGTGCCCTTGCTCTCCTGCTTGGTTTCAGTTAACTCAGAGTTTTCCTGAAAAGGAACAGATTGGTCCTTTTAGGTCAGCAGGGACTTCCCCCATTCAAATTCTTTTCTCCTGGTGCTCCTCAGTCCCTGCTCCTCAAGGAAGTGCCTCCTTTAGTCTGCCTTACTTCACACTGTCCACCTTCTCTTCTGGACAACCCCTGGTTACTCCCATGGGAACAAGCAGTCTTTCTCTCCTTCCTCCAGAGAGTTGCCTGACCCAGTCCTTTTCTTAGAAGAACACAACGTGTTTAATACCGAAGTTCAAACAAAGAAATGAAACACATGCCATCTATTCTTATTTTAAATAGCATTTAAATAAAAGGAAAGTTTATCTAATAAAAAAAGAGGCATTCTCAGTCACAGTAAGAATATGTGGAATAGTTATTTGGTATTTGTGAATAATTTGACACATTTCATAAGAACTGCTTTTTCTTTTTCCCCCCAATGTGATTCTTATGAGTTTTTGTTCCAATTACTGAGGCATTCCCTTCATGATGATCTCATAAATTTTTTTTTTAATTTTTTAGTTACATTACTTGCTGGTTTTCAGCTTTTTGCAGCTGAGTTTGATATATATAGCTAGATAAATATATAGAGACCTACAGAGATAGGTACATAGCTTTTTCAGTTAAGATTCTACAGCTTAAAGAAAACTGGTAATATGAAATCCCACTGCAGAAAAGGAGTAGACAGAAATACACAGCATTAAATATTTGTTGCTAGAGGCAGAACAGGCTACTACTTCAGCACGTCATGATTATAGCCTTGATCCTTGCAGGCACCCTAACTTTGGCGTCAACATGAAAATGCAAGGCTTTGTACCAAGAGAAGAATACCAGAAATTTCACTGTTGGTTAATTGACTCTGTATAGAATCATAGAATCATAGAATGGTTAGAGTTGGAAGGGACCTTAAAGATCATCAAGTTCCAACCCCCCTGCCATGGACAGGGACACCTCCTACTAGACCAGGTTGCTCAAAGCCCCATCCAGCCTGGCCTTAAACACT